>JASTWF010000137.1:70000-112335 GCA_030390025.1 Squalus acanthias | reverse complement strand
CCTCGCTCTCTCTCTCTCTCTATCTCCCCTTTGCTCTCTCTCTCTTTCTCTCTCTGTCCTCTCTCGCTCTCTCTCTGGCGGCTCCTTCCAGCTCATGCAGTTACTGTATCAAGAAAAGAGAAACTAAACCAAACCGGAACAGGCAGTAACTCCAAAAGAAATAAAAGGGACGAGTGCGATGAAACATGGCTGCAGTAGAAGGAAGTGCTGCGGGCAGGCTGTTGGCTCCGCCCTCTCCTGGTTTAGCTGTTGCCCGAGTCCTGCCTGATCTGTGAGAACATTTGAATTTGACACCAGATCCTTTTATTGTGTTCAGCCAAGTCTGTAACACGTGCCGTGTCCGTAACACGTGCCGTGTCCGTAACACGTGCCGTGTCCGTAACACGTGCCGTGTCCGTAACACGTGCCGTGTCCGTAACACGTGCCGTGTCCGTAACACGTGCCGTGTCCGTAACACGTGCCGTGTCCGTAACACGTGCCGTGTCTGTAACACGTGCCGTGTCTTTAAGCAGTAGCCATACAGAGAAATTAACACAATTCACCCGTTTCCCTTCTAGATAGGAATGTAACCTTCATCGAACCTTTCGATCCCGTCTCTCTACAAATGGTGACGGATAGCTCCAGATCTTTACAGGCCTCTAGTCAGACACACTGGCCGAGATGATTCACAATATCCTGATCACAATTACTGTGAACAAGACCCACACTCCCACCCCTCCCAGAAATGAGGTCGTTCCTACAAAACACCAGGTGCCAACCTGCCCACCATCCTGGCCCAATTGCCCTGCTTCCTAACGCTATCTTGGACCCATTGTATTGACAAAGTTTAATCAAACAGACACGAATCACACATCCTGCACTTCCCACAGAAACTAAACAGCAGGCCGCTAAACTGCCCTGACATCCTGGGAATGAACAATTTAACCATTTCATTATTTCCAGCTACACTGCCATTTATAAGTTTAAAAAAAAAAAAACCTTAATTATTTGAGATTAAACCAGATCCTAACCCTCCCTATCTATGTACGCATAACTTGGGTATCTTACAGCTGTGCATTGTGGAGGTTTGGGACATTATTTGGGATCTGTGTATTGGACAAATCGCAGTTAGTGTGTCTCATGTTAACTGTGATGTGTTGGCAGGAACGGTGACGAGCTGGTGTTGGACGCTACAGAAATAAACGACATGTCTTTACGGAGTAGCATTGAGATGAAGCTGAACTCTAGCCCTCCGGCCGACCTCCACATTGAGTCTGCTCTGACTGTTATGGACAGTCTGGGTGCTGTTCCATTGGTAATTCTTGTTGTGCGATGGTTACTGATGTCCTGGGATAAAGTGCATGGCTTCAGTCTACATGTGAACTGGGACATTCCTCCTTGTCTATATTCCCCAGCTATCGTTCCCTGTGTATTTCTCTCCTATTCAATTGATGCAAGACACAGGGACAAGATAATGGCACATGGAATGAAGGGATTGTGGCCACAGAGATAGCGGATTGGAGGGCAGAAAGCAACTGATGGTGGTAAAAGTAAGGGGGGAAAATTCGGTTGCTTTGCGCCTCCCGTTAGCGCGCTAATGGGGCGCAAAGCAACTAGCGCCCGGGTGCGGCGATGTTTGCGCCGCTCGTGAAATTGACCAGATATTTTGCGGCGGCGCTAAACACTACCGCCACAATCTCCTGCGCCCGCAGATTGTGATGTCAGTCGAGTGCGCAACGCCCCGGAGCGGATATTGAATGGCGCCCCCTGCCTTACCGCCTGCCGCTAGCAACGACAGGTTGAGGGGAGCGTTTTGCAGTCGGGAAGGGACTGGGGGAGCACTATTTAAAGGCGACCGCTTCTTGCCTTTTTTTGTCGGCGACATTTTTGCACCACGCATTCTGAGAGAGAGAGAGAGAGACTTCTGGAGAGATTTAACGCTGTGTGAAGGAGTTTTGGGTACTGAGCAGCACTTTGCAGGTTCATTTTGATTTGCCCTTCCTTGTATCAATTTAGAAGAGACTGTGGGGGTTGCACTCTGAGCTCTTTCCCTGGTACTCTCCATTGTTCTTTCCAGCAGATTTGATGTACAGGTCTCTCCAAGCCGAGATTCAAGTCTGCAATGAGCAGGATGTGGATGGAGAGCAAGAGCGACCATCCCTTTTAAGAACTGGCTGGCGCCAGTGTGTGTGTGTTCCATTGCTGACTGACATCACATGAGCTTCGCCAGCGCTCTGAGGTAGCGCCCCGCTCCTCGGCGTTAGCGCCTTAAGAGAGGTGTGTAGCGCCTGATTTAGCGCTCCACTCACCTCCAGGGGCGATAGAAGCCAAGTTTGCAGTCTGAGGCGATAATTAGCGTCAGGCGCTAAACTTTGCACCTGGCCGGTAATTGCGCCCCAAACAGGGCGATACTGAATTTTTCCCCCTAAGTCTTTGGACTGGAAAGTTGGTGAATGGTGTTCCATAGGATTCTGCCTTGGGGTGTAATCCTTGGGGGACTCTGGAGGTGACAGTGCCAGAGAGGGTAGAGAACGGGATTCCAGCGCCCTGGAGGGGGGGGAAGAGAGTGAGGGGACAGTGTATGATGTCACCTGTCGAACTTGTTGGGATTATTCCTGCACTCTGATGCTCTTTTCATCCCTCTTCAGTTCAGTGAACAGCTAATAACAGCAACAGAATGTGAGGCAACGGCCGCAAGCACCCAGGACATCAGCCTGGCCACCGAGCAGCCAACACTCCAGTTAACAGGAAACCTGCCGTCTTTGGACCTCATAGATGATGACATTCCGACAGACCTCAGCGACTCCTCAGAAACCCAGGATGATGGTATGGGAAGAGTAAGCGCGCAGTCACTGATTGGAGAAAGCTCTGGGGGCTGCGTTCTGAGGCTGAAGCCTGAGAATATGATGGGAGATCATGGTGTCCCAGGGCAGCTTCTTGATTTCCCCATATTCCAGGCAAAGCTTGCAGCAGTGCATTTGGGAAGTCCATCTGAAACATTGGCTGTTAAGAGCTGCAACGAAGGTATCCCAGACCCTCCCAAATAGATTGGAAGAATTTCAAAGTACACAAGTTAACAAGGACACTGTTACCTGGGAGGGAAGTGATTGCCTACGGGGAGAAGTCAAGATTAGATGGTTGTGCGGAAGGTAGATGTAGATGAGGAGGGGTGAAGGTAGCGCTAAAACCACACCCCCTCTCTGATGCTGGAGGTGATGGGTGGGTGACTGGGCACTTCATGTCGAGAGGGGCGGTGAGAAGCTGTTACATTGCAGGATGCTATCGCTACAGGCAACCAATAGCCTTTAAGTAGAGTTGCGGACTCGAGCTCCATTTCCTGCACCCTTTTAATATCTTCTTTAAAAGTTTATCGAACTCCCTCTTAAACGTTGTGATTGAACCAACTTGTGCCACGACCTTCAATGACCTGCGGGCCTGGTGCTCAAGAAGGGTCCAAACATTCTGTTTAAAATAGAGTGACACTTGCTTTAAAAGAGGAATGATAAATACGGGGAAACAAAGGAGTGAGATTAGATTGGGTGGCTCGAGTGGAAAGACCCCAGTGTGGGCTCGATGGGGCAAATGGCCTCCTTCTGTGCTGTACGGTTGGGAGAGGCTGTTTAAAGAAAACAAACTTGATTTCGTGCAGCACCTAACCACGTCTTGAAATGTCCCAACACACACCAGGTACAGTGAATTGGTGTGAAGTGCGTGTGATGTGGGTCGGTGCTGAGACTCGGTGCTGTGACTGAGCAGTTAAGCTTCCTGCTGGGGTTGGTTGAAGGAGGAGAATTGGGGAGGATACCAGGAGAGCGAGATCGGCCTCGGTTTAAAATTTCACCTGTAAAAGTGCCTCATCCTTCACCGTCCGCCCAGAGATGATATACTCGGCTGCGTAATGAACCAGCAGGCTTCGGCATCTAGTTAACGGTTACTGAAGGGCCTGCGAGGGGCCCTTCGATCTGCATCTTGTTGATTTTCTGCTACATTCTTTTCTTGTCTAAAGGAGAGGTTGAACCATTCTGTACAGACCTGGGTGGGAGGTTGTACATTAATTCGGTTTTCCGGATCGCTGTTGACGAGCTCTATGAGATGCTGTTCACTGATTCGCAGTTTCTGCACCACTTTCTAGATCATCGCAGATTCACAGGTACGTTCCTGGGAGATTACAATCTGTTTGCCTTTTGTTTTGAAGTTATTGCTCATTGTCCAACGGTAAATGTTTACCCGTGTTTTACACACTGAATATCTCTGACAATAAACCTAAAGAAGCAATAAGCAGCAACATGCACATTTAACCTGCTGAACAAACAGTGACTCTGTACAGTTACACAGTGACCCTTACCCTGAATAAACAGTGACTGTACAGTTACAGTGAGTGATCCTTACCCTGAATAAACAGTGACTGTACAGTTACACAGTGAGTGATCCTTACCCTGAATAAACAGTGACTCTGTACAGTTACAGTGAGTGACCCTCACCATGAATAAACAGTGACTCTGTACAGTTACACAGTGAGTGACCCTTACCCTGAATAAACAGTGACTCTGTACAGTTACAGTGAGTGACCCTCACCATGAATAAACAGTGACTCTGTACAGTTACACAGTGAGTGACCCTTACCCTGAATAAACAGTGACTCTGTACAGTTACACAGTGAGTGACCCTTAACCTGAATAAACAGTGACTCTGTACAGTTACACAGTGAGTGACCCTTACCCTGAACAAACGGTGACTCTGTACAGTTAGTCAGTGAGTGATCCTTTCCCTGAATAAACAGTGACTCTGTACAGTTACACAGTGAGTGATCCTTTCCCTGAATAAACAGTGACTCTGTACAGTTAGTGTGTGACCCTTACCCTGAATAAACAGTGACTCTGTACAGTTACAGTGAGTGACCCTTACCCTGAATAAACAGTGACTCTGTACAGTTACACAGTGACCCTTACCCTGAATAAACAGTGACTCTGTACAGTTACAGTGAGTGATCCTTACCCTGAATAAACAGTGACTCTCTACAGTTAGTGTGTGACCCTTACCCTGAATAAACAGTGACTCTGTACAGTTACACAGTGAGTGACCCTTACCCTGAATAAACAGTGACTCTGTACAGTTACACAGTGACCCTTACCCTGAATAAACAGTGACTCTGTACAGTTACAGTGAGTGATCCTTACCCTGAATAAACAGTGACTCTCTACAGTTAGTGTGTGACCCTTACCCTGAATAAACAGTGACTCTGTACAGTTACACAGTGACCCTTACCCTGAATAAACAGTGACTCTGTACAGTTACAGTGAGTGATCCTTACCCTGAATAAACAGTGACTCTCTACAGTTACACGGTGAGTGACTCTTACCCTGAATAAACAGTGAATCTGTACAGTTACAGTGAGTGACCCTTACCCTGAATAAACAGTGACTCTGTACAGTTACACAGTGAGTGACCCTTACCCTGAACAAACGGTGACTCTGTACAGTTAGTCAGTGAGTGATCCTTTCCCTGAATAAACAGTGACTCTGTACAGTTACACAGTGAGTGATCCTTTCCCTGAATAAACAGTGACTCTGTACAGTTAGTGTGTGACCCTTACCCTGAATAAACAGTGACTCTGTACAGTTACAGTGAGTGACCCTTACCCTGAATAAACAGTGACTCTGTACAGTTACACAGTGACCCTTACCCTGAATAAACAGTGACTCTGTACAGTTACAGTGAGTGATCCTTACCCTGAATAAACAGTGACTCTCTACAGTTAGTGTGTGACCCTTACCCTGAATAAACAGTGACTCTGTACAGTTACACAGTGAGTGACCCTTACCCTGAATAAACAGTGACTCTGTACAGTTACACAGTGACCCTTACCCTGAATAAACAGTGACTCTGTACAGTTACAGTGAGTGATCCTTACCCTGAATAAACAGTGACTCTCTACAGTTAGTGTGTGACCCTTACCCTGAATAAACAGTGACTCTGTACAGTTACACAGTGACCCTTACCCTGAATAAACAGTGACTCTGTACAGTTACAGTGAGTGATCCTTACCCTGAATAAACAGTGACTCTCTACAGTTACACGGTGAGTGACTCTTACCCTGAATAAACAGTGAATCTGTACAGTTACAGTGAGTGACCCTTACCCTGAATAAACAGCGACTCTGTACAGTTACAGAGAGACCCTTACCCTGAATAAACAGTGACTCTGTACAGTTACACAGTGACCCTTACCCTGAATAAACAGTGACTCTGTACAGTTACAGTGAGTGACCCTTACCCTGAATAAACAGTGACTCTGTACAGTTACACAGTGAGTGACCCTTACCCTGAATAAACAGTGACTCTGTACAGTTACAGTGAGTGACACTTACCCTGAATAAACAGTGACTCTGTACAGTTACACAGTGAGTGTCCCTTACCCTGAATAAACAGTGACTCTGTACAGTTACACAGTGAGTGATCCTTACCCTGAATAAACAGTGACTCTGTACAGTTACACAGTGAGTGACCCTTACCCGGAATAAACAGTGAATCTGTACAGTTACACAGTGAGTGACTCTTACCCTGAATAAACAGTGACTCTGTACAGTTACACAGTGAGTGACTCTTACCCTGAATAAACAGTGACTCTGTACAGTTACACATTGAGTGACTCTTACCCTGAATAAACAGTGACTCTGTACAGTTACACAGTGAGTGACCCTTACCCTGAATAAACAGTGACTCTGTACAGTTAGTGTGTGACCCTTACCCTGAATAAACAGTGACTCTGTACAGTTACACAGTGAGTGACCCTTACCCTGAATAAACAGTGACTCTGTACAGTTACACAGTGAGTGATCCTTACCCTGAATAAACAGTGACTCTGTACAGTTACAGTGAGTGATCCTTACCCTGAATAAACAGTGACTCTGTACAGTTACAGTGAGTGACCCTTACCCTGAATAAACAGTGACTCTATACAGTTACCGTGAGTGATCCTTACCCTGAATAAACAGTGACTCTGTACAGTTACAGTGAGTGATCCTTACCCAGAATAAACAGTGACTCTGTACAGTTACAGTGAGTGATCCTTACCCTGAATAAACAGTGACTCTGTACAGTTACACAGTGAGTGACTCTTACCCTGAATAAACAGTGACTCTGTACAGTTACACAGTGAGTGACCCTTACCCTGAATAAACAGTGACTCTGTACAGTTACACAGCGAGTGACCCTTACCCTGAATAAACAGTGACTCTGTACAGTTACACAGTGAGTGATCCTTTCCCTGAATAAACAGTGACTCTGTACAGTTAGTGTGTGACCCTTACCCTGAATAAACAGTGACTCTGTACAGTTACAGTGAGTGATCCTTACCCTGAATAAACAGTGACTCTCTACAGTTAGTGTGTGACCCTTACCCTGAATAAACAGTGACTCTGTACAGTTACACAGTGACCCTTACCCTGAATAAACAGTGACTCTGTACAGTTACAGTGAGTGATCCTTACCCTGAATAAACAGTGACTCTCTACAGTTACACGGTGAGTGACTCTTACCCTGAATAAACAGTGAATCTGTACAGTTACAGTGAGTGACCCTTACCCTGAATAAACAGCGACTCTGTACAGTTACAGAGAGACCCTTACCCTGAATAAACAGTGACTCTGTACAGTTACACAGTGACCCTTACCCTGAATAAACAGTGACTCTGTACAGTTACAGTGAGTGACCCTTACCCTGAATAAACAGTGACTCTGTACAGTTACACAGTGAGTGACCCTTACCCTGAATAAACAGTGACTCTGTACAGTTACAGTGAGTGACACTTACCCTGAATAAACAGTGACTCTGTACAGTTACACAGTGAGTGTCCCTTACCCTGAATAAACAGTGACTCTGTACAGTTACACAGTGAGTGATCCTTACCCTGAATAAACAGTGACTCTGTACAGTTACACAGTGAGTGACCCTTACCCGGAATAAACAGTGAATCTGTACAGTTACACAGTGAGTGACTCTTACCCTGAATAAACAGTGACTCTGTACAGTTACACAGTGAGTGACTCTTACCCTGAATAAACAGTGACTCTGTACAGTTACACAGTGAGTGACTCTTACCCTGAATAAACAGTGACTCTGTACAGTTACACAGTGAGTGACCCTTACCCTGAATAAACAGTGACTCTGTACAGTTAGTGTGTGACCCTTACCCTGAATAAACAGTGACTCTGTACAGTTACACAGTGAGTGACCCTTACCCTGAATAAACAGTGACTCTGTACAGTTACACAGTGAGTGATCCTTACCCTGAATAAACAGTGACTCTGTACAGTTACAGTGAGTGATCCTTACCCTGAATAAACAGTGACTCTGTACAGTTACAGTGAGTGACCCTTACCCTGAATAAACAGTGACTCTATACAGTTACCGTGAGTGATCCTTACCCTGAATAAACAGTGACTCTGTACAGTTACAGTGAGTGATCCTTACCCAGAATAAACAGTGACTCTGTACAGTTACAGTGAGTGATCCTTACCCTGAATAAACAGTGACTCTGTACAGTTACACAGTGAGTGACTCTTACCCTGAATAAACAGTGACTCTGTACAGTTACACAGTGAGTGACCCTTACCCTGAATAAACAGTGACTCTGTACAGTTACACAGCGAGTGACCCTTACCCTGAATAAACAGTGACTCTGTACAGTTACAGTGAGTGACCCTTACCCTGCTGAATAAACAGTGACTCTGTACAGTTACAGTGAGTGACCCTTACCCTGAATAAACAGTGACTCTGTACAGTTAGTGAGTGACCCTTACCCTGAATAAACAGTGAATCTGTACAGTTACAGTAAGTGACCCTTACCCTGAATAAACAGCGACTCTGTACAGTTACAGAGAGACCCTTACCCTGAATAAACAGTGACTCTGTACAGTTACAGTGAGTGATCCTTACCCTGAATAAACAGTGACTCTGTACAGTTACACAGTGAGTGACCCTTACCCTGAATAAACAGTGAATCTGTACAGTTACACAGTGAGTGACTCTTACCCTGAATAAACAGTGACTCTGTACAGTTACCCAGTGAGTGACCCTTACCCTGAATAAACAGTGACTCTGTACAGTTAGTGTGTGACCCTTACCCTGAATAAACAGTGACTCTGTACAGTTACAGTGAGTGATCCTTACCCTGAATAAACAGTGACTCTGTACAGTTACAGTGAGTGACACTTACCCTGAATAAACAGTGACTCTATACAGTTACAGTGAGTGATCCTTACCCAGAATAAACAGTGACTCTGTACAGTTACAGTGAGTGATCCTTACCCTGAATAAACAGTGACTCTGTACAGTTACACAGTGAGTGACTCTTACCCTGAATAAACAGTGACTCTGTACAGTTACACAGTGAGTGACCCTTACCCTGAATAAACAGTGACTCTGTACAGTTACACAGCGAGTGACCCTTACCCTGAATAATCAGTGACTCTGTACAGTTACAGTGAGTGACCCTTACCCTGCTGAATAAACAGTGACTCTGTACAGTTACAGTGAGTGACCCTTACCCTGAATAAACAGTGACTCTGTACAGTTAGTGAGTGACCCTTACCCTGAATAAACAGCGACTCTGTACAGTTACAGTGAGTGACCCTTACCCTGAATAAACAGTGACTCTGTACAGTTACAGTGAGTGACCCTTACCCTGAATAAACAGTGACTCTGTATAGTTACAGTGAGTGACCCTTACCCTGAATAAACAGTGACTCTGTACAGTTACACAGTGAGTGATCCTTACCCGGAATAAACAGTGACTCTGTATAGTTACAGTGAGTGACCCTTACCCTGAATAAACAATGACTGTACAGTTATGAGAAGTCGCACAACACCAGGTTATAGTCCAACAGATTTATTTAATGAGTGACCCTTACCCTGAATAAACAGTGACTCTGTACAGTTACACAGTGAGTGACCCTTACCCTGAATAAACAGTGACTCTGTACAGTTACAGTGAGTGACACTTACCCTGAATAAACAGTGACTCTGTACAGTTACACAGTGAGTGTCCCTTACCCTGAATAAACAGTGACTCTGTACAGTTACACAGTGAGTGATCCTTACCCTGAATAAACAGTGACTCTGTACAGTTACACAGTGAGTGACCCTTACCCGGAATAAACAGTGAATCTGTACAGTTACACAGTGAGTGACTCTTACCCTGAATAAACAGTGACTCTGTACAGTTACACAGTGAGTGACTCTTACCCTGAATAAACAGTGACTCTGTACAGTTACACAGTGAGTGACTCTTACCCTGAATAAACAGTGACTCTGTACAGTTACACAGTGAGTGACCCTTACCCTGAATAAACAGTGACTCTGTACAGTTAGTGTGTGACCCTTACCCTGAATAAACAGTGACTCTGTACAGTTACACAGTGAGTGACCCTTACCCTGAATAAACAGTGACTCTGTACAGTTACACAGTGAGTGATCCTTACCCTGAATAAACAGTGACTCTGTACAGTTACAGTGAGTGATCCTTACCCTGAATAAACAGTGACTCTGTACAGTTACAGTGAGTGACCCTTACCCTGAATAAACAGTGACTCTATACAGTTACCGTGAGTGATCCTTACCCTGAATAAACAGTGACTCTGTACAGTTACAGTGAGTGATCCTTACCCAGAATAAACAGTGACTCTGTACAGTTACAGTGAGTGATCCTTACCCTGAATAAACAGTGACTCTGTACAGTTACACAGTGAGTGACTCTTACCCTGAATAAACAGTGACTCTGTACAGTTACACAGTGAGTGACCCTTACCCTGAATAAACAGTGACTCTGTACAGTTACACAGCGAGTGACCCTTACCCTGAATAAACAGTGACTCTGTACAGTTACACAGTGAGTGATCCTTTCCCTGAATAAACAGTGACTCTGTACAGTTAGTGTGTGACCCTTACCCTGAATAAACAGTGACTCTGTACAGTTACAGTGAGTGACCCTTACCCTGAATAAACAGTGACTCTGTACAGTTACACAGTGACCCTTACCCTGAATAAACAGTGACTCTGTACAGTTACAGTGAGTGATCCTTACCCTGAATAAACAGTGACTCTCTACAGTTAGTGTGTGACCCTTACCCTGAATAAACAGTGACTCTGTACAGTTACACAGTGAGTGACCCTTACCCTGAATAAACAGTGACTCTGTACAGTTACACAGTGACCCTTACCCTGAATAAACAGTGACTCTGTACAGTTACAGTGAGTGATCCTTACCCTGAATAAACAGTGACTCTCTACAGTTAGTGTGTGACCCTTACCCTGAATAAACAGTGACTCTGTACAGTTACACAGTGACCCTTACCCTGAATAAACAGTGACTCTGTACAGTTACAGTGAGTGATCCTTACCCTGAATAAACAGTGACTCTCTACAGTTACACGGTGAGTGACTCTTACCCTGAATAAACAGTGAATCTGTACAGTTACAGTGAGTGACCCTTACCCTGAATAAACAGCGACTCTGTACAGTTACAGAGAGACCCTTACCCTGAATAAACAGTGACTCTGTACAGTTACACAGTGACCCTTACCCTGAATAAACAGTGACTCTGTACAGTTACAGTGAGTGACCCTTACCCTGAATAAACAGTGACTCTGTACAGTTACACAGTGAGTGACCCTTACCCTGAATAAACAGTGACTCTGTACAGTTACAGTGAGTGACACTTACCCTGAATAAACAGTGACTCTGTACAGTTACACAGTGAGTGTCCCTTACCCTGAATAAACAGTGACTCTGTACAGTTACACAGTGAGTGATCCTTACCCTGAATAAACAGTGACTCTGTACAGTTACACAGTGAGTGACCCTTACCCGGAATAAACAGTGAATCTGTACAGTTACACAGTGAGTGACTCTTACCCTGAATAAACAGTGACTCTGTACAGTTACACAGTGAGTGACTCTTACCCTGAATAAACAGTGACTCTGTACAGTTACACAGTGAGTGACTCTTACCCTGAATAAACAGTGACTCTGTACAGTTACACAGTGAGTGACCCTTACCCTGAATAAACAGTGACTCTGTACAGTTAGTGTGTGACCCTTACCCTGAATAAACAGTGACTCTGTACAGTTACACAGTGAGTGACCCTTACCCTGAATAAACAGTGACTCTGTACAGTTACACAGTGAGTGATCCTTACCCTGAATAAACAGTGACTCTGTACAGTTACAGTGAGTGATCCTTACCCTGAATAAACAGTGACTCTGTACAGTTACAGTGAGTGACCCTTACCCTGAATAAACAGTGACTCTATACAGTTACCGTGAGTGATCCTTACCCTGAATAAACAGTGACTCTGTACAGTTACAGTGAGTGATCCTTACCCAGAATAAACAGTGACTCTGTACAGTTACAGTGAGTGATCCTTACCCTGAATAAACAGTGACTCTGTACAGTTACACAGTGAGTGACTCTTACCCTGAATAAACAGTGACTCTGTACAGTTACACAGTGAGTGACCCTTACCCTGAATAAACAGTGACTCTGTACAGTTACACAGCGAGTGACCCTTACCCTGAATAAACAGTGACTCTGTACAGTTACAGTGAGTGACCCTTACCCTGCTGAATAAACAGTGACTCTGTACAGTTACAGTGAGTGACCCTTACCCTGAATAAACAGTGACTCTGTACAGTTAGTGAGTGACCCTTACCCTGAATAAACAGTGAATCTGTACAGTTACAGTAAGTGACCCTTACCCTGAATAAACAGCGACTCTGTACAGTTACAGAGAGACCCTTACCCTGAATAAACAGTGACTCTGTACAGTTACAGTGAGTGATCCTTACCCTGAATAAACAGTGACTCTGTACAGTTACACAGTGAGTGACCCTTACCCTGAATAAACAGTGAATCTGTACAGTTACACAGTGAGTGACTCTTACCCTGAATAAACAGTGACTCTGTACAGTTACCCAGTGAGTGACCCTTACCCTGAATAAACAGTGACTCTGTACAGTTAGTGTGTGACCCTTACCCTGAATAAACAGTGACTCTGTACAGTTACAGTGAGTGATCCTTACCCTGAATAAACAGTGACTCTGTACAGTTACAGTGAGTGACACTTACCCTGAATAAACAGTGACTCTATACAGTTACAGTGAGTGATCCTTACCCAGAATAAACAGTGACTCTGTACAGTTACAGTGAGTGATCCTTACCCTGAATAAACAGTGACTCTGTACAGTTACACAGTGAGTGACTCTTACCCTGAATAAACAGTGACTCTGTACAGTTACACAGTGAGTGACCCTTACCCTGAATAAACAGTGACTCTGTACAGTTACACAGCGAGTGACCCTTACCCTGAATAAACAGTGACTCTGTACAGTTACAGTGAGTGACCCTTACCCTGCTGAATAAACAGTGACTCTGTACAGTTACAGTGAGTGACCCTTACCCTGAATAAACAGTGACTCTGTACAGTTAGTGAGTGACCCTTACCCTGAATAAACAGCGACTCTGTACAGTTACAGTGAGTGACCCTTACCCTGAATAAACAGTGACTCTGTACAGTTACAGTGAGTGACCCTTACCCTGAATAAACAGTGACTCTGTATAGTTACAGTGAGTGACCCTTACCCTGAATAAACAGTGACTCTGTACAGTTACACAGTGAGTGATCCTTACCCGGAATAAACAGTGACTCTGTATAGTTACAGTGAGTGACCCTTACCCTGAATAAACAATGACTGTACAGTTATGAGAAGTCGCACAACACCAGGTTATAGTCCAACAGATTTATTTAATGAGTGACTCTTACCCTGAATAAACAGTGACTCTGTACAGTTACACAGTGAGTGATCCTTACCCTGAATAAACAGTGACTCTGTACAGTTACACAGTGAGTGACCCTTACCCTGAATAAACAGTGACTCTGTACAGTTAGAGTGACACTTACCCTGAATAAACAGTGACTCTGTACAGTTAGAGTGACACTTACCCTGAATAAACAGTGACTCTGTACAGTTAGAGTGAGTGACACTTACCCTGAATAAACTGTGACTCTGTACAGTTACACGGCGAGTGACCCTTACCCTGAATAAACAGTGACTCTGTACAGTTACAGTGAGTGACCCTTACCCTGAATAAACAGTGACTCTGTACAGTTACAGTGAGTGACCCTTACCCTGAATAAACAGTGACTCTGTCCAGTTATGATGTGGAGATGCCGGCGTTGGACTGGGGTGGACAAAAATCAGAAGTCGCACAACACCAGGTTATAGTCCAACAGATTTATTTAATTTTACAAGCTTTCGGAGCTGTTCGCTCCTTCTTCAGGTAAGGTAGCTGTGAGAGAATCTCCCAGAATTCACAATATAAACACAGAAAAAATCTATTCAAATCTTTCCCTACATCAAAGACACACTAAGAGCACAGCCAAGACAATGAGATGTGTCCCAGGGGGTCCAACGTGTCAAAACACCTGCTGGCTGCATATCCTCTCCATTTGTTGTGTTAGTCTTTTTAAAACAAAACCTGGAAAGACCGGCCATGATGTCAAGTCACGTTCTGTATCGTGACATGAACCCGATATCGCGATTGAGGCCATCCTCATGAGTGCGGAACTTGGCTATCAGTTTCTGCTCTATGATTTTGCGCTGTCGTGTATCCCGAAGGCCGCCTTGGAGAACGCTTACCCGCAGATCCGAGGCTGAATGCCCCTGACTGCTGAAGTGTTCCCCGACTGGGAGGCAACCCTCCTGCCTGGCGATTGTTGCGCGGTGTCCGTTCATACGTTGTCTCAGTGTCTGCATGGTCTCGCCGATCTGGAGCATCCTTTACTGCAACGTATCAGGTAGACAACGTTGGCCGAGTCACATGAGTATGTACCATGTACCTGGTGGGTAGTGTCCTCACGTGTGATGATGGTATCTGTGTCCATGATTTGGCATGTCTTGCAGAGGTTGCCGTGGCAGGGTTGTGTGGTGTCGTGGTTGCTGTTCTCCTGAAAGATGGGTAATCTGCTGCGAACGATGGTACTTTTGAGGTTAGGCGGCTGCTTGAAGGCGAGTAGTGGAGGCGCGGGGATGGTCTTAGCAAGGTGTTCGTCGTCATCGATGACATGTTGAAGGCTGCGAAGAACATGGCGTAGTTTTTCCGCTCCGGGGAAGTACTGGACGACGTACTTCGCAGCCTTCAACATGTCATCGATGACGACGAACACCTTGCTAAGACCATCCCCGCGCCTCCACTACTCGCCTTCAAGCAGCCGCCTAACCTCAAAAGTACCATCGTTCGCAGCAGATTACCCATCTTTCAGGAGAACAGCAACCACGACACCACACAACCCTGCCACGGCAACCTCTGCAAGACACGCCAAATCATGGACACAGATACCATCATCACACGTGAGGACACTACCCACCAGGTACATGGTACATACTCATGTGACTCGGCCAACGTTGTCTACCTGATACGTTGCAGTAAAGGATGCTCCAGATCGGCGAGACCATGCAGACACTGAGACAACGTATGAACGGACACCGCGCAACAATCGCCAGGCAGGAAGGTTGCCTCCCAGTCGGGGAACACTTCAGCAGTCAGGGGCATTCAGCCTCGGATCTGCGGGTAAGCGTTCTCCAAGGCGGCCTTCGGGATACACGACAGCGCAAAATCATAGAGCAGAAACTGATAGCCAAGTTCCGCACTCATGAGGATGGCCTCAATCGCGATATCGGGTTCATGTCACGATACAGAACGTGACTTGACATCATGGCCGGTCTTTCCAGGTTTTGTTTTAAAAAGACTAACACAACAAATGGAGAGGATATGCAGCCAGCAGGTGTTTTGACACGTTGGACCCCCTGGGACACATCTCATTGTCTTGGCTGTGCTCTTAGTGTGTCTTTGATGTAGGGAAAGATTTGAATAGATTTTTTCTGTGTTTATATTGTGAATTCTGGGAGATTCTCTCACAGCTACCTTACCTGAAGAAGGAGCGAACAGCTCCGAAAGCTTGTAAAATTAAATAAATCTGTTGGACTATAACCTGGTGTTGTGCGACTTCTGATTTCTGTACAGTTAGACAGTGAGTGACACTTACCCTGAATAAACAGTGACTCTGTACAGTTACACAGTGAGTGACCCTTACCCTGAATAAACAGTGACTCTGTACAGTTACTGTGAGTGACCCTTACCCTGTTAAATAGACACCAGCTCTGTATAGTTAGTGAGTAACGTGTAGCGTTACAAAGTGAGTCATCCTCCATGACCTGAGTGAATAACCGGTCCAGCTGCCTTTACCTCGGGTACCCTGGTCTTGTATTCCCACACCTGACTCTGTGCGTCTGCTTACGATGGGGTCGCTGAGCCTTGCTGGGACTTCCCCGAGTTAATCTGACTGCTCGGTAAAGCAGCAGAGTTTGGATTCACATGCCGAGCTTCTCTCAGTCCGATCCACGTATTTTGTCACAAGTATCGGGAGCAGCTGTGAAGAGTGAAGTGCTGTGAAATCTGAGCCATTTTAACATTCAAGCTCCTGCCCAGATCTCGTTCGGGGACAATGCTGGGTTGGGGTCCCCTGGTCCGAGGCTCAGATCTGTTTCCCACCGCAGTAGAAGTAGTGCAACGAGTCCATGAGCACCTCCCCAAGCCGCACGCTAATAGCTTGCCATATCTCTGTTTCTTTCTAGATCTGACCGTAGCACCGTGGAGGAGAGATAGTAATGGGAATCAGAGCCGGGTACTGACTTACACCATCGCTATCAGCAACCCACTGGGACCGAAAACAGCGCCAGGGATTGAAACTCAGGTGTGCGGCACTTGGAGCCAGGTGTGGAGGGGGGTGGCGCGGGTGCGGTGGCGAGGGAGGCACCTGCCATGCTTTGAAAAGGCACCTTCTATGCAGTCACTTCTATTCCACACTGAGTGTAAGATTGTTTGATGTCGTGTATATGGACTTTAGGCAGGCTTTTGATAAGGTTCCACATGGCAGACTGGTCACGAAGTTAAAAGCCCATGGGATCCAGGGCGAAGTGTCAAGTTGGATTCAAAACTGGCTCGGAGACAGGAAGCAGAGGGTAATGGTTGATGGGTGTTTTTGTGACTGGAAGGCTGTTTCCAGTGGGATTCCGCAGGGCTCAGTACTAGGTCCCTTGCTTTTTGTGGTATATATCAACGATCTTGACTTGAATATAGGGGGTATGATTAAGAAGTTTGCAGATGATACTAAAATCGGCTGCGTGGTTGATACTGAAGAAGGAAGCTGTAGACTGCAGGAAGATATCAATAAATTGGTCAGGTGGGCAGAACAGTGGCAAATGGAATTCAACCTGGAGAAGTGTAAGGTCATGCATTTGGGGAGGTCTAACAAGGAAAGGGAATACACATTAAATGGTAGGACACTGAGTAGTGTAGAGGAACAAAGGGACCTTGGAGTGCATGTCCACAGATCCCTGAAGGTAGCAGGCCAAGTAGATAAGGTGGTTAAGAAGGCATACGGAATGCTTGCCTTTATTAGCCGTGGCATAGAATACAAGAGCAGGGGGGTTATGCTTCAACTGTGTAAAACACTAGTTAGGCCTCAGCTAGAGTACTGCGTGCAGTTCTGGTCACCACATTACAGGAAAGATGTGATTGCACTAGAGAGGGTACAGAGGAGCTTTACAAGGATGTTGCTGGGAGTAGAGAATCTTGGCTATGAGGAAAGACTGGATAGGCTGGGTTTGTTTTCCTTGGAACAGAGGAGGCTGAGGGGAGACCTTATTGAGGTGTATAAAATTATGAGGGGCCGAGATAAAGTGGATAGAAAGGACCTATTTCCCATAGCAGAGAGGACAAAAACCAGGGGACACAGATTTAAAGTAATTGGGGGAAGGTTTAGAGGGGATTTGAGGGGAAACTTCTTCACCCAGAGGGTTGTGGGGGTCTGGAACTCACTGCCTGAAAGGGTGGTAGAGGCAGGAACCCTAACCACATTTAAAAAGTACTTGGATGTGCACTTGGGATGCTGTAACCTGCAGGGCTACGGACCAAGAGCTGGGAAGTGGGATTAGGCTGGATAGCTCTTTGTTGGCCGGCACGGACACGATGGGCCGAAATGGCCTCCTTCCGTGCTGTAACTTTCTATGATTCTGTTGTGGCCAGAGGGGCCCTGGGCATCTTGCGCGGGGCACTCGCTGCCTCAATGGTGCAACACATTACCAGAACCATCCTACTATTGCTGTGCTCTCTCCTCAGACACTGTACAAGAGCAGCCAGAAGAGCGAGTGCTACATTGTGGATTCGGAGGTGGTAACGCAGGGGATTCCATACCAGGATTATTTCTACACTGTCAACCGCTACTGCCTCATGTGTGTGGCCCGGAACAAATGCAGACTGAGGTACGACTCGCCCACATCAGGCAGTCCGAGCCTGGGGTTAAATCCCGATCCGAGCCTGGGGTTAAATCCCGATCCGAGCCTGGGGTTAAATCCCGATCCGAGCCTGGGGTTAAATCCCGATCCGAGCCTGGGGTTAAATCCCGATCCGAGCCTGGGGTTAAATCCCGATCCGAGCCTGGGGTTAAATCCCGATCCGAGCCTGGGATTAAGAGGTCCGAGGTTGGGTTTCGTTTTTACTGGGTTCGAGGGAGTTGGAATTAGGTTGAAATGTTGCCAAGGGGATAGAATGTTGCAGCACAGAGTTGGTCTCAACATTGAGCAAGGAGCCTTGGAGCAGAGAAGAGGTGTCGGGACAGAGTAGATGGAGAGAAACTGTTCCCATTGGCGCAAGGGTCGAGAACCAGAGGGCACAGATTTAAGGTGATTGGTAGAAAAACCAAAGGCGACACGAGGGAAAACTTTTTTACTCAGCGAGTGGTTAGGATCTGGAATGCGCTGCCTGAAAGGGTGATGGAGGCAGATTCAATCACTGCTTTCAAAAGAGAGATGGATAAGTACCTGATGGAAAAAACTTCACAGGGCTACGGAGAAAGGGCGGGGGAGTGGAACTCGCTGAAGTGCTCTTGCAGAGAGCCGGCACGGGCTCGACGGGCCGAATGGCCTCCTTCCGTAGTGTAACCATTCTATGATTTATTTCCCCATGTGAGACAACTGGTCTCTTCCCACTGTGGTGCCCCCTCCCGCCCCCTCCAGGCTGTGTATCTGTTTTGATTGTAACCGCTATCACGAAGAGGTCTGATTGCCTGTTTGTAATTGATTGAATAGAGTCTCCTCCGAGATTCGCTACAGGAAGCAGCCCTGGAACCTGGTGAAGGCTTTCATCGAGAGGAACACCACGAGTGGTCTGGCGGAGCACTTTCACCACTTAGGTACGGGCAGCGGGAGGGAGCTGGGGGCCGTGCAGTGAGGCAGCTCGGGGCTCGGCACTTGAACCGTCACACCACCCTCCCATTCTATAGTGTCAGCTTGGTTTTTCCGGGAGAGCTGGACACTAGAGATGAAACAGCGAATTCCTCAGGGAGCAAAGAAGTGGAACAAACTAATTCGGGATAGTATTGCCAGATTGTCCCTCTGCATTTGGGGGCCTTGCTTTGCCCAGTCATCCTCCTCCCAGGAGAGCGAGTGTTCCCAGCCTCGCTCTCCCGGGTGTTCTTGTCCTCGCTCTCCCGGGTGTTCCCGGCCTCGCTCTCCCGGGTGTTCCCGTCCTCGCTCTCCCGGGTGTTCCTGGCCTCGCTCTCCCGGGTGTTCCCGGCCTCGCGCTCTCGGGTGTTCCCGGCCTCGCGCTCCCGGGTGTTCCCGGCCTCGCTCCGCCGAGTGTTCCCGGCCTCGCTCCCCCGAGTGTTCCCGGCCTCGCTCTCTCGGGTGTTCCCGGCCTCGCTCTCCCGGGTGTGCCCGGCCTCGCTCTCCCGAGTGTTCCCGTCCTCGCTCTCCCGGGTGTTCCCATCCTCGCTCTCCCGGGTGTTCCCGTCCTCGCTCTCCCGGGTGTTCCCGTCCTCGCTCTCCCGGGTGTTCCCGTCCTCGCTCTCCCGGGTGTTCCCGTCCTCGCTCTCCCGGGTGTTCCCATCCTCGCTCTCCCGGGTGTTCCCGTCCTCGCTCTCCCGGGTGTTCCCGTCCTCGCTCTCCCGGGTGTTCCCGTCCTCGCTCTCCCGGGTGTTCCCGGCCTCGCTCTCCCGAGTGTTCCCGGCCTCGCTCTCCCGAGTGTTCCCGGCCTCGCCCTCCCGGGTGTTCCCGGCCTCGCTCTCCCGGGTGTTCCCGGCCTCGCTCTCTCGGGGCTGCGAGTGTTCCCGTCCTCGCTCTCCCAGGTGTTCCCGTCCTCGCTCTCCCGAGTGTTCCCGGCCTCGCTCTCCCGGGTGTTCCCGGCCTCGCTCTCCCGGGTGTTCCCGTCCTCGCTCTCCCGGGTGTTCCCGTCCTCGCTCTCCCGGGTGTTCCCGTCCTCGCTCTCCCGGGTGTTCCCGGCCTCGCTCTCCCGAGTGTTCCCGGCCTCGCTCTCCCGAGTGTTCCCGGCCTCGCCCTCCCGGGTGTTCCCGGCCTCGCTCTCCCGGGTGTTCCCGGCCTCGCTCTCTCGGGGCTGCGAGTGTTCCCGTCCTCGCTCTCCCAGGTGTTCCCGTCCTCGCTCTCCCGAGTGTTCCCGGCCTCGCTCTCCCGGGTGTTCCCGGCCTCGCTCTCCCGGGTGTTCCCGGCCTCGCTCTCCCGGGTGTTCCCGGCCTCGCTCTCCCGGGTGTTCCCGGCCTCGCTCTCCCGGCCTCACTCTCCCGGGTGTTCCCGGCCTCGCTCTCCCGGGTGTTCCCGGCCTCGCTCTCCAGGGTGTTCCCGGCCTCGCTCTCCCGGGTGTTCCCGGCCTCGCTCTCCCGGGTGTTCCCGGCCTCGCTCTCCAGGGTGTTCCCGGCCTCGCTCTCCCGAGTGTTCCCGGCCTCGCTCTCTCGGGTGTTCCCGTCCTCGCTCTCCCGGGTGTTCCTGGCCTTGTTTTTCTTGCCGAGTTCTCTGACGACTTTGTTTCCTCAGAGTTAGAGTTGCTGAAGGTGGCGAATTTGCTGAAAACTAATTGCTGTCGACAGTCTCTGACGGAGAAGCTCAGCAAATCAGGGACACTGCGGCGCAGGAAGAAAACCCATAGTCGCAAATCACAGCTGGATGAAATCCTGAACCCCCTAATATCGCCGTTAGACATGGAAACATCTCCCAGAAATAAACGCCTATCAGGTAAAGTATGTACTTCAGTACAGGAGGGTGGGGGGCACGGGAGGGGGTGGGGGTCACGGGAGGGGGTGGGGGGCACGGGAGGGGGTGGGGGGCACGGGAGGGGGTGGGGCGCACGGGAGGGGGTGGGGCGCACGGGAGGGGGTGGGGCGCACGGGAGGGGGGTGGGGCGCACGGGAGGGGGGTGGGGCGCACGGGAGGGGGGTGGGGCGCACGGGAGGGGGGTGGGGCGCACGGGAGGGGGGTGGGGAGCACGGGAGGGGGGGTGGGGCGCACGTGAGGGGGTGGGGCGCACGGGAGGGGGGGTGGGGAGCACGGGAGGGGGGTGGGGCGCACGGGAGGGGGGTGGGGCGCACGGGAGGGGGGTGGGGAGCACGGGAGGGGGTTGGGGCGCACGGGAGGGGGGTGGGGCGTACGGGAGGGGGGTGGGGCGTACGGGAGGGGGGTGGGGAGCACGGGAGGGGGTTGGGGAGCACGGGAGGGGGTTGGGGCGTACGGGAGGGGGGTGGGGCGTACGGGAGGGGGGTGGGGCGTACGGGAGGGGGGTGGGGCGTACGGGAGGGGGGTGGGGCGTACGGGAGGGGGGTGGGGCGTACGGGAGGGGGGTGGGGAGCACGGGAGGGGGTTGGGGCGTACGGGAGGGGGGTGGGGCGTACGGGAGGGGGGTGGGGCGTACGGGAGGGGGGTGGGGCGCACGGGAGGGGGGTGGGGCGCACGGGAGGGCAGTGTGCGTGTGTGCACGAGGGCAGTGTGCGTGTGTGCACGAGGGCAGTGTGCGTGTGTGCACGAGGGCAGTGTGCGTGTGTGCACGAGGGCAGTATGTGCGTGTGTGCACGAGGGCAGTGTGCGTGTGTGCACGAGGGCAGTATGCGTGGGTGTGCACGAGGGCAGTATGCGTGTGCGCACGAGGGCAGTGTGCGTGTGCGCACGAGGGCAGTGTGCGTGTGCGCACGAGGGCAGTATGTGCGTGTGTGCACGAGGGCAGTGTGCGTGTGTGCACGAGGGCAGTATGTGTGTGTGTGCACGAGGGCAGTATGTGTGGGTGTGCACGAGGGCAGTATGTGTGTGTGTGCACGAGGGCAGTGTGTGTGGGTGTGCACGAGGGCAGTGTGTGTGTGTGTGCACGAGGGCAGTGTGCGTGTGTGCACGAGGGCAGTGTGCGTGTGTGCACGAGGGCAGTGTGCGTGTGTGCACGAGGGCAGTGTGTGTGTGTGTGCACGAGGGCTGTGTGTGTGTGCACGAGTGCCGGGCGGGCGTGCGTGCTTGGGCACGAGTACGGGAGAGGCTGTATTTGTGTCCCTGGGGAACATAAGAAATAGGAGCAGGAATAGGCCACTTGGCCCCTCGAGCCTGCTCCGCCATTCAATAAGATCATGGCTGATCTTGGGCTCAAAGCCACTTCCCAGCCCGCTCCCCATGTGGGAGTGGGTGATTTGTTCTTTGGGGGGGCACTGGGCAAGGCCAAAGAGCAGTGCCTGATTTGTCCATTTTGTGTGTCGCAGGTTCCCTACAGTCCAAGTACAGAGAACACGTTAGAGGAGGCGCCGTGGACCGCAGTGTCTCCACCTTGCTGCTGATCATCAGCTTCATGTAAGAGCGAGGCCATGAAGTAATCCTTGGGTTACAGGCACCGCACTCTGGCCTCCTGCTCTGTAACTTCTCCTGGGCTCTCATGTTGTGGTTTACTCAGCAAGTGTGCGATGGGTTTTTCATCCTGACCTACAGTGTCAGTTGAATTTTTTTTTTAATTCATATATGGGATGTGGGCGTCGCTGGCAAGGCCGGCATTTATTGACCATCCCTAATTGCCCTCGAGAAGGTGGTGGTGAGCCGCCTTCTTGAACCGCTGCAGTCCGTGTGGTGAAGGTGCTCCCACAGTGCTGTTAGGGAGGGAGTTCCAGGATTTTGACCCAGCGACGATGAAGGAACGGCCGATATACTTCTAAGTCGGGATGGTGTGTGACTTGGAGGGGAACTTGGAGGTGGTGGTGTTCCCATGCGCCTGCTGCCCTTGTTCTAGGTGGAAGAGGTCGCGGGTTTGGGAGGTGCTGCCGAAGAAGCCTTGGCGAGTTGCTGCAGTGCATCTTGTAGATGGTACACACTGCAGCCACGGTGCGCCGGTGGTGGAGGGAGTGAATGTTTAAAGTGGTGGATGGGATGCCCATCAGTTACCGGCTGACAGTCTTAAAAGACCGTGAGTGAGGTTTCAATATTTGGACCTGTTGGAAGCTTCAACAAACCATATTTTCCCAGCAGTGTATATTCCCCAGGCAGTGTCCGCACTCGGTCTCACACACAGGTATTCTGTGTATTCTCTCCCCTCCCTCTGTCCCTGTCTCCCTCCCTCTGTCTCCCTCCCTCTGTCTCCCTCCCTCTGTCTCCCTCCCTCTGTCTCCCTCCCTCTGTCTCCCTCCCTCTGTCTCCCTCCCTCTGTCTCCCTCTCTCCCTCCCTCCCTCTCTCCCTCCCTCCCTCTCTCCCTCCCATCCCTCCCTCCCATCTCTCCCTCCCATCCCTCCCTCTCCCTCCCATCCCTCCCTCTCCCTCTCCCCCTCTCCCTCCCCCTCCCCCCTCCCCCCCTCCCCCTCTCCCCCTCGCCCCCTCGCCCCCTTTCTCTCCCTCCCCCCTCCCTCTCTCTCCCTCCCTTTCTCTCCCCCTCCCTCTCCCTCTCCCTCTCCCTCTCCCCCCTCTCCCTCTCTCCCTCTCCCCCTCTCCCCCTTTCTCTCCCTCCCCCCCCTCCCTCTCTCTCCCTCCCTTTCTCTCCCTCTCCCTCTCCCTCTCCCCCTCTCTCCCTCTCCCCCTCTGTCTCGAGACTCACGCTCTGCCATCTGACGAGGTTTTTACCCCCTCAATAATTTATCTCGTTTCTTTGCATTGTGCCTCTCTCCAGGATTATTCTGAGGTAAAGTATTATCCACACACAGAACTAGACGCCTGATCTGCAAATGAATCTCGCTTCTGCCCTTTCTTCGTTAATGTTTTCCTGCTGTCATTTGTTCTCTGTCTCACTCCGTCTCTTTCTCTCTCTCCCCCCATCCTTTCTCTCTCCCCCCATCCTTTCTCTCTCCCCCCATCCTTTCTCTCTCCCCCCATCCTTTCTCTCTCCCCCCATCCTTTCTCTCTCCCCCCATCCTTTCTCTCTCCCCCCATCCTTTCTCTCTCCCCCCATCCTTTCTCTCTCCCCCCATCCTTTCTCTCTCCCCCCATCCTTTCTCTCTCCCCCCATCCTTTCTCTCTCCCCCCATCCTTTCTCTCTCCCCCCATCCTTTCTCTCTCCCCCCATCCTTTCTCTCTCCCCCCATCCTTTCTCTCTCCCCCCATCCTTTCTCTCTCCCCCCATCCTTTCTCTCTCCCCCCATCCTTTCTCTCTCCCCCCATCCTTTCTCTCTCCCCCCATCCTTTCTCTCTCCCCCCATCCTTTCTCTCTCCCCCCATCCTTTCTCTCTCCCCCCATCCTTTCTCTCTCCTTCTCCTCTCCTCATTCTCACTCACTGACTCAATCTCTCTCGCACGCTCTCTCGCACTCTCTCACACTCTGGCTCTCTCGCACTCTCTCTCGCTCTGTCTCTCTCGCACTCTCTCTCGCTCTGTCTCTCTCGCACTCTCTCTCGCTCCGTCTCTCTCGCACTCTCTCTCGCTCTGTCTCTCTCGCACTCTCTCTCGCTCTGTCTCTCTCGCACTGTCTCTCTCGCACTCTCTCACACTCTGTCTCTCTCGCACTCTCTCTTGCTCTGTCTCTCTCGCACTCTCTCTCGCTCTGTCTCTCTCGCACTGTCTCTCTCGCACTCTCTCACGCTCTGTCTCTCTCGCACTCTCTCTCGCTCTCTCTCTCGCACTCTCACACTCTGTCTCTCTCGCACTCTCTCTCGCTCTGTCTCTCTCGCACTCTCTCGCTCTGTCTCTCTCGCTCTGTCTCTCGCTCTCTCTCACACTCTGTCTCTCACACTCTCTCTCGCTCTCTCTCTCTCGCACTCTCTCTCGCACTCTCACACTCTGTGTCTCTCACACTCTGTCTCTCTCGCACTCTCTCGCTCTGTCTCTCGCTCTCTCTCACACTCTGTGTCTCTCATACTCTCTCTCGCTCTCTCTCTCTCGCACTCTCTCTCGCACTCTCACACTCTGTGTCTCTCACACTCTGTCTCTCTCGCACTCTCTCTCGCTCTGTCTCTCTCGCACTCTCTCTCGCTCTGTCTCTCTCGCACTCTCTCTCGCACTCTCTCTCGCTCTCTCTCTCGCACTCTCTCGCTCTGTGTCTCTCGCACTCTCTCTCGCTCTGTCTCTCGCTCTCTCTCACACTCTGTGTCTCTCTCACTCTCTCTCGCTCTGTCTCTCTCGCACTCTCTCTCGCACTCTCTCACACTCTGTCTCTCTCGCACTCTCTCTCGCTCTGTCTCTCTCACACTCTCTCGCTCTGTGTCTCTCGCACTCTCTCACACTCTGTGTCTCTCACACTCTCTCTCGCTCTGTCTCTCTCGCACTCTCGCTCTGTCTCTCTCGCACTCTCTCGCTCTGTCTCTCTCGCTCTGTCTCTCTCGCTCTGTCTCTCTCGCTCTGTGTCTCTCGCTCTGTCTCTCTCGCACTGTGTCTCTCGCTCTGTCTCTCTCGCTCTGTGTCTCTCGCTCTGTCTCTCACACTCGCTCTTGCACACTCGCTCATTCTCTCTCTTGCACACTCTCTTGCACACTCTCTCGCTCGCACATTGTGCACTCTTTCGTGCACACACTCTTTCGCACTCTCGTTTGCACACTCGCGCACTCTCTCCCGCACCCTCTCGTTCGCAAACTCTCCCCCTGCGCGCCCTCTCCTGCGCGCGCGCCCTCTCACTCACTCTCACACTGTCTCTCTCTCTCTCTACAGCCTCGTGGTGCTGATTGTTCTAAACGTGATGCTGTTTTACAAGCTGTGGGCTTTAGAACGAGCTGCTCATACACTGGAAGCCTGGCGTGTCCACGCACTGTCAGAGGGGTGAGTACGGCGAGGCGCTGGTCGGCGAGGTGAGTACGGCGAGGCGCTGGGTTGTGGGTGTGGCAGGACATAGTGAGAGGGTGATTAGCAAAGCAGATGGGATCTTGGGCTTCATAAATAGAGGTATTGAGTACAAAAGTAGAGAAGTTATGCTGAACCTTTCTAAAGCGCTGGTTAGGCCACAACTGGAGTATTGCGTCCAGTTCTGGTCACCACATTTTAGGAAGGATGTGAAGGCCCTTGAGAGGGTGCAGAGGAGATTTACCAGAATGGTTCCGGGGATGGGGGATCTTTGCTACAGGAGCAGGTTGGAGAAGCTGGATTTGTTTTAATTAGAGCAAAGGAGGTTGAGGGGTGATTTGATCGAGGTGTACAAGATTATGACGGGTTTGGATAGGCTAGACTGGGAAAGGCTGTTCTCACTAGTTGATGGTACAAGGACTAGGGGACACAGATTTAAGGTTTTGGGCAAGAGATACAGGGGGGATGTGAGGAAAAACTTTTTTACGCAGCGAGTGGTGAGGACCTGCCGATGGAACTGGTGGAAGCGGAGACACTCAATGTTTTCAAGGGGAGACTGGATAGGCACTTGAGGGAAATAAACTTGCAGGGCTACGGGGATAGAGCGGGGGAATGGGACTGACTGGATTGCTCTACAGAGAGCCGGCACGGATTCGATGGGCCGAATGGCCTCCTTCTGTGCCGCTATGACTCTATTGCACTCGTGTGCTGAGTGTGAGTATTGCACTCGTGTGCTGAGTGTGAGTATTGCACTCGTGTGCTGAGTGAGTATTGCACTCGTGTGCTGAGTGTGAGTATTGCACTCGTGTGCTGAGTGTGAGTATTGCACTCGTGTGCTGGGTGTGGGTCATCTCTCTGAAGACTGACTTGTGAACTTGTTTTTATTCTTGTTCTGTTAGAAAGATCCCTCAGACAGCTGTCGAATGGGCTCATATTCTGCAGCTGCAGACAAACCTCCACAATGCAGAATTACAGAAGTGGAAGCACATCCTCAAGGCTTGCGTTGGGCTCCTGGATGAGGTGAGGAGAAGTTGGGATCAATTACTTATCTTGCACCATGTGATACTCAATGGTACATTAAGAAATTCGGCTGTTGTTGGGTGAGTACGCGCTGTGTACTCGCCCGTAAGGCCACCTGAAGTGCTGGTTTCCTGCATGCACTGCGCATGCGCGGGAAACCGGAACTTCCATTCCCCTGAAGGAAGGGGTTCAGAGGTCGAACGCGTGCGCGGGAGAGGCTGTGCGCACGCAGCAAACTTCGGTTTTTTTCAGGTTTCTCCGAGAAGGTAAGTATGGAGGAGCTGCACTTTTAAAAAGGAGGCGCAAGGCCTGTTTTTAACAAGGTAAGTGGTTAATTAAGTACAATTTTAAAAAAATTTCAACAGGTTTATCTTTTTTACATACTTTAAAGAAAGGTAAGTTTATTTTTAGCACCGTTAAAAAGTTTAATTAATTTTTTCAAAAATTAAAATTTTTGTTTAAAGTAGTTAATTTATGTAATTTATAGTTATTTTAAAAATGTGATGGTTTTTTTAAAATTTATTTGAAGTTTAAGTGTGGTTTTGGGGCCGATCTCTATTCATAGATTTGACAGGTCTTCCTGTCAAATCTATGAATGAAAATGCCCTGCTGCGATTGGCTCTCCATGGCCCACGTGATCCCAGGGGACGCTTCGAACTAACTGCGCCCCTGGGATACACAAGCGCTGCGTGCCGGCAGCTGCAGGAGGCTCAGGACCCGAATTCCTCGTGGGCCCGAAGCACAACGGCAGGCGCGGTAGGTAAGTACGCGCGCGATGTTTGCACCCGCAGGAAGCCGGAGAGCCGAATTTCTGGCCCAATTGTCTCTACAGAGTCCGCCTGTCGCACCCTCTGCCTTCACGCTGTGTATGGGTCAGATTCGGATATCACGTTGGTGTTTTGGCTTTTGATCATGGGATCATAGAATAATACAGCACAGAAGGAGGCCATTCGGCCCATCGAGTCTGCGCCGGCTCTTTCGAAGAGCAATCCAGTTAGTCCCACTCCCCCGCTCTTTCCCCATATCCCTGCAATTTTTTCTCCTTCAAGTATTTATACAATTCCCTTTTGAAGGCTATTATTGAACCTGCTTCCACCACGCGTTCCAAATCCTAACCTCTCGCTACGTAAGAGAGTTTTTTCTGATGTCGCCTCTGGCTCTTTTGCCATCACCTTAAACCTGTGTCCTCTGGTTAGCGACTCTTCAGCCGTTGGAAACAGTTTCTCTTTATTTACTCTGTCTAAAACCTTCATGATTTGAAAAACCTCTATGAAATATCCTCTTAACCTTCTCTGCGTTGAATTTTATCTGCCACGTGTCTGCCCATTCCACCAGCCTGTCTATATATTCTTGAAGTCTATTACTATCTTAGAACATAAGAACATAAGAAATAGGAGCAGGAGTAGGCCAATCGGCCCCTCGAGCCTGCTCCGCCATTCAATAAGATCATGGCTGATCTGATCCTAACCGCCAATCTACTATCTACTATCACAGAACCATCTCCTGCATCTAACAGAATTGCACACATGAAATAGGAGCAGAATCAGGCTACACGGTCCCTGGGCCCGCTCCACTACCCACAGGGCCATGACCGATCCGAACCTAGACTCATGTCCAAATTCCTGCCCGCTCCCCGTAACCCTTCATGCCCTTTACTTCTAGGAAACTGTCTATTTCTGTTTTAAATTTATTTAATGATGTAGCTTCTACAGCTTTTTGTGGCAGCATATTCCATGGACCTACCACCCTCTGAGTGAAGTAGTTCCTCCTCATCTCAGTTTTGAAAGAGCAGCCCCTTATTCTAAGACTATGTCCCCTAGTTCTAGTCTCACCCGTCATCGGGAACATCCTCCCCGCATCCACCCGATCCAACCCCTTCACAATCTTATATGTTTCAATAAGATCGCCTCTCATTCTTCTGAACTCCAATGAGTAGAGTCCCAATCTACCCAACCTCTCCTCATATGACCACCCCCTCATCCCCGGGATTAACCGAGTGAACCTTTTTTGCACTGCCTCGAGAGCAAGGATGTCTTTCCTTAAGTAAGGGCACCAAAACTGTATGCAGTATTCCAGGTGCGGTCTCACCAATACCTTGTACAACTGAAGCAATACCTCCCTATTTTTATATTCTATCCCCCTAGCAATGAAAGCCAACATTCCATTTGCCTTCTTAATCACTTGCTGCACCTGCATACTAACCTTTTGAGTTTCGTGCACCAGGACCCCCAGATCCCTTTGCACTTCAGTACTCTCCAGTTTCTTGCCATTAAGATAATAAATTGCTCTAGGATTTTTCCTGCCAAAGTGCATCACCTCACACTTTCCAGTGTTGTATTCCATCTGCCAAATCTCTGCCCACTTACTTAGCCTGTCTCTGTCCCCTTGCAGGTTTTTTATGTCCTCCTCACTCACTACTTTCCCTCCCATCTTAGTATCATCTGCAAATTTTGATATGTTACACTTGGTCCCTTCCTCCAAATCGTTAATATAGATTGTAAAGAGTTGGGGACCCAGCACTGACCCCTGTGGAACACCACTAGTTACTGATTGCCAGTCTGAGAATGAACCATTTATCCCAACTCTTTGCTTTCTGTTAGATAGCCAATCCTCTATCCATGCCAGAATATTACCCCCAATCCCGTGATTTTTTACCTTAAGCAATAATCTTTTGTGTGGCACCTTGTCAAATGCCTTTTGGAAGTCTAAATACACTACGTCCACTGGTTCCCCTTTATCCACTCTATATGTTACTTCCTCAAAGAACTCCAGCAAATTTGTCAAACATGACTTCCCCTTCGTAAAACCATGCTGACTTTGTCCTATTAAATTATGATTATCCAAATGTCCTGTTACTGTTTCCTTAATAATGGACTCCAAAATTTTACCTACCACAGATGTTAGGCTAACCGGTCTATAGTTACCAGCCTTCTGTCTACTGCCCTTTTTAAATAAGGGTGTTACATTAGCAGTTTTCCAGTCTGCCGGGACCTTAGCGGAATCCAGGGAGTTTTGAAAATTTATTACCAATGCATCTACAATCCCTACCGCCACTTCCTTCAAGACTCTAGGATGTAAGCCATCAGGTCCAGGTGATTTATCCGCCTTGAGTCCCATTATTTTACCGAGTACCACTTCCTTAGTGATTTTGATCGTGTTTAGCTCCTCTCCCCCTATAGCCCCCTGTTTGTCTAGTGTTGGGATATTCTTAGTGTCCTCTACTGTAAAGACTGATACAAAATATTCATTCAGTGTTTTTGCCATCTCCATATTTCCCACCATTAATTTCCCGGTCTCATCCTCTAAGGGACCAACATTTACTTTAGCCACCCTTTTTCTTTTTATATAACTATAAAAACTCTTACTATCTGTTTTTATATTTTTTGCTAATTTACTTTCATAATCTATCTTCCCTTTCTTAATCAATCTTTTTGTTATTTTTTGCTGCCTTTTAAAGTTTTCCCAATCCTCTGTCCTCCCACTAGATTTCGCTACCTTATATGCCCTTGTTTTTAGTCGAATACTATCCTTAATTTCTTTACATAGCCACGGATGACTGTCCTTTCTTTTACACCCTTTTCTTTTCAGTGGAATATATTTTTTTTGGAAGTTGTAAAATAACTCCTTGAATGTACACCACTGATCATGTGTCGTCTTACCCTTTAATCTATTTTCCCAATCCACTCTACTCAATTCCGCTCGCATACCTTCATAGTCTCCTTTATTCAAGCTTAGCACGCTTGTTTGAGATCCAACCTTCTCACCCTCTAATTGAATATGGAATTCAACCATGTTATGGTCACTCATTCCAAGGGGATCCTTTACTAGGACATTTTTAATTAATCCTGTCTCGTTACACAGGACCAGATCTAAGGTTGCTTGCCCCCTGGTCGGTTCAGTTACATACTGCTCAAGGAACCCATCCCTAATACACTCAATGAACTCATCCTCAAGGCAGCCCTGCCCCATTTGATTTGTCCAATTAATATGATAGTTAAAATCCCCCATAATTATAGATGTTCCCTTATTACATGCCTCAACTATTTCCTGATTGATACTCCGTCCAACAGAGTTGCAACTGTTCGGAGGCCTATAGACTACGCCCACTAGTGTTTTTTTCCCCTTATTATTCCTTATCTCCACCCAAACTGTTTCATTATCATGATTTTTTGACCCAATATCATTACTCTGTATTACAGTGATTCCTTCCTTTATTAACATAGCCACTCCACCTCCCCTTCCTTCCTGCCTGTCCTTCCTGATCGTTAAATAACCTGGTATGTTTAATTCCCAGGCATTGTCACCCTGCAGCCATGTTTCTGTAATGGCCACAATATCATAACCATATGTAGTTATTTGTGCCATTAACTTGTCTATTTTGTTACGAATGCTACGTGCATTCAGATAGAGAACTTTCAAATATGCTTTGTGGCACTTAGTTCCTGCTTTTTCACTTTTTACCACTTTACCTTTTACTCCACACACTCTGTCCCTTCCTGCCACGCTCTGATTTGTGATTCCCCTACTGCTACCTATGTCTATGACCCTCTCTGTTGTCATTTTTATTTTTTGCTCTCTTGAAACCTCCCCCCCACTAATTAGTTTAAAGCCCTCTCCACAGCCCTAGTTATTCGATTCGCCAGGACACTAGTCCCAGCACTGGCCAAGTGAAGTCCATCCCAACGGAACAGCTCTCTCCTGCCCCAGTACTGGTGCCAGTGTCCCAAGAAGCAAAACCCATTTTTCCCACACCAGTCTTTGAGCCATGCATTCAACTCCCTGATTTTATTTACCCTAGCCAAATCTTCCTCACTGTTTACTGCACTTCCAAGTTTCGTGTCATCTGCAAATTTCGAAATTGTGCCCTGTACCCCCAAGTCCAAGTCATTAATGTATATCAAAAGCAGCAGTGGTCCTAGTATTGAATCTTGGGGAACGCCACTGCACACCTTCCCCCAGTCCGAAAAACAGCCAGTCACCACAACGCTCTTTTCTATCCCTTGGCCAATGCTGCTACTGTAACAGATTCTGTTGGTTAGATGTGTGATCTTACACCGTATTTACAGCACAGAAACAGGCCATTCGGCCGAAGAGAGGTCCATGCTGGAGTTTATGTTCCACACCAGCCTCTCTGCGCACTGAGGCCTGTTCCTGCTGTCGTTTGCTATTCCTGATTGCATTTATTGTGTTGCAGATGAAGTTTTCGTTGGGGAGATTGCACAAAGGCATTGCGTTGGTGGATCTGCCCGCAGAATCTGAACAAAGTACTGAAGACCCTTTTTGACCTGGGAGTAACACTGGAGCACAGTGCAGTGATTTATCGCAATTCACCCGCGCAGCGGAACAGTGACAACCGATATCGCACCGCAGAATCACGGCAGGAGGCAGCTTCCTGAAGCACTTTCCCAATGCTATCCTTCTCATTCCAGACTCCAACTTCCAAGGAACGCTAATTAAAGGGGAACAGTGAATCACAATTGGTCAGATTCTGGCCTTACCAAACCTTGACAATTGGCAAATGTGCAGATGTTGTCGTCTTGATCACTTGCTGCTGGATGTCCTCTGAGCATTCTCGACAGCAAAACAGTTTGATGTGTTTGGCATCACTGCACCCAATTCCCACCCCCGGGGGAGGAGAGAGAGACTGGGGGTGGGGGAGAGAGAGACTGGGGGTGGGGGAGAGAGAGACTGGGGGTGGGGGAGAGAGAGACTGGGGGTGGGGGAGAGAGAGACTGGGGGTGGGGGAGAGAGAGACTGGGGGTGGGGGAGAGGGTGCGGGGGAGTTGGGGGAAGGTGAGGGGGGAATGAGAGGGGGAGTGAGTGGGCGGGGGGTGAGAGCGGGTGGGGGGAGTCGGGGGGAGTTTGGGGGAAGTCGGGGGGTCAGTGGGGGGGAGTTTGGGGGAAGTGGGGGGAGTCGGGGTCAGTGGGGGGGAGTTTGCGGGGAGTCGGGGTTCAGTGGGGGGGGAGTTTGGGGGAAGTCGGGGTCAATGGGGGGAGTCGGGGTCAGTGGGGGGAGTCGGGGGGAGTTTGGGGGGTCAGTGGGGGGGAGTTTGGGGAAGTCGGGGTCAGTGGGGGGGAGTTTGGGGGAAGTCGGGGGGTCAGTGGGGGGGAGTTTGGGGGGAGTCGGGGTCAGTGGGGGGAGTTTGGGGGGTCAGTGGGGGGGAGTGTGCGGGGTCAGTGGGGGGGAGTTTGCGGGGAGTCGGGGTTCAGTGGGGGGGGAGTTTGGGGGTAGTCAGGGGGTCAGTGGGGGGGAGTTTGGGGGGAGTCGGGGTCAGTGGGGGGGAGTCCGGGGGTCAGTGGGGGGAGTCGAGGTCAGTGGGGGTGAGTCAGGGGGTCAGTGGGGGGGGAGTTGTGGGGGGGAGTTTGGGGGAAGTCGGGGTTCAGTGGGGGGGAGTCGGGGTCAGTGGGGGTGAGTCAGGGGGTCAGTGGGGGGGAGTTTGGGGGAAGTCGGGGTTCAGTGGGGGGGAGTCAGGGTCAGTGGGGGTGAGTCAGGGGGTCAGTGGGGGGGGAGTTTGGGGGGTCAGTGGGGGGGAGTTTGGGGGAAGTCAGGGGGTCAGTGGGGGGGAGTTTGGGGGTAGTCGGGGTCAGTGGGGGGAGTCGGGGTCAGTGGGGGGAGTTTGGGGGGTCAGTGGGGGGAGTTTGGGGGGAGTCGGGGTCAGTGGGGGGGGAGTCGGGGTCAGTGGGGGGAGTCAGGGGGTCAGTGGGGGGGAGTTTGGGGGAAGTCGGGGTCAGTGGGGGGGGGAGTTTGGGGGTCAGTGGGGGGAGTCAGGGCGTCAGTGGGGGGGAGTTTGGGGGAAGTCAGGGAGTCAGTGGGGGGGGAGTTTGGGGGAAGTCAGGGGGTCAGTGGGGGGGGTGATGTGAGATGTGGAATCTGCGATGTGGGCAGGTTGTGTTTGGGAAGATTGTTCCGATAGAAACCAAGGTCGGAGTGTGAGCCTGTGAGATGATTCATAAAACCTGCTTCTGGACAAACGGAGAGATTCCCGATCCCTGACAATTCCTCTCCCGTTCTAAGCTGGTGTCTGGTCAATGACGCTGACGTTTCTGCAGCTTTGTCACAGCCGCTGATTTGCTGAAATCTGAGTATTTTCCCGGTCATTTTGGTCTAAAAGTTTGCATATTTATTATTTCTGATGCCCCTCCTGTAGAATATTCCCAGAGAATATCCCGACCATGTCAGTATCAGCCGCTCAGGCAGTGTTAGAAAGGACAGTGTTGTAGATCGCTAGTATTCCGCACTCTAACTGTTCAGACAAAATGTTGTGTTTTATTTATAAAGAAAGTGACAGGAATTATAATGGAACTTTGATTGGTATCAGTGTTGCACCAGAATTCGATTTCCCTTCGCAAGACCTGCTGCTGGGAGGGACCCCGACCGTTGCTGGGAGGGAACCCGACCGTTGCTGGGAGGAGGGACCCCGACCGTTGCTGGGAGGAGGGACCCCGACCAGCACCGTGACAGAACAATCTGAAGGAGGAAATAACAACAGAAAACGCTGGAAAAACTCAGCAGGCGAGGCAGCATCCGTGGAAAGAGAAACAGAGTCAACGTTTCAGGTCGATGACCTTTCGTCAGAACTGGAAAGAGCCGGAAATCAAATAGATTTAAGGCAAGGATAAGGCTGGGAAAAGGGGGAGGGGATGAAAGAACAAAAGGGGAGATTAAGAGATATTAAGAGAATGTCATCGACCTGAAAGGTTAACTTTGTTTCTCTCTCCACGGATGCTGCCTGGCCTGCTGAGTTTATCCAGCGTTTTCTGTTGTTATTTCGGATTTCCAGCATCTGCAGTATTTTGCTATCGTAAAACTGAAGGAGGAGTCTGTATGCACAAGTGTTGTGTATTTGTAATGTGTGGTTGATTTGTATAATGGTGTCCTTTGCTTCTTGTGTGTTTGTCAATACAGAATGGTAAAGCCTTACTCTGTGATTGTTGTGAAATTGCGCTGATATGAATAAGCAGCCTTTGAACTGCCAGATTCTAGTTCAACTTACAGACTACAGATTCCTGCACCAGATTCACCCGCAGTAAAATGACAGACAGATTTTGGTGTTCACTGGGAGAACTGATCTGGGAGGGGGGAACGGGTGTCTGGGTCGGTCGGTGGGTGGATGGGGTGGGCGGGGCTGCTGGGGGGAGGTAGGGCGGTGGGTGGATGGGTGGGGTCATGGGGGCGGATGATGAGAGGCTTTAGTTATAAGATATGAGAGGAACACAAGAGAACACAAGAATTAGGAGCAGGAGTCGGCCATTCGGCCCCTCGAGTCTGCTCCGCCATTCAATGAGATCATGGCTGATCTTCGACCTCAACTCCACTTTCCTGAACTATCCCCAGTGCGAGCCGTTCTCTCATCAGCTTTATCGCTCTCTCTCTCTCCTTGCTCTCTTTCTCCTTGCGCTCTCTCTCACTCACTCTGTCTCTCTCTCGCTCTCTGGCTCTCTCTGTCTCTCTCTCGCTCTCTGTCTCTCTCGCTCTCTCTCTGTCTCTCTCCCGCTTTCTCCCGCTCTCTCAGTCTCTCTCCCGCTCTCTCTGTCTCTCTCCCGCTCTCTCTGTCTCTCTCCCGCTCTCTCTGTCTCTCTCCCGCTCTCTCTGTCTCTCTCCCGCTCTCGCTCTCTCTGTCTCTCGCTCTCTCTGTCTCTCGCTCTCTCTGTCTCTCGCTCTCTCTGTCTCTCGCTCTCTCTGTCTCTCGCTCTCTCTGTCTCTCGCTCACTCTGTCTCTTGCTCTCTCTGTCTCTTGCTCTCTGTCTCTTGCTCTCTCTGTCTCTCGCTCTCTCTGTCTCTCGCTCTCTCTGTCTCTCGCTCTCTCTGTCTCTCGCTCTCTCTGTCTCTCGCTCTCTCTGTCTCTCGCTCTCTCTGTCTCTCGCTCTCTGTCTCTCGCTCTCTCTGTCTCTCGCTCTCTCTGTCTCTCGCTCTCTCTGTCTCTCGCTCTCTCTGTCTCTCGCTCTCTCTGTCTCTCGCTCTCTCTGTCTCTCGCTCTCTCTGTCTCGCTCTCGCTCTCTCTGTCTCTCGCTCGCTCTGTCTCTGTCTCTCTCTGTCACTCGCTCTCTCTGTCTCTCGCTCGCTCTGTCTCGCTCTCGCTCTGTCTGTCTCTGTCACTGTCTCTCGCTCTCTCTGTCTCTCGCTCTCTCTCCCTCTCTCTGTCTCCCTCTCTGTCTCTCTCGCTCGCTCTCGCTCTGTCTCTCTGTCTCTCGCTCTCTTGTCTTCTTACAACAACAACAAAACTTGTCTTTAGATAGTGCCTTTAACGAAGTAAAACGTCCCAAGGCACTTCACAGGAGTGCTTTAAGAAAGAAATTTAACACCGGGCCACATAAGAAATTAGGGCAGATGATCAAAAGAGGTCGGTTTTTAAGGAGCGTCTTAAAGGAGGAGAGAGTGGCGGAGAGGTTTAGGGAGGGAATTCCCGAGCTCGGGGCCCAGGCGATTGAACGCACGACCGCACGAGCGATGGAAATCTCTCTCTCCCCTTGTTGCCCTCGCGCTCATCCTCCTTTTCTCTCTCTCCTTTTCTCTCTCCTTTTCTCTCTCCTTTTCTCTCCTTTTCTCTCTCTCGCTCTCTCTCTCATAGAGTCATAGAGTTATACAGCACAGAAAGAGGCCCTTCGGCCCATCGTGTCCGCGCCGGCCATCAAGCCCTGCCTTTTCTAATCCCATTTTCCAGCACTTGGTCCGTAGCCTTGTATGCTATGGCGTTTCAAGTGCTCATCTAAATGCTTCTTGAATGTTGTGAGGGTTCCTGCCTCTACCACCCTTTCAGGCAGTGAGTTCCAGATTCCAACCACCCTCTGGGTGAAAAAGTTTTCCCTCAAATCCCCTCTAAACCTCCTGCCCCTTACCTTGAAACTATGCCCCCTGGTTATTGACCCCTCTACTAAGGGGAAAAGTTCCTTTCTATTTACCCTATCTATGCCCCTCATAATTTTGTACATCTCTCTCTCTCTCTCTGTCTGTCCCTCTCTCTGTCTATCCCTCTCTCTCCCTCCCCTCTCCCTCTCTCTCTCCCTCCCCTCTCCCTCTCCCCCTCTCCCTCCCCTCTCCCCCTCTCCCCCTCCCCCTCCCTCTCGCTCTCTGTCTTTCTCTCCTTTTCTCTCTCTCCCTCTCTGTCTTTCTCACCTTTTCTCTCTCTCCCTCTCCTTTTCTCTCTCCTGTTCTCTCCTTTTCTCTCTCTCCTTTTCTCTCTCTCTCTCCTTTTCTCTCTCTCCTTTTCTCTCTCTCTCCTGTTCTCTCCTTTTTTCTCTCTCCCTTTTCTCTCCCCCCTTTTCTCTCCCCTTTTCTGTCTCCCATTTTCTCTCTCTCCTTTTCTCTCTCCTTTTATCTCCTTTTCTCTCGCTCTGTCTGTCTCTCTCTCGCTCTGTCTGTCTCTCTCTCTCGCTCTGTCTGTCTCTCTCTCGCTCTGTCTGTCTCTCTCGCTCTGTCTGTCTCTCTCTCGCTCTGTCTGTCTCTCTCTCGCTCTGTCTGTCTCTCTCGCTCTGTCTGTCTCTCTCTCGCTCTGTCTGTCTCTCTCTCGCTCTGTCTGTCTCTCTCGCTCTGTCTCTCGCTCTGTCTGTCTCTCTCTCGCTCTGTCTGTCTCTCTCTCGCTCTGTCTGTCTCTCTCGCTCTGTCTCTGTCTGTCACTCGCTCTGTCTGTCTCTCTCTCGCTCTTGTCTTGTCTCTCTCTCGCTCGTCTGTCTCTCTCTCGCTCTGTCTGTCTCTCTCTCGCTCTGTCTGCTGCTCTCTCGCCTCTGTCTGTCTCTCTCTCTCGCTCTGTCCGTCTCTCTCTCGCTCTGTCCTGTCTCTCTCTCGCTCTGTCTGTCTCTCTCTCGCTCTGTCTGTCTCTCTCTCGCTCTGTCTGTCTCTCTCTCGCTCTGTCTGTCCTCTCTCTCCTCTGTCTGTCTCTCCTCTCGCTCTGTCTGTCTCTCTCGCTCTGTCTGTCTCTTCTCTCTCGCTCTGTCTGTCTCTCTCTCGCTCTGTCTGTCTCTCTCTTCGCTCTGTCCTCCTGTCTCTCTCCTCGCTCTGTCTGTCCTCTCTCTCGCTCTGTCTGTCTCTCTCTCGCTCTTCTGTCTCTCTCTCGCTCTGTCTGTCTCTCTCTCGCTCTGTCTGTCCTCTCTCGCTCTGTCTGTCTCTCTCTCGCTCTGTCTGTCTCTCTCTCGCTCTGTCTGTCTCTCTTCGCTCTGTCTGTCTCTCTCTCGCTCTGTCTGTCTCTCTCTCGCTCTGTCTGTCTCTCTCTCGCTCTGTCTGTCTCTCTCTCGCTCTGTCTGTCTCTCTCTCGCTCTGTCTGTCTCTCTCTCGCTCTGTCTGTCTCTCTCTCGCTCTGTCTGTCTCTCTCTCGCTCTGTCTGTCTCTCTCTCGCTCTGTCTGTCTCTCTCTCTCGCTCTGTCTGTCTCTCTCTCGCTCTGTCTGTCTCTCTCTCTCGCTCTGTCTGTCTCTCTCTCTCGCTCTGTCTGTCTCTCTCTCTCGCTCTGTCTGTCTCTCTCTCTCGCTCTGTCTGTCTCTCTCTCTCGCTCTGTCTGTCTCTCTCTCTCGCTCTGTCTGTCTCTCTCTCTCGCTCTGTCTGTCTCTCTCTCTCGCTCTGTCTGTCTCTCTCTCTCGCTCTGTCTGTCTCTCTCTCTCGCTCTGTCTGTCTCTCTCTCTCGCTCTGTCTGTCTCTCTCTCTCGCTCTGTCTGTCTCTCTCTCTCGCTCTGTCTGTCTCTCTCTCTCGCTCTGTCTGTCTCTCTCTCTCGCTCTGTCTGTCTCTCTCTCTCGCTCTGTCTGTCTCTCTCTCTCGCTCTGTCTGTCTCTCTCTCGCTCTGTCTGTCTCTCTCTCGCTCTGTCTGTCTCTCTCTCTCGCTCTGTCTGTCTCTCTCTCGCTCTGTCTGTCTCTCTCTCTCGCTCTGTCTGTCTCTCTCTCTCGCTCTGTCTGTCTCTCTCTCTCGCTCTGTCTGTCTCTCTCTCTCGCTCTGTCTGTCTCTCTCTCGCTCTGTCTGTCTCTCTCTCTCGCTCTGTCTGTCTCTCTCTCGCTCTGTCTGTCTCTCTCTCTCGCTCTGTCTGTCTCTCTCTCTCGCTCTGTCTGTCTCTCTCTCGCTCTGTCTGTCTCTCTCTCTCGCTCTGTCTGTCTCTCTCTCGCTCTGTCTGTCTCTCTCTCGCTCTGTCTGTCTCTCTCTCGCTCTGTCTGTCTCTCTCTCTCGCTCTGTCTGTCTCTCTCTCGCTCTGTCTGTCTCTCTCTCTCGCTCTGTCTGTCTCTCTCTCGCTCTGTCTGTCTCTCTCTCTCGCTCTGTCTGTCTCTCTCTCTCGCTCTGTCTGTCTCTCTCTCTCGCTCTGTCTGTCTCTCTCTCTCGCTCTGTCTGTCTCTCTCTCTCGCTCTGTCTGTCTCTCTCTCTCGCTCTGTCTGTCTCTCTCTCTCGCTCTGTCTGTCTCTCTCTCTCGCTCTGTCTGTCTCTCTCTCTCGCTCTGTCTGTCTCTCTCTCTCGCTCTGTCTGTCTCTCTCTCTCGCTCTGTCTGTCTCTCTCTCTCGCTCTGTCTGTCTCTCTCTCTCGCTCTGTCTGTCTCTCTCTCTCGCTCTGTCTGTCTCTCTCTCTCGCTCTGTCTGTCTCTCTCTCTCGCTCTGTCTGTCTCTCTCTCTCGCTCTGTCTGTCTCTCTCTCTCGCTCTGTCTGTCTCTCTCTCTCGCTCTGTCTGTCTCTCTCTCTCGCTCTGTCTGTCTCTCTCTCTCGCTCTGTCTGTCTCTCTCTCTCGCTCTGTCTGTCTCTCTCTCTCGCTCTGTCTGTCTCTCTCTCTCGCTCTGTCTGTCTCTCTCTCTCGCTCTGTCTGTCTCTCTCTCTCGCTCTGTCTGTCTCTCTCTCTCGCTCTGTCTGTCTCTCTCTCTCGCTCTGTCTGTCTCTCTCTCTCGCTCTGTCTGTCTCTCTCTCTCGCTCTGTCTGTCTCTCTCTCTCGCTCTGTCTGTCTCTCTCTCTCGCTCTGTCTGTCTCTCTCTCTCGCTCTGTCTGTCTCTCTCTCTCGCTCTGTCTGTCTCTCTCTCTCGCTCTGTCTGTCTCTCTCTCTCGCTCTGTCTGTCTCTCTCTCTCGCTCTGTCTGTCTCTCTCTCTCGCTCTGTCTGTCTCTCTCTCTCGCTCTGTCTGTCTCTCTCTCTCGCTCTGTCTGTCTCTCTCTCTCGCTCTGTCTGTCTCTCTCTCTCGCTCTGTCTGTCTCTCTCTCTCGCTCTGTCTGTCTCTCTCTCTCGCTCTGTCTGTCTCTCTCTCTCGCTCTGTCTGTCTCTCTCTCTCGCTCTGTCTGTCTCTCTCTCTCGCTCTGTCTGTCTCTCTCTCTCGCTCTGTCTGTCTCTCTCTCTCGCTCTGTCTGTCTCTCTCTCTCGCTCTGTCTGTCTCTCTCTCTCGCTCTGTCTGTCTCTCTCTCTCGCTCTGTCTGTCTCTCTCTCTCGCTCTGTCTGTCTCTCTCTCTCGCTCTGTCTGTCTCTCTCTCTCGCTCTGTCTGTCTCTCTCTCTCGCTCTGTCTGTCTCTCTCTCGCTCTGTCTGTCTCTCTCTCTCGCTCTGTCTGTCTCTCTCTCTCGCTCTGTCTGTCTCTCTCTCTCGCTCTGTCTGTCTCTCTCTCTCGCTCTGTCTGTCTCTCTCTCTCGCTCTGTCTGTCTCTCTCTCTCGCTCTGTCTGTCTCTCTCTCTCGCTCTGTCTGTCTCTCTCTCGCTCTGTCTGTCTCTCTCTCTCGCTCTGTCTGTCTCTCTCTCTCGCTCTGTCTGTCTCTCTCTCTCGCTCTGTCTGTCTCTCTCTCTCGCTCTGTCTGTCTCTCTCTCTCGCTCTGTCTGTCTCTCTCTCTCGCTCTGTCTGTCTCTCTCTCTCGCTCTGTCTGTCTCTCTCTCTCGCTCTGTCTGTCTCTCTCTCGCTCTGTCTGTCTCTCTCTCGCTCTGTCTGTCTCTCTCTCGCTCTGTCTGTCTCTCTCTCGCTCTGTCTGTCTCTCTCTCGCTCTGTCTGTCTCTCTCTCGCTCTGTCTGTCTCTCTCTCGCTCTGTCTGTCTCTCTCTCGCTCTGTCTGTCTCTCTCTCGCTCTGTCTGTCTCTCTCTCGCTCTGTCTGTCTCTCTCTCGCTCTGTCTGTCTCTCTCTCGCTCTGTCTGTCTCTCTCTCGCTCTGTCTGTCTCTCTCTCGCTCTGTCTGTCTCTCTCTCGCTCTGTCTGTCTCTCTCTCGCTCTGTCTGTCTCTCTCTCGCTCTGTCTGTCTCTCTCTCGCTCTGTCTGTCTCTCTCTCGCTCTGTCTGTCTCTCTCTCGCTCTGTCTGTCTCTCTCTCGCTCTGTCTGTCTCTCTCTCGCTCTGTCTGTCTCTCTCTCGCTCTGTCTGTCTCTCTCTCGCTCTGTCTGTCTCTCTCTCGCTCTGTCTGTCTCTCTCTCGCTCTGTCTGTCTCTCTCTCGCTCTGTCTGTCTCTCTCTCGCTCTGTCTGTCTCTCTCTCGCTCTGTCTGTCTCTCTCTCGCTCTGTCTGTCTCTCTCTCGCTCTGTCTGTCTCTCTCTCGCTCTGTCTGTCTCTCTCTCGCTCTGTCTGTCTCTCTCTCGCTCTGTCTGTCTCTCTCTCGCTCTGTCTGTCTCTCTCTCGCTCTGTCTGTCTCTCTCTCGCTCTGTCTGTCTCTCTCTCGCTCTGTCTGTCTCTCTCTCGCTCTGTCTGTCTCTCTCTCGCTCTGTCTGTCTCTCTCTCGCTCTGTCTGTCTGTCTCTCTCTCGCTCTGTCTGTCTGTCTCTCTCTCGCTCTGTCTGTCTGTCTCTCTCTCGCTCTGTCTGTCTGTCTCTCTCTCGCTCTGTCTGTCTGTCTCTCTCTCGCTCTGTCTGTCTGTCTCTCTCTCGCTCTGTCTGTCTGTCTCTCTCTCGCTCTGTCTGTCTGTCTCTCTCTCGCTCTGTCTGTCTGTCTCTCTCTCGCTCTGTCTGTCTGTCTCTCTCTCGCTCTGTCTGTCTGTCTCTCTCTCGCTCTGTCTGTCTGTCTCTCTCTCGCTCTGTCTGTCTCTCTCTCGCTCTGTCTGTCTCTCTCTCGCTCTGTCTGTCTCTCTCTCGCTCTGTCTGTCTCTCTCTCGCTCTGTCTGTCTCTCTCTCGCTCTGTCTCTCTCTCTCTCGCTCGCTCTGTCTCTCTCTCTCTCGCTCGCTCTGTCTCTCTCTCTCTCGCTCGCTCTGTCTCTCTCTCTCTCGTTCGCTCTGTCTCTCTCTCTCTCGCTCTGTCTCTCGCTCGCTCGCTCTGTCTCTCGCTCGCTCGCTCTGTCTCTCTCTCGCTCGCTCTGTCTCTCTCTCGCTCGCT
>JASTWF010000137.1:0-62500 GCA_030390025.1 Squalus acanthias | reverse complement strand
CGCTCTCGCTCGGTCTCGCTCTCGCTCGCTCTCGGTCTCGCTCTCGCTCGGTCTCGCTCTCGCTCGGTCTCGCTCTCGCTCGCTCTCGCTCGGTCTCGCTCTCGCTCGGGCTCGCTCTCGCTCGGTCTCGCTCTCGCTCGGTCTCGCTCGGGCTCGGTCTCGCTCGGGCTCGGTCTCGCTCGGGCTCGGTCTCGCTCTCGCTCGGGCTCGGTCTCGCTCTCGCTCGGTCTCGCTCTCGCTCGGTCTCGCTCTCGCTCGGTCTCGCTCTCGCTCGGTCTCGCTCTCGCTCCGTCTCTCTCTCGCTCCGTCTCGCTCCGTCTCTCTCTCGCTCCGTCTCTCTCTCGCTCCGTCTCTCTCTCGCTCCGTCTCTCTCTCGCTCCGTCTCTCTCTCGCTCCGTCTCTCTCTCGCTCCGTCTCTCGCTCGCTCCGGCTCTCGCTCGCTCCGGCTCTCGCTCGCTCTCTCTCTCGCTCTCTCTCTCTCTCGCTCTTTCTTGCTGTCTCTCGCATGAAAAAACACTGGCGGGCAAAATAAATGAAAATTCCAAGGTGTTTTATAAGTATATTAAGGGCAAGAGGATAACCAGGGAAAGAGTAGAGCCCATTAGGGACCAAAGTGGCAATCTGTGTGTAGAGCCGGAAGATGTAGGTTGGCTTTTAAATGAATATTTTGCATCTGTGTTCACTATGGAGAAGGACGATGTAGGCATAGAAATCAGGCAGGGGTATTGTGATATACTTGAACAAATTAGTATTGAGAGGGAGGAGGTACTAGCGGTTTTAGCGGGCTTAAAATTGGATAAATCCCCAGGCCCAGACGAGATGTATCCCAGGCTGCTGTGTGAGGCAAGGGAGGAGATTGCAGGGGCTCTGACACAAATTTTCAGAACCTCTCTGGCCACAGGGGAGGTGCCAGAGGACTGGAGAACAGCTAATGTAGTACCATTGTTCAAGAAGGGTAGTAGGGATAAACCAGGGAATTACAGGCCAGTGAGCCTAACATCAGTGGTAGGGAAATTATTGGAAAAAATTCTGAGGGACAGAAATAGTCTCCACTTGGAGAGGCAGGGATTAATCAAGGATAGTCAGCATGGCTTTGTCAGGGGGAGATCATGTCTAACCAATTTGATTGAATTTTTTGAGGGGGTGACTAGGTGTGTGGATGAGGGTAGTGCAGTTGATGTAGTCTACATGGACTTCAGTAAGGCTTTTGACAAAGTCCCACATGGGAGACTGGTCAAGAAGGTAAGAGCCCATGGGATCCAGGGCAATTTGGCACATTGGATCCAAAATTGGCTTAGTGGCAGGAGGCAGAGGGTGATGGTCGAAGGTTGTTTTTGTGACTGGAAGCCTGTGTCCAGTTGTATACCGCAGGGTTCGGTGCTGGGTCCTTTGCTGTTTGTAGTGTACATTAATGATTTAGATATGAATGTAGGAGGTATGATCAGTAAGTTCGCAGATGACACGAAAATTGGTGGAGTGATAAATAGCGAGGAGGGAAGCCTCAGGCTACAGGACGATATAGACGGGTTGGTCAGATGGGCAGAACAGTGGCAAATGGAATTTAACCCTGAAAAGTGTGAGGTGATGCATTTTGGGAGGTCTAACAAGGCAAGGGAATACACAATGAATGGTAGGATCCTAGGATGGTCAGAGGATCAGAGGGACCTTGGTGTGCATGTACATAGATCCCTGAAGGCAGCAGAACAGGTAGATAAGGTGGTTAAAAAGGCATATGGGATACTTGCCTTCATTAGCCGAGGCAGAGAATATAAGAGCAGGGAGGTTATGATGGAACTGTACAAAACGCTAGTTAGGCCACAGCTGGAATACTGTGTGCAGTTCTGGTCGCCACACTATAGGAAGGATGTGATTGCATTGGAGAGGGTGCAGAGGAGATTCACCAGGATGTTACCTGGGCTGGAGCGCTTCAGCTATGAAGAGAGACTGGACAGGCTGGGGTTGTTTTCCTTAGAGCAGAGAAGGTTGAGGGGGGACCTGATTGAGGTGTACAAAATTATGAGGGGCATAGATAGGGTAGATAGAAAGGAACTTTTCCCCTTAGTAGAGGGGTCAATAACCAGGGGGCATAGTTTCAAGGTAAGGGGCAGGAGGTTTAGAGGGGATTTGAGAAAAAACTTTTTCACCCAGACGGTGGTTGGAATCTGGAACTCACTGCCTTGAAAGGGTGGTAGAGGCAGGAACCCTCACAATATTCAAGAAGCATTTAGATGAGCACTTGAAACGCTATAGCACACAAGGCTACGGACCAAGTGCTGGAAAATGGGATTAGAATAGACAGGGCTTGATGGCCGACGCGGACACGATGGGCCGAAGGGCCTCTTTCTGTGCTGTATAACTCGATGACTCTCGCTCTCTCTCTCGCGCTCTCTAGCTCTCGCTCGCGCTCTCTTTTTTCACTCTCTCGCTCGCTCTCTCGCTTTTGCTCTCTCTCACGCTCGCTCTCTCTCGCTCTCTCACTCTCTGTCTCTGTCTCTCCATCTATTATGCATCATTTCTCTGTCTCTAACCCACCCTCCTGACTCTCACCTCTGTTTGTCTTCTGCTTTTGACCCTTTCTCTTCCTCCTCATATCACTCTCTCTAGCCCTCTCTCTAGCCCTCTCTTCCCCCTCTCTGTTGTCCTTTCTTTTCCTCCACCCCCTCGTTCACCCCCTCGTTCACCCTCTGTCTATCCCTTGCTCTCCCCTTCGACATACGCTTTGACTCCCTTCTTCACCTGCTTGCTTCCACACTCACACCTGCCCCGGCCTTGCCTCCTGCCTCCAATCCTCGTGTTGTGCCTCCCTCGCTGCACGCTACCCATTGCCTCACCTCTCTGCAATCTCTCAACCTGACCCTGTTCTCATTGTCCTCTTTCATGTGCTTCAAATAAAGATATAACAGGAGCATCGTACACCATTTATTTTTGTTATGAAAATTAAATGTATTTGTTCCGAAACCAGCTGTCTGGCCCAGGATCCTAATGGAACAGTTTCGTACAGTCATATAAAACCATGCTGCCTGTGTAGACCAATGCGACCACCACTCACTACGGTGCAATTACCAGATGCCTTTGAGTTTCACGGGAGCTGCGCAGTTCACAGATGCTGTGAGGTGCCGACGATTCACATCACAAGCCTAGAAGCTGCATATAGATTTTTGCAAGTAGCAGTTCCGCTGTCTAACTCAGACAAGAAGTCAAGTTTAGTTTTGCCGTTTAGTGCATTAAAACCATTGCTTGTTGTGCAGGAGAACTTGATCGAGGGAGTTTGAACTTTCACCTCTGGCCAAGTGTCCACTGGATAATGGTGTGAAGAAACTGGCAGCTTTTCACAGCGTTACCCCTGGGTAAGTATCATGTGCTGTCCTAATGCTGAACCACAGCAGGTGAACTGGGCTTAGGGAAAGGATCTACTTGTGTTAAAAGGGGTGCTGACTGGACAGGTTCCAGGAGCGTGACATGGACCTGCGCCTGTCACCAGGACAACCAGCACAGCCAGACTGCGCCTGTCACCAGGACAACCAGCACAGCCAGACTGCGCCTGTCAGCAGGACAACCAGACTGCGCCTGTCACCAGGCAACCAGCACAGCCAGACTGCGCCTGTCACCAGGACAACCAGCACAGCCAGACTGCGCCTGTCACCAGGACAACCACGACAGCTAGACTGCGCCTGTCACCAGGACAACCAGACTGCGCCTGTCACCAGGACAACCAGCACAGCCAGACTGCGCCTGTCACCAGGACAACCAGCACAGCCAGACTGCGCCTGTCACCAGGACAACCAGACTGCGCCTGTCACCAGGGCAACCATCACAGCCAGACTGTACCTGTCACCAGGCAACCAGGACAGCCAGACTGCGCCTGTCACCAGGCAACCAGGACAGCTAGACTGCGCCTGTCACCAGGCAACCAGCACAGCCAGACTGCGCCTGTCACCAGGGCAACCATCACAGCCAGACTGTGCCTGTCACCAGGCAACCAGGACAGCCAGACTGCGCCTGTCACCAGGACAACCAGCACAGCCAGACTGCGCCTGTCACCAGGACAACCAGCACAGCCAGACTGCGCCTGACACCAGGACAACCAGCACAGCCAGACTGCGCCTGTCACCAGGACAGCCAGACTGTGCCTGTCACCAAGCAACCATCACAGCCAGACTGTGCCTGTCACCAGGACAACCATCACAGCCAGACTGTGCCTGTCACCAAGCAACCATCACAGCCAGACTGTGCCTGTCACCAGGACAACCAGCACAGCCAGACTGCGCCTGTCACCAGGACAACCAGACTGCGCCTGTCACCAGGACAACCAGCACAGCCAGACTGCGCCTGTCACCAGGCAACCAGGACAGCCAGACTGCGCCTGTCACCAGGACAACCAGCACAGCCAGACTGAGCCTGTCACCAGGACAACCAGGACAGCCAGACTGCGCCTGTCACCAGGACAACCAGCACAGCCAGACTGAGCCTGTCACCAGGACAACCAGCACAGCCAGACTGAGCCTGTCACCAGGACAACCAGCACAGCCAGACTGAGCCTGTCACCAGGACAGCCAGACATAGATGAGCTGTGTTGAGAGGCACAGCTATCTCTGTATCGTGGGGCTGTGCTCCTGGAGCCTGTGCTAAGGGACAACAGCTGCATTAATGTACTTTGAAGACGGGCGACAAGCAATAACTGCAAAGTATATCAGTTAGTGCAGGAATAATTAAGATGCTGTGGTGGACAGTCTGCTGGAGTTTACATCCACAGCCCAATAGCCCCAGTCCAATGTGCGGTCATGCCCCTATCATATTCCAGTTCTCCTAGTTCGGAGCAGGAATCAGTGTGGCATGTCAGCTGGCTAGAGTGCAGCCTATTTCCTGGTGAAGTATCTCAGTCAACCGTGTGAAAAGTCCAATGGTTTGAAAACACCTTCAGGACAAAGTTCTCCAACAATCCGATTTGCCATAAAAGTTCAACTCCTTACATCATAGTTTTCTGTTCTGAGGGATGGAATAAGCTGAAATAAAAACAAATTGCCAGAAATACACAACAGAGAAAAGATGGATTAACCGGCTAATCCTGAAAAATTCTGAGTTTCAGCAGTGGGAAAACGACCAGTTTGGCGAGAGACTTCTCGTCTGTCTTCTTACAGACCCTCGCCCACCAGCTGTGTATTTACAGGACTTTGGTTTTTATTTAAGATTTATAGCATTTGCATTTTTTTTCAAGAGTTTATTTCCCATTCCAGACAATCCACCTGTGGTTGTGGAGAGTTAGGAATGAAAGAGACAGAGATGAACGAATGATGTGAAGGTCTTTACCTCATCGGCACAACAAGGAATGCATTTTATACAAGACATTGCACAGACCCTAAAACCCTGCAGTCAACTAACTGGCAACTCTACAAAAAGAAATGTTTCTGCTTTATTTTTGTCCAATTTTTTGCAAGCTTTTTTTTGTGGCAGAATCAATTTGTTTAAAAAAAAAATCAAACTGCATTGCAAGGTTGAAGCTAGATTGCTATCCTGTTAAGCACTGTAGTGCAGTTCCAAGGCCACAGCCCAGCCAGGTTGGCAAATTAGGAAGACCTTGTCAAGTGCGATACTGTTTGTATTGGAACATGCTTGTTTTAATGTCTTAAACATTCTCTTGGAAGTGAAGCTTGAGTTGCATAAAAGAGTCACAATGATGTAGTACAGCTCCTCCAGGAAGCTAGAAGCTGTTCACTCACATGGCCATTTCCTTTTTCAAATCCTTTCCCACTATTCCCAACATCTGCAAAACAAAATCAGTAAATACTCAACATAATTGTGATGCTCTCTGAACGATAACTCCAAATGTGGAAAATATTGCACCAATGGGACACGAATGTACGACTCTGGGACTTTTAAGGACCAGCACTTATTGGCGGACATTAAACCATCTGCACTTCTCCGCTCATTGGCCTGTATATTCCGATCCCTACGGGTGGGCACAGCGCATGCGCTGAAAACCGGCATTTCCCATCTATCAAGAATGCTCTTGACAGATCGGACGCCTGCCCTGGAGAAGGGCCTCTGCGGGCGGAGATAGTTCCGCTCTCTGGAGCCCCTCTGCCAGCAGAAAACCTTTAGAATGCTTACGCCTGCTTTTACCAGGATAAGAGTTGAAATAAAGTTTTAAAAAAAAATTTCAGCCATATATCATTGAAAAATACTTTCAAAAAAGGTAAGTTTATTTTTAGCCCCGTAAAAAACGTTATTTTTTTCAAAAAATTGAATTTTTGTTTAAAATATTTAATTTATTGTAATTTCAACTAATTTTAAAAATGTGATTTTTTTTTTTAAATGTAATGTTTTGAAGTGTTTTTGGGGTGATCTCCATTCATATATTTGACAGGTCTATCTGTCAAGTGTATGAAGGGAGATTCCCTTCTTTGATTGGCTCCCCATGGCCCACGTGATCCCAGGGACGCTTGCGAACCGCCTGTGCCCCTGGGATACGCAGGCCCTGCACACTTGGAGTTGGAGAGGCCCAGCATCGGAACTATACGCACCTCGGGAGCCCTCAGGTAAGTGCTGTAGATTTTTTAAATACGGCCCAATGAATTTAATAGCAGCGCAACGTTCTGCTGGTGGGATATTAACATACTGCCAGTTATTGTGTGAAATGACACCCTGGGGCTCGAGTGTACAAGAGATTGTGAGCAGAACTCCAGGTGAATGTTTTCAGTAGTCGGACGCTATTTTACCACATTATAATTTCAGGGCCACTGTGTGTCAGGGACAAGCGAGAGAGCAAAGGCATCTCTACAGCGCCTTTCACCGCATGTCCCAAAGCGCTTCACAGCCAATGAAGGACTTTTTTTTTTAAGTGTGGTCACTGTTGTAATGTAGGAAACGCGGCCAGCCAATTTGCACACAGCAAGCTCCCACAAACAGCAATGTGATAATCACCAGATAATCTGTTTTTAGTGATGTTGGTTGAGGGATAAATATTGGCCCCAGGACACCAGGGATAACTCCCCTGCTCTTCTTCCAATAGTGGCCTTGGGATCTTTTACATCCACCTGAGAGAGCAGACAGGGCCTCGGTTTAACGTCTCATCCGAAAGACGGTACCTCTGACAGTGCGGCGCTCCCTCAGTACTGCCCCTCCGACAGTGCGGCCTCCCTCAGTACTGCCCCTCCGACAGTGCAGCACTCCCTCAGTACCGCCCCTCCGACAGTGCGGCGCTCCCTCAGTACCACCCCTCCGACAGTGCGGCGCTCCCTCAGTACTGCCCCTCCGACAGTGCAGCGCTCCCTCAGTACTGCCCCTCCGACAGTGCAGCGCTCCCTCAGTACTGTCCCTCCGACAGTGCCGCACTCCCTCAGTACTGCCCCTCCGACAGTGCGGCGCTCCCTCAGTACTGTCCCTCCGACAGTACGGCGCTCCCTCAGTACTGCCCCTCCCACAGTGCGGCGCTCCCTCAGTACTGCCCCTCCGATAGTGCGGCGCTCCCTCAGTACTGCCCCTCTGACAGTGCGGCGCTCCCTCAGTACTGCCCCTCCGACAGTACGGCGCTCCCTCAGTACTGACCCTCCGACAGTGCGGCGCTCCCTCAGTACTGCCCCTCCGACAGTGCGGCGCTCCCTCTACTGCACTGGAGTGTCAGCTTAGATTTTGTGCTCGACTCTCTGGAGTGGGACTATGAACCCACAACCTTCAGATTCAGGCGAGGGTGCTACCAACTGAACCACAGCTGAAAGAAGATGTCAAACACCGTGACCTGGTTTAAAATTGTACAGCTGTCTCTGATTGCTGCAAAGATGGGATCTGAGTTCTGCCTTGTGCCTGTTGCAGACCAACACTGGCTCACGTCACTGCAGGAGGATGAGATATCAGAGAGACTCAAGTCTTCTAACGCACTTCTATGGAGCAGTTTATCTTTCAGCTCGGGAGCTGGCTTGGGAATGAGAAAGAAATACTTGCAATGTGCGTTGGAATGCACTTGCAGTTTACGGAATTACTTGCCATGACTGTTTTTATGGTGGGACCGACAGGGAGCAATGCTCCACAAACAGGAATAAAGACGATGAACACTTCTTTTGGTGGTTGAAGAATGTTGATCAGATCAGCAGAAGATCGTTGCCATGAAGACACAGGATTGTATGAAGCCCAGGCCTTCGGTACCTGAGTGATGAGACCAGTTGGCTTTAGATCACCTGGGCCTTCAGCGGTTGTTGCTTTGCTGCTAAGACAACCGACTGTTGTACGAACAAGATATCAGCTTCGTTCTTTTGGCCGCACTCTCGTCTCTGAATCAGAAGGTTGTCGTTCAAGCTCCAGTTCTTGGGCACATAATTTAAGCAGATGTTGCCGTGCAGCTGTGAGGGAGTGCTGCGTTAGAGATGCCATGCTACAGATGAAGTGTTAAACTAAGGCCGTGATGTCCTGACCATCATTCAGCCCTCAGCCACCAGTGAGAAATAGATTAACTGGCCATTTGTACCATAACTGTTTGTGGGACAATGCTGTGAGCAAATTGGCCGACAGAACAGCAGCACCTGAACTTGAAAGAACTATTTTGAATTGAAGCAGCTTGGTTGTCCTTCAAAGGTGTGATAAGGGGCTAAACAAGTGAAATATTCTATTTACACAGAGACACTCTTCAGAATGCAGTCTGTTCTTGTCTACATACCCATGTTTAAAAATTCTCTGCAGGTGTGAAGCTGTTTGACGGATGCTATTCCTCCACTTGTACCCCAGTACAGTTCTCTTTGCTTTCTGATGTGATTGCCAAGTAGTCCGATCTACGCAAAAAGAAGCACAACATCACACAACCCTTACCACTGAGTTACAATTATTTGGCAAGAACGCAACACTTTATATGAATTTGTAAGTGTGACTTGCAGCTTTGCTCCAGCAGTGCTTGTGCTTTCTATCCCCTATGTTTTGGAGGAGGATAAATGCACCTGTATATTTGATTTGTCTGTTGGCTTCATTGCTTTAAAAGCTTGTTCTCCAAACATATTTTCCGTTAAGACAAGTGTTACAATTTGGGGCATTCTCCCAAATCTATTTAATCATCTTCACCGCAATCGCATGTTCTTTATGAGCGGAAACTTGCAATTTAACACGTGTGGTGAATGTGAGTTCTAACGCTCGGTGATAATGTACCCTTGTACCACTGCAGTGCGCAGTGCAAGTAATATGGAATGCCACCTGAGCATTCCTGGCCAGTTCGATAGATAAGTCAAAATACGTCAGATTATATTGCTCAGGCTAAAACAACAACATATTTAGCACAGGAATAAAATATACGGAAGCAAAAAGAAACCAGCAGATTAGCAGCATTCCAGTACTTAACTAGCGGCTAAACTGTTTCTGAAACCAAAATGACAAAGTATTAGAACGTTAAAAATTCTTTAATTGAATAATTTGGTATCAGAATATTAGAATGCATCCTGACCATAACATAGCACCAGGAGGAGGCCCTCAAGCCTGCTCCGCGATTCAATTAGATCATGGCTGATGTGCACCTCAACTCCATTTACCCGTCTTAGCTCCATATCCCTTAATCCCCCAACAAAAATCTATTGATCTCAGTCTAGAAAGCTCCAATTGGCCCCCAGCATCCACAGACTTTTTTGGGGAGAGAGTTCCAGATTTCCACTACCCTTGTGTGTGACATCACCCCTGAACGGCCTAGCTCTAATTTTAAGGTTATGCCCCCTTGTTCTGGACACCCCCCCTCCCCCACCCCCCACTAGAGGAACCAGTTCCACTCTATCTACCTCACTGAATTCTTTAAACGTTTTAAACACCTCGATTAGATCACCCCTTTCACTCACAAACAAGACTCTTGCCAAATATGACCTTGTGGATGATTGCATTGACTGAAGCTTGGTTCACAGATGGTGACACCTTGTCAACTTAGTGCCTATTCATGCCAAGGTTTGTCACAAACTCATTTCATATGTAATCTTGCAGAGAGGAGAAACTCTCAGGCACAATGTGCAACTTAAACCCCAGTAATGGTAAAAGTATCTTCACTTTTTTTGCAATCTGCTTCTGGTGTGAATCATTCCCAGTAGTTTTGTGCATGTTTATACTGTTGGTGACTAGACCTTAATTCACTTTCATTATGTTCCTGTATTTTGAGTTAATGTATTTAACGCCAAGCTTGTGCGCCACAGCTACGAATGTCAAAGTCAGGTGGGAATTCTGGCGGAGCAGTTAAGATTTCTGAATGGGCGGATCTGGACCCTGATGTCTCATCAATGGTCCCAGATTCAATCCCAGCTCTTTATTTTGATACTCACGCATTTTCTTGAATAGCTTCCTCCCCAGCTGCTGCGATCTTCTTATAACAGTAGAGCATCTCCGCAAACAGCCACAATGTCAGGACCACATTCAGAAAGTACATCATGATTTCTCCAATGATGGATGCCAATTTTCGGTTACCTGGAGAAAAACAGAATGTGTTTCGATTAAAATAAAGATTACCTATACTTTAAGGGATCAGAAAATCACCCAAATCTCCGAAATGTACTATATCAGATGAGGAGCATACTGGGAAATTAGCCCATAGGATCTCCGTCATTCTTTGACAACACATCCACCACACCGAGTGGATAGCTGGGAATCTGCACATTTCAGACAAGTTAAAATGGGCTGATATCATTGAATAATTATCGTGTGTTTTTCTCTCAGTCGGAACCAGTTGTGCTGCTTCTGTTATCTTCAGACAAGATCTCAAAATTTAATCTCTTTCTCTTCTGGATTGAAGTTAGATGTGGTTTTAGAGTTAGTGATTGGTTTAGAGTTAGCGGAGGTTTAGAGTTAGAAGTGACCTGCGAGCTAGCGAGGTGTTTAGGATTAGGGCTGGGTTTAGGATTAGGGCTGGGTTTAGGATTAGAAGTTTGGGTGGAGCTAAGAAACAGCAAAGGGAGGAAAACATTGGTGGGAGTTGTGTATAGGCCACCAAACAGTAGTGGTAATGTAGGGCACAGTATCAATCAAGAAATTAGAAGTGCATTGAACAAGGGCAATATGGTAATCATGTTGGACTTAAATCTACATATTGACTGGACAAATCAAATTACCACTAATGGTGTGGAGGACGAATTCTTGGAATGCATGCGAGATGGTTTCCTGGATCAGTATGTGGAGGAACCAACCAGGGAACAGGCTATTCTGGATCTGGTACTGTGTAATGAGAAAGGGCTGATCAATAATCTTGTGGTAAAGGGGCCTTTAGGGACAAGTGACCATAATATGATTGAATTTTACATTAAGTTTGAGAGTGATGGAGTCCAATCTGAAACTAAGGTCTTCAATCTAAACAGAGGAAACTACAAGGGTATGAGGGACAAGTTGGCCATGGTAGATTGGGAGACTACACTGAAAGGTATGAAGATGGACATACAATGGCTAACATTCAAGGAAATAATGCATAATTTACAACAAACATATATTCTTCTAGGGCATAAAAACCCAAAAGGAAAAGTGATCCAACCATGGCTAACAAAAGAAATTAAAGCTAGTATTAAGTCAAAGGAGGAAGCTTATAAAGTTGCCAGAAAAAGCAGTCAGCCTGAGGATTGGGATCTTTTTAGAAATCAACAAGGGGACCAAGAAAGTGATAAAGAAAGGGAAAATGGAATATGAGCACAAACTAGCGAAAAATATAAAAACGGATTGTAAAAGCTTCTATAGGTATGTGAAAAGGAAAAGATTGGTGAAGGTAAATGTAGGTCCTTTACAGTCAGAGACGGGACAATTTATAATGGGGAATGAGGAAATAGTAGAGAAATTAAATAACTACTTTGTTTCTGTCTTCACGGAGGAAGACACAAAAAAACTCCCAGAAATACGAGAAAACCAAGGGTGTGGCGAGAATGAGGAACTTGAAGAAATTATTATTAGTAAAAAAACAGTACTAGCAAAATTAATAGGATGAAAAGTCGATAAATCCCAAGGACCGGATGACCTACATCCTAGGGTTTTGAAAGAGGTGGCCATTGGGATAGTGGACGCATTGGCTGTCATCTTCCAAAATTCTATAGATTCTGGAACGGTTCCTGCAGATTGGAGGATAGCAAATGTAACCCCGCTATTTAAGAAAGGAGGGAGAGAGAAAACGGGGAACTACAGACCTGCCGTCTCCTGCTCTCGCCCTGAACTAGAACATTTCATTCACTATGCTTCCAATTTCCACCCTTCCCTCACCTTCACATGGTCCATCTCCGACTCTTCCCTTCCCTTCCTCGACTTCTCCATCTCCATCTCTGGGGATAGGTTATTGACTAACATTCACTACAAGCCCACCGACTCCCACAGCTACCTGGACTACACTTCCTCCCACCCCGCCTCCTGTAAGGACTCTATTCCATTCTCCCAGTTTCTCCGTCTCCGCCGCATCTGCTCTGATGATGCCACCTTCCATACCAGTGCTTCCGACATGTCTTCCTTTTTCCTCAACCGAGGATTCCCCTCTACCGTGGTCGACACGGCCCTCGACCGTGTCCGTTCTATCTCCCGCACATCTGCCCTCACCCCTGCCCCTCCCTCCCGGAACCACGATAGGGTTCCCCTTGTCCTCACCTTTCACCCCACCAGCCTCCACATTCAACGGATCATCCTCCGCCATTTCCGCCACCTCCAGCGTGATCCCACCACCAAACACATCTTCCCCTCACCTCCCCTTTCAGCATTCCGCAGGGACCGCTCCCTCCGCGACACCCTAGTCCACTCCTCTACCACCCCCAGCACCCCTTCCCCTTCGCCCGGCACCTTCCCGTGCACGCGCAGGAGATGCAACACATGCCCTTATACCTCCCCTCTTCCCACTGTCCAGGGCCCCAAACACCCCTTCCAGGTGAAACAGCGATTTACTTGTACTTCCTGCAATTTAGTATACTGTATTCGCTGCTCACGATGTGGACTCCTCTACATTGGGGAGACCAAACGCAGATTGGGTGACCGCTTTGCGGAACACCTCCGTTCAGTCCGTAAGGGGGACCCCGAGCTCCCGGTGGCCTGTCACTTTAATTCACCGCTTCACTCCCACTCTGACCTCACCGTCCTCGGCCTATTACACTGTTCCACGGAAGCTCAGCGTAAGCTCGAGGAACAGCACCTCATCTTTCGTTTAGGCACGCTACAGCCCTCTGGACTCAATATCGAGTTCAACAATTTTAGATCATAACCTCAGCTCCAATCACATTTATATTTTATTTTATCCACCCTTTTATTTGTCCCCCCCACCTTTTTTTTTCCTCCTAGAAGCTGGCAGCTGTCCTTCATTCTGCCAGTGGATTTCACACTTCATTCAGCCTTAATCTGTCACATTAACACCACCTCTAGCCTTGCATATCTCTTAATGTCTCTTAATGTCTCTTCATCTCCTCCTTTGTTCCTTTATCCCCTCCCCCTTTTCCCAGCTTTACCCTGGCCTTAAATCTATTTGATTTCCAGCTCTTCCCAGTTCTGATGAAAGGTCATCGACCTGAAACGTCAACTCTCTTTCTCTCTCTACGGATGCTGCCTGGCCTGCTGAGTTTTTCCAGCGTTTTCTGTTGTTATTTCGGATTTCCAGCATCTGCAGTATTTTGCTATCGAACTACAGACCTGTTGGCCTCATCAGTAGTTGGGAAAATGCTGGAATCTATTATAAAGGATGCAATAACTGGGCACTTACAAACTAATAGTAAGATTGGGCAGAGTCAACATGGATTTATGAAAGGGAAATCCTGTTTGACAAACCTATTGGAGTTCTTTGATGATGTAACTAGTGGAGTAGACAAAGGGGGACCGGTAGATGTGGTGTATTTGAATATTTAGAAGGCCTTCAATAAGGTCCCACACAAGAGGTTGGTGAACAAAATTAGGGCACATGGAATTGGGGGTAATATACTAGCATGGATTGAGAATTGGTTAACAGACAGAAAACAAAGAGTAGGGATAAACAGGTCTTTTTCACGATGGCAGGCTGTGACTAGTGGGGTACCGCAAGGATCGGTGCTTGGGCCCCAGCTATTCACAATCTATATCAATGATTTGGATGAGGGGACTAAATGTAACATTTCCAAATTTGCTGATGATACAAAGCTAGGTGGCAGTGTCAGTTGTGAAGAGGATGTGAAGAGGCTTCAGGGGGATCTCGACAGGCTCAGTGAGTGGGCGAGAACATGGCAGATGGAATATAATGTGGATAAATGTGAAGTTATCCACTTTGGTAGAAAAAACAGAAAGGCAGAGTATTTCCTAAATGGTGAAAGATTGGGGAATGCAGATGCTCAAAGGGACCTGGGTGTCTTTGTACGTGAGTCACTGAAAGTGAATGTGCAGGTGCAGCAAGCCATTAGGAAGGCAAATGGTATGCTGGCCTTCATTACAAGAGGATTTGAGTACAGGAGTAAAGAAGTCTTACTCCAGTTATATAGGGCCTTGGTGAGACCACACCTGGAGTACTGTGTACAATTTTGGTCTCCTTACCTAAGGAAGGATATACTTGCCATAGAGGGAGTGCAATGAAGGTTCACGAGATTGATTCCTGGGATGGCGGGACTGTCGTATGAGATGAGATTGAGTAAACTAGGCCTGTATTCTGTTGAATTCAGAAGAATGAGGGAATCTCATTGAAGCATACAAAATTATTACAGGGCTTGATAGAGTGGATGCTGGGAGAATGTTTCCCTTGGCTGAGGAGTCTAAAACCAGGGGCCACAGCCTCAAGATAAAGGGTAGGCCATTCAGGACTGAGATGAGAAGAAATTTCTTCACACAGAGGGTGGTAAATCTTTGGAATTCTCTACCCCAGAGGGTGTGAAGGCTCAGTCATTGGGTATGTTCAAAACAGAAGTTGATAGATTTCTGACTAGTAAGGGCATCAAGGGATATGGCGATAGGGCCGGTGAATGGAGTTGAGGCAGAAGATCAGCCATGATCTCATTGAATGGCGGAGCAGGCTCGAATGGCCGACTCCTGCTCCTATTTCTTATGTTCTTAAGTGGGTTTAGGATTGGGACTGGGTTTAGGATTGGGACTGGGTTTAGGATTGGGACAGGGTTTAGGATTAGGACTGGGTTTAGGATTGGGACTGGGTTTAGGATTGGGAGTGGGTTTAGGATTGGGATAGGGTTTAGGATTAGGAGTGGGTTTAGGATTAGGACAGGGTTTAGGATTGGGAGTGGGTTTAGGATTGGGATAGGGTTTAGGATTGGGAGTGGGTTTAGGATTAGGACAGGGTTTAGGATTGGGAGTGGGTTTAGGATTGGGAGTGGGTTTAGGATTGGGAGTGGGTTTAGGATTGGGATAAGGTTTAGGATTGGGAGTGGGTTTAGGATTGGGAGTGGGTTTAGGATTGGGATAAGGTTTAGGATTGGGAGTGGGTTTAGGATTGGGAGTGGGTTTAGGATTGGGAGTGGGTTTAGGATTGGGAGTGGGTTTAGGATTGGGAGTGGGTTTAGGATTGGGAGTGGGTTTAGGATTGGGAGTGGGTTTAGGATTGGGAGTGGGTTTAGGATTGGGAGTGGGTTTAGGATTGGGATAAGGTTTAGGATTGGGAGTGGGTTTAGGATTGGGATAGGGTTTAGGATTGGGATAGGGTTTAGGATTGGGAGTGGGTTTAGGATTGGGAGTGGGTTTAGGATTGGGAGTGGGTTTAGGATTGGGAGTGGGTTTAGGATTGGGAGTGGGTTTAGGATTGGGAGTGGGTTTAGGATTGGGAGTGGGTTTAGGATTGGGAGTGGGTTTAGGATTGGGAGTGGGTTTAGGATTGGGAGTGGGTTTAGGATTGGGATAGGGTTTAGGATTGGGAGTGGGGTTAGGATTGGGAGTGGGTTTAGGATTGGGAGTGGGTTTAGGATTGGGATAGGGTTTAGGATTGGGATAGGGTTTAGGATTGGGAGTGGGTTTAGGATTGGGAGTGGGTTTAGGATTGGGAGTGGGTTTAGGATTGGGAGTGGGTTTAGGATTGGGAGTGGGTTTAGGATTGGGAGTGGGTTTAGGATTGGGAGTGGGTTTAGGATTGGGAGTGGGTTTAGGATTGGGAGTGGGTTTAGGATTGGGATAGGGTTTAGGATTGGGAGTGGGTTTAGGATTGGGAGTGGGTTTAGGGTTAGAAGTGGTCTACACTCGTCAGTTTCTTAGTAAATTATTTTGTTAATATGTAGAAAGGTTGTGTGCCTAAACAGTCGAGCTCAATTTGAAGATTCTCCTTGAATGGTCACCATTGGGAGCAATCGGTGGAAACGCGCCATCCTTGCTATTTTGGTGTGGGATCGTGGCCAGTTTTGTGGGCGGGGCTGGCTTCGGGTGAAATGATTGTTAAACCGACGTTAAAGGTCGCGGAAACTTGATTTACGCGACCTTTTTCACATGGTTCGGCCGATTTTACGGAAACATTTTTAATGAAATTATGAATAAAATGCCCTTTGACTTTTGAGAGGGAAATCGAGTGTTGGAGGGTTTGGGGCTGAGGATGGAGTTAAAGGTCACAGAAACAGGGGAGGTGACTGGCGAAGAAGTCTCTTTTCTTGATTAATTCCACTTTAACCTGAATTTGGAAATCAGCAGCAGAAGAGTAGGAACCTACTGCAGAGGTAGGGTTAGAGGTCAGGGGTAGGGTTAGAGGTCGGTCAGGGGTAGGTTTAGAGGTCAGGGGTAGGTTTAGAGGTCGGTCAGGGGTAGGTTTAGAGGTCGGGTAGGTTTAGAGGTCAGGGGTAAGGTTAGAGGTCAGAGGTAGGTTTAGAGGTCAGGCAGGGGTAGGGTTAGAGGTCAGGGGTAGGTTTGAGTGTCCCGGAGAGCTTTCCTTCCCTAGTGCCCATTATTCCTTGGGGTCCCACAGCTTGTTCTTCTCCTCTAACATGTGCAGTATTTTTGGAAGTGACATCCTTCCCCTGACTGTCCCTGTTTCTGGTGGGTCCTACAGTCCTGTTTACCTATTGGACAGTGCCCAGTCCTGTCCCTTCTACTCCCTCATCAGTGATTGGTGATGCTGATGTTCTGCAGTCCAGCTGCATCCCCCAACAGTATCTCTCCTCGCTGGGTGTCCTGCAGTCTGACCCCATCTCCTCCGTGATAGTTCCTGGTATTTCTGGTGGTCTCGTCTCTTCCCCCCACAGTCCTGTCCTCTCTCTTCCTCCGCCCGTAGGCTTTGGGATTGGTGTGTTTGTAGTTTATCAGGTTTTGCAATTGGAATCACGCTTTTAGAATCTCTCTGCGCCATCACCCATCCCCCAATCTGTTAGGCTGCATGTCCATCTTGACATGTCTGAGCATTATACCTTTGGCCACTACGTTCAGTTCTATGGTCTTGTTTACTTGTGTGAAGTATATGAATTCTCCTTTCTGGAACAGAAAGGTTCTGTTGAAGTAGCATTTATAGGTTCCGGCATCATCAAAGCTGATATTGCGGAGAATTATTGTTGCTTCCTGGATGTCGCTGGTGTGGTTGCTCCCAAACCATTGAATCCGATTCTCAAAAGCACCGAATGCGATGTTCACATCTGGGTAACCATACTCGTATATCTGAAAAGAGTGAGGTCAAAGGTTATTACAGTTCAGCCGAGTCTACATTGGTTGGAAAAATTGTGTGATTTTTGGGTGAAAATACTTTTTAACTCATTTCTCAGAAAGGTTAACCCTTCTGCAACTGCAATGAATTGCTTTGGAGAGAGGTGACCCTGCACACAGCAAAATCCTAGAAATAGTCATAAAATTAAAGACCAGCTAAACAATTTTTGATGGTGTTAGTTGAGGGAGGAATGTTCCCCTGTACGCCCTGCTCTTTTTCAAATAGTGCCATAAAATATTACCGTTCACCTGAATGATTGGAATGATACATCGGGAGACAAAACGTGTCCCAATACAGCGCTCCCTCAGTACTGACCCTCCGACAGTGGAGTGCTCCCTCAGTACTGACCCTCCGACAGTGCGGTGCTCCCTCACTACTGCCCCTCCGACAGTGCGGTGCTCCCTCAGTACTGCCCCTCCAACAGTGCGGTGCTCCCTCAGTACTGCCCCTCCAACAGTGCGGTGCTCCCTCAGTACTGCCCCTCCGACAGTGCGGTGCTCCCTCAGTACTGCCCCTCCGACAGTGCGGTGCTCCCTCAGTACTGCCCCTCCGACAGTGCGGTGCTCCCTCAGTACTGCCCCTCCGACAGTGGAGTGCTCCCTCAGTACTGCCCCTCCAACAGTGCGGCGCTCCCTCAGTACTGCCCCTCCGACAGTGCGGCGCTGCCTCAATACTGCCCCTCCGACAGTGCAGCTCTCCCTCAGTATTGCCCCTCCAACAGTGCGGCGCTCCCTCAGTACGGCCCGTCCGACAGTGCAGCTCTCCCTCAGTACTACCCCTCCGACAGTGCGGCGCTCCCTCAGTACCGCCCCTTCGACAGTGCGGCGCTCCCTCAGTACTGCCTCTCCGACAGTGCGGCGCTCCCTCAGTACTGCCCCTCCGACAGTGTGGTGCTCCCTCAGTACCGCCCCTTCGACAGTGCGGCGCTCCCTCAGTACCGCCCCTCCGACAGTGCGGCGCTCCCTCAGTACCGCCCCTTCGACAGCGCGGCGCTCCCTCAGTACCGCCCCTTCGCCAGTGCGGCGCTCCCTCAGTACTGCCCCTCCAACCGTGCGGCGCTCCCTCAGTACTGCCCCTCCCACAGTGCGGCGCTCCCTCAGTACTGCCCCTCCAACAGTGCGGCGCTCCCTCAGTACTGCACCTCCCACAGTGTGGTGCTCCCTCAGTACTGCCCCTCCCACAGTGCGGCGCTCCCTCAGTACTGACCCTCTGACAGTGCGGCACTCCCTCAGTACTGCCCCTCCAACAGTGCGGCGCTCCCTCAGTACTGCCCCTCCGACAGTGCGGCGCTCCCTCAGTACTGCCCCTCCGACAGTGCGGCGCTCCCTCAGTACTGCCCCTCCGACAGTGCAGCGCTCCCTCAGTACTGCCCCTCCGACTTCACACCCCATCTGAACCCAACACACCCCATCTCACTCCATCGAGCCCCATCTCACCCGACACACACCATCACACCCCATCTCACCTCAACACACCCCATCTCATCCCAACACACCCTATCTCACCCAACACACCCTATCTCACCCCAGCACACCCCATCTCACCCAGCAAACCCCATCTCACCCAACACACCCCATCTCACCCAACACACCCCATCTCACCCAACACACCCCATCACACCCCAACACACCCCATCACACCCCAACACACCCCATCACACCCCAACACACCCCAACACACCCCAACACACCCCAACACACCCCAACACACCCCAACACATCCCAACACACCCCAACACACCCCAGCCCGCCCCATCTCACCCCATCACACCCCAGCCCGCCCCATCTCACCCCATCACACCCCACCCCGCCCCATCTCACCCCATCACACCCCATCACACCCCAGCCCGCCCCATCTCACCCCATCAATCCCCATCTCACCCCATCACACCCCAGCCCGCCCCATCTCACCCCACCCCGCCCCATCTCACCCCATCACACCCCATCACACCCCATCACACCCCATCACTCCCCATCACACCCCATCAATCCCCATCACACCCCATCACACCCCATCACACCCCATCACACCCCCAGCCCTCCCTATCACACCCCAGCCCGCCCCATCACACCCCATAATACCCCAGCCCGCCCCATCTCACCCCATCACACCCCAGCCCTCCCCATCTCACCCCATCTCACCCCATCCCACCCCATCACACCCCAGCCCTCCCTATCACACCCCATCCCACCCCATCACGCCCCAGCCCGCCCCATCTCGCCCCATCACACCCCATCACTCCCCATCACACCCCATCACACCCCATCACACCCCATCACACCCCATCACACCCCATCAAACCCCATCACACCCCATCACACCCCATCACGCCCCATCACGCCCCATCACACCCCATCACACCCCATCACTCCCCATCACACCCCAGCCCGCCCCATCTCGCCCCATCACACCCCAGCCCGCCCCATCACGCCCCATCTCGCCCCATCACACCCCAGCCCGCCCCATCTCACCCCATCACACCCCATCGCTCCCCATCTCACCCCAGCCAAACCCAACACACCCCGTCATAACCCATCTACTGCCTGCAAATCGACGGTCATTTAGAGTAAATTTCTGCCCATAATTCCTTCTGGACTGAAGGACAAACACCTGAATGAACAAATGGGCGAAGTGCGAACAACTCTCTACATGGCTCCCTGTGACTCCCACCTTGCAGCCATGTTCAGCATGATTCCTATGGTGCGAATATAGGAGTGAAAGTCACATGGATTATCTGACCATCAAGCCCCGAATAGTCAAGGATGAGAGCAGGTTGCAGCCGGCTCCTCTCCAGCCTGTGAGCAAAGTTACAGAGGTTGGCAGAGCATATTATTCAACCAGGAACATCGGGAACAGCACAGAAGACTAGACGAACTGTACCTTGTAAAAGGTCTCGTTCTTGCGAGGTTTGAAGAACCACTCAGCGATTGTCTGGGCCTCGGTTTCGATGCGTTTCTTACACGAGATGCATCGCATTCTCATCTCGCCATCTTTGACAGCTTCAGTGTCCGACTCAACCTCGACGCACCCGGGGTTGGTGCAGTCAGCTAAAGATAATAAAACAGAGCAATGTAGAAGGATGATTGTTGTACAAAACAGCCTCAGGCCCCGGGCACACGGTCCTCAGACACTGGGCACTCGGCACTCAGACCCTGGGCACTCGGTCCTCAGACACTGGGCACTCGGAGCCTCAGACCCCGGGCACACGGTCCTCAGACACTGGGCACTCGGAGCCTCAGACCCTGGGCACTCGGCCCTCAGACCCTGGGCACACGGCACTCAGACCCTGGGCACTCGGCACTCAGACCCTGGGCACTCGGAACCTCAGACCCTGGGCACACGGAACCTCAGACCCTGGGCACACGGAACCTCAGACCCTGGGCACACGGTCCTCAGACACTGGGCACTCGGAGCCTCAGACACTGGGCACTCGACCCTCAGGCCCCGGGCACACGGAGCCTCAGACCCTGGGCACACGGTCCTCAGACACTGGGCACTCGGAGCCTCAGACCCTGGGCACACGGAACCTCAGACCCTGGGCACTCGGAACCTCAGACCCTGGGCACTCGGAACCTCAGACCCTGGGCACTCAGCCCTCAGACCCTGGGCACACCGCCTTCAGACCCTGGGCACACCCCCCTCAGACCCTGGGCACACCGCCCTCAGACCCTGGGCACTCGGCCCTCAGACACTGGGCACTCGGAGCCTCAGACACTGGGCACTCGGCCCTCAGACCCTGGGCACTCGGCACTCAGACCCTGGGCACACGGAACCTCAGACCCTGGGCACTCGGAACCTCAGACCCTGGGCACACTGCCCTCAGACCCTGGGCACACCGCCTTCAGACCCTGCGCACACGGAGCCTCAGACCCTGGGCACACGGCACTCAGACCCTGGGCACTCAGCACTCAGACCCTGGGCACTCGGAGCCTCAGACACTGGGCACTCGGCCCTCAGACCCTGGGCACTCGGCACTCAGACCCTGGGCACACCGCTCTCAGACCCTGGGCACAAGGAACCTCAGACCCTGGGCACTCGGCACTCAGACCCTGGGCACTCGGCCCTCAGACCCTGGGCACACGGAGCCTCAGACCCTGGGCACAAGGAACCTCAGACCCTGGGCACAAGGAACCTCAGACCCTGGGCACACCGCCCTCAGACCCTGGGCACACGGAGCCTCAGACCCTGGGCACTCGGCACTCAGACCCTGGGCACACGGAACCTCAGACCCTGGGCACAAGGAACCTCAGACCCTGGGCACACGGCACTCAGACCCTGGGCACACCGCCCTCAGACCCTGGGCACTCGGCCCTCAGACCCTGGGCACTCGGCCCTCAGACCCTGGGCACTCGGCCCTCAGATCCTGGGCACACGGAGCCTCAGACCCTGGGCACACGGAGCCTCAGACCCTGGGCACACGGCACTCAGACCCTGGGCACACGGAACCTCAGACCCTGGGCACACCGACCTCAGACCCTGGGCACTCGGCCCTCAGATCCTGGGCACACGGAGCCTCAGACCCTGGGCACACGGAGCCTCAGACCCTGGGCACACGGAGCCTCAGACCCTGGGCACAGGGAACCTCAGACCCTGGGCACACGGAACCTCAGACCCTGGGCACTCGGCACTCAGACCCTGGGCACACGGTCCTCAGACCCTGGGCACTCGGCCCTCAGACCCTGGGCACTCGGCCCTCAGATCCTGGGCACACGGAGCCTCAGACCCTGGGTACACGGAGCCTCAGACCCTGGGCACATGGCCCTCAGACACTGGGCACTCGGCCCTCAGACCCTGGGCACTCGGCCCTCAGACCCTGGGCACACGGAGCCTCAGACCCTGGGCACACGGCCCTCAGACCCTGGGCACTCGGAACCTCAGACCCTGGGCACACCGCCCTCAGACCCTGGGCACACCGCCTTCAGACCCTGCGCACACGGAGCCTCAGACCCTGGGCACACGGCACTCAGACCCTGGGCACTCAGCACTCAGACCCTGGGCACTCGGAGCCTCAGACACTGGGCACTCGGCCCTCAGACCCTGGGCACTCGGCACTCAGACCCTGGGCACACCGCTCTCAGACCCTGGGCACAAGGAACCTCAGACCCTGGGCACTCGGCACTCAGACCCTGGGCACTCGGCCCTCAGACCCTGGGCACACCGCCCTCAGACCCTGGGCACACGGAGCCTCAGACCCTGGGCACAAGGAACCTCAGACCCTGGGCACAAGGAACCTCAGACCCTGGGCACACCGCCCTCAGACCCTGGGCACACGGAGCCTCAGACCCTGGGCACTCGGCACTCAGACCCTGGGCACACGGAACCTCAGACCCTGGGCACAAGGAACCTCAGACCCTGGGCACACGGCACTCAGACCCTGGGCACACCGCCCTCAGACCCTGGGCACTCGGCCCTCAGACCCTGGGCACTCGGCCCTCAGACCCTGGGCACTCGGCCCTCAGATCCTGGGCACACGGAGCCTCAGACCCTGGGCACACGGAGCCTCAGACCCTGGGCACACGGCACTCAGACCCTGGGCACACGGAACCTCAGACCCTGGGCACACCGACCTCAGACCCTGGGCACTCGGCCCTCAGACACTGGGCACACGGAGCCTCAGACCCTGGGCACACGGAGCCTCAGACCCTGGGCACACGGAGCCTCAGACCCTGGGCACAGGGAACCTCAGACCCTGGGCACACGGAACCTCAGACCCTGGGCACTCGGCACTCAGACCCTGGGCACACGGTCCTCAGACCCTGGGCACTCGGCCCTCAGACCCTGGGCACTCGGCCCTCAGATCCTGGGCACACGGAGCCTCAGACCCTGGGTACACGGAGCCTCAGACCCTGGGCACATGGCCCTCAGACACTGGGCACTCGGCCCTCAGACCCTGGGCACTCGGCCCTCAGACCCTGGGCACACGGAGCCTCAGACCCTGGGCACACGGCCCTCAGACCCTGGGCACTCGGAGCCTCAGACCCTGGGCACACGGCCCTCAGACACTGGGCACCCGGCCCTCAGACCCTGGGCACACGGAGCCTCAGACCCTGGGCACACGGCCCTCAGACCCTGGGCACCCGGCCCTCAGACCCTGGGCACACGGAGCCTCAGACCCTGGGCACTCGGCCCTCAGACCCTGGGCACTCGGCCCTCAGACCCTGGGCACACGGCCCTCAGACCCTGGGCACAGGGAGCCTCAGACCCTGGGCACAGGGACCCTCAGACCTTGGGCACCAAACAGCCTCGATCCCGGTAATCTTAAACCCACCGTTAAGTAAATAACACAACGGAGTTTAACAGATGTCGCAGCAGTGAGGTGAGATGTTACTATCTGAACAACAACTTTAACGTGTATTTATACAGCACCTTTAACCTAGTTAAATGTCCCAGGGCGCTTCACAGGAGCGATTATCAGACAAAATTTGACACCGAGCCACATGAGGAGATATTCGGACAGGTGATCAAAAGCTTGGTCAAGGAGGTCGGTTTTAAGGAGCCTCTTAAAGGAGAAGAGAGAGGCGGAGAGGTTTAGGGAGGGAATTCCAGAGCTCGGGGCCCAGGCGGCTGAAGGCACGGCCGCCAATGGTGGAGCGATGGAAATCAGGGATGCGCAAGAGGCCAGAATTGGTGGAGCGCAGAGATCTGGGAGGGTTGTAGGGCTGGAGAAGGTCACAGAGATAGGGAGGAGGCGAGGAGGCCATGGACAGATTTGAAAACTAGGATGAGACTTTTAAAATCGAGGTGTTGCCGGACTGGGAGTCAGTGTAGGTCAGTGAGCACAGGGGGTGATGGGTGAACGGGACTCGGTGCGAGTTCGGACACGGGGCAGCAGAGTTTTGGATGATCTCAAGTTTATGGAGGTTAGAAGGTGAGGACACTGCATATTCTGGCAGTTTCAGCCCATGAGGAATTTCTTGAGTATTTTGAGCCTTCTGGTTTGCATTAAGACCAACAAAATCCCATTACAGCGGATGTTTCCCATTGAATGAGATGACTAGGTCCAACTGGCAGCAACCACTGCCGAAGAACCATGGGATTCTCTCAAAGAGTAGAGTTTGCCCATTGTCAGCACCTCGTTCACCAACACGCGAGTTACAGAGGCTGTGATATGTACCAGATCCACCAGCAGTACAGGATTGTGCCGAACCCAGGGGCTCGCTCAGAGGTATAGCTAGCTGAAGACATACTTGTTAAAGATTGGATGTACCTTAACTATATGACAGAAATCTGACTATATGTCACAGCCATCTCCTCAAAATGGTTTATGGAGCTGATGAAACAGAGTGCGGTTTCTGCAGCAATTAGCAGGCGATCTCCGAGCCCATCTTCTGATTATTGATTCCATTAGATCTGCAATTATTGTTATCACTGGTTTCCAGGCTAATGGGTGGGAGGTGGCAAATCCAGGGATGTTTGTTGATTGCAGAAGTGGGATGTGCTGAAATGATCGTGCTTTGAGCGCCATTGCACCTGGATTACTCTTGGAAGAAGGTGCGGATTCGGGATCTGTTGTGGATTGGGGAACAGAGCCAGACTCGAGGATGGGTTGGAATTACCAAACTACAAACCACAGAGAGCTGCCGCCACCCGCGGGGGGGGCTTCACGGGGGTCGGGGACAGCATCGGGGGCAGGTGCTGGCAGGCGGCCAGCAAGAAAAATGGCCGCCCGCCACCTCCCCTATAACTAGCGCCGCCCCGGACGCAGGTAGGCCCCCCCTGACCCCGGCGGACATAGCGTCTGGCGGTAAGTCGGGGGGGGCGCCACCCAATATTATAGCCCGGGCGCGAGCAGGGCGCTGTGCACGGCGATGGCGTCATCGCCGGTGGCGCTAATGGTTAGCGCCGCTGCTAACCTCACGCTGAATTTCGCGGGAAGCGTTAGCGGCGCCGCGCCCAGGCGCTAGTTGATTTGCCCTCTTAGGACGCTAACGGGAGGCGCAAATCAACCGAATTTAGCCTCCTTTGTGTTTTATTTCCAATCTGTTCAACCACAGCTGACAATAATGTTTCTCTACCTTTATGTAAACTGATTGACCGCATTCTGCACCCTGGTCAGCTGATGTCGTGAGGGTCACCCTGCTTCTCAATTTACTGGTTACTAGTTTGATTGTGTCTGTGTTGACAGCCAAGGGTTAAGAGGATGTGGGGTGAAAAATGCAAAGCTTAGGCACAAACCCTTTCTAAATATATTACGTGAAATCAATTATTCATTGCGCACCATCTACAGAATTGGAACTGCATTAATTACACAGCTTTAATGTGCAGGATAAATCGAACAGGCCTTGACTGTCAATGTTAGACCAATCATGGGAGTATGGTTCCCAGTTCGGAGCCAGTGCGATGGGGCGAGAGGATCCATTCTGTTTAGGATTAGCCGAATCTTTAAACATATATATTTTAGAAAGGAACTTGTAGCTGCCTCCGATGGCACAACAACTTTAAAATGGTTTCTGGGCGAGATTTTATGCTGTCTCTGTATTGGGTGAAGGAGGAGGGGATAATAGAGGCCTCGTCTGATACACAGGGACCTGCAGCGAATGGAGAGAGCTGTGAGTAGATAGATGTACACAGAGCCCTGTATTCCCCACATTTAAAGCAATCACAACATGACTCCCAATTTCTCACTGTGAGAACGGAGCTCAGATTCCGTAATCCCAGTGCAGGTTAAAAGTGCCAAGTTAGATATGCTCAACTCTCCATCATAGAATGATAGAATGATGCATCACAGAAGGAGGCCATTCAGCCCATTCTGCCTGTGCCGGTTCTTTGAACGAGATCTCTAATTATTGCTACCGCCTCCCCCCGCACCCCCCCCCCCCACTCTTTACCCACAGCCCTGCTAATTTTTTCCCTTCAAGCATTTCTCCAATTCTCTTTTGAAAGTCACTATTGAATCTGCTTCCACCGCCCTTTCAGGCAGCGCATTCCAGATCACAACAGCTCGCTGCGTAAAAAATATTTCCTCATCTCCCCCTTTTGCCAATCTGTGTCCTCTGGTTATCGACCCTTCTGCCACTGGAAACAGTTTCTCCTTATTTACTCTTATCAAAACCCCTTATGATTTTGAACGCCTCTATTAAATCTCCCCTTAACCTTCTCTGCTCTAAGGAGAACAACCCCAGCTTCTCCAGTCTCTCCACATCACTGAAGTCCCTCATCCCTGGTACCATTCTGGTCAATCTCCCCTTAACCTTCTCTGCTCTCAGGAGAACAACCCCAGCTTCTCCAGTCTCTCCACATCACTGAAGTCCCTCATCCCTGGTACCATTCTGGTCAATCTCCTCTGCACCCTCTCCGAGACCTTAACATCCTTCCTAAAGTGCGGTGCCCAGGATTGAACAAAATACTCCAGCTGAGGTCTAACCAGTGATTTATAAAGGGTTTAGTAATAACTTCCTTGCTGTTGTACTCTCTGCCTCTATTAATAAAATTGAGAGGTCGCACAACACCAGGTTATAGTCCAACAGTTTTATTTGAAATCACAAGCTTTCGGGATCCCGTGTGCTTTTTTAACAGCCTTCTCATCTTGTCCTGCCACCTTCAACGTTTTTTTTTTAATTCATTCATGGATGTGGGCGTCGCTGGCCAGACCAGCATTTATTGCCCATCCCTAATTGCCCTGAAGAAGGTGGTGGTGAGCCACCTCCATGAATCGCTGCAGTCCATGTGGTGAAGGTGTTCTTAGCTTACTTCTTTATAGTGATTTGTTACAAACGAGCGGCTCGCTGGGCCATTTCAGAGGGCAGTTAAGAGTCGACCACATTGCTGTGGGTCTGGAGTCACATATAGGCCAGACCGGGTAAGGACGGCAGATTTCCTTCCCTAAAGGACATTAGTGAACTAGATGGGTTTTTACGACAATCCGATAGTTTCATAGTCACCATTACTGATACTAGCTTTTTATTCCAGATTTATTTAACTAGCGGAATTTAAATTCCACATCTGCCGTGGTGGGATTTGAACTCTTGTCTCCAGATCATTAGTCCAGGCCTCTGGATTACTAGTCCAGTCACATAACCACTCAGCTACCATTCCCGTAAACGTCGTGCACATACACCCTCATGTCTTTCTGTTCTTGCACCCTGTTTAAATTTGCATCATTTAGTTCATATCGCCTCTCTTCATTCTTCCTACCAAAATGTATCACTTCACACTTCTCTGCATTAAATTTCATCTGCCATGTGTCTGCCCATTTCACCAGCCTGTCTCTGTCCTCCGAAGTCAGTTACTATCCTCCTCACTCTTTACTACATTTCCCAGTTTTGTATCAACTGCAAACTTTTGAAATTGGGCCCTGTACATCCAAGTCCAGGTCATCCAGGTCTCCCTAATCTTCTTTCCTCTTCTCTTTCGCTTCTCTCTCCCTACCTCTCTCTTCACAACCACAGTTGTAGCGGATTTAGGCTGAGGAACGCTAAGGCATGAACATAGAACTGGCTAAAGGGGGAAAGCAAAGGCTTGTCTTTCGAGGAATTGGGTTGAATTGTGGCTCCTGGTATCCACAAATCAAAGGAAGAATGTGTGTTTCTATAACACCTTTCCTGCCTTCAGGGCGTCCCAGACTGATTCACGGTCAATGGAGTACTTTTGAAATGCGGTCACTGTTGTTATGTAGGCACACAGCAAGATCCCACAAATAGCAATGAGTCTGCTTTTCCTTTTGGTCATGTTAGTTAAGGGATAAATGTTGGCCTGGTCATCAGGATACTATGGGATCTTAATATCCAGCCAAACAGGCAGACGGGACCTTGGTTTAGCATCTCAACTGAAAGACAGGCCCCCTGACAGTGCAGCACTCCCTCAGTACTACACTGGGCTACAGTCCTGGAATGTGTCTTAAACACACAGCCTTCTGACTCCGAGATGGGAGTGCTGTCAACTGAGCCAATCTGGCCCTTCAGCGATCGGGATGTTTGAAAGTATGGTGGCGATAAGGTGAGAGGAAGCTGCTCGGTAGGTGTGGGAGGTGGGCAGGAAAAGACATGGATGATTCAGGCAGAAGCAGCTGGATAAAATACTGGCAAGGTTGGAATTCTGGAAAGATGTTCAACTGGTTGAAGGCCTTCTTTATCATGTGGTCTTCTAAATACATCTGTTTCAAAAAAAGGTGTGTAAAATCAAATCTTTCACTGTATGATAACCCTAATTCCCCCAACCCCTCCACACAATGGTACAGACCTCCCCAACCCCTCCACAGAATGGTACAGACCCCAACCCCTCCACAGAATGGTACAGACCTCCCCAACCCCTCCACAGAATGGCACAGACCCTCCCCAACCCCTCCACAGAATGCAACAGACCCTCCCCAACCCCTCCACAGAATGGTACAGACCCCAACCCCTCCACAGAATGGTACAGACCCCAACCCCTCCACAGAATGGTACAGACACCCCCAACCTCTCCACAGAATGGTACAGACCCCCCAACCCCTCCACAGAATGGTACAGACCCCAACCCCTCCACAGAATGGTACAGACCCCCCAACCCCTCCACAGAATGGTACAGACCCCCAACCCCTCCACAGAATGGTACAGACCCCCCAACCCCTCCACAGAATGGTACAGACCCCCAACCCCTCCACAGAATGGTACAGACCGCCCCAACCCCTCCATAGAATGGTACAGACCCCCCAACCCCTCCATAGAATGGTACAGACTGCCCCAACCCCTCCACAGAATGGTACAGACCGCCCCAACCCCTCCACAGAATGGTACAGACCCCCCAACCCCTCCACAGAATGGTACAGACACCCCCAACCCCTCCACAGAATGGTACAGACACCCCCAACCCCTCCACAGAATGGTACAGACCCTCCAACCCCTCCACAGAATGGTACAGACCCCCAACCCCATCACAGAATGGTACAGACCCCCCCAACCCCTCCACAGAATGGTACAACCCCCAACACCTCCACAGAATGGTACAGACCCCCCCCCTCCACTGAATGGTACAGACCACCACCCCCCCCAACCCCTCCACAGAATGGTACAGACCTCCCCAACCCCTCCACTGAATGGTACAAACCCCCCCAACCCCTCCACAGAATGGTACAGACCCCCCAACCCCTCCACTGAATGGTACAGACCCACCCCAACCCCTCCACATAATGGTACAGACCTCCCTACCCCTCCACAGAATGGTACAGACCCCCCCTACCCCTCCACAGAATGGTACAGACCCCCCAAACCCCTCCATAGAATGGTACAGACACCCCCCAACCCCTCCACAGAATGGTACAGACCCCCAACCCCTCCACAGAATGGTACAGACCCACCCCAACCCCTCCACATAATGGTACAGACCTCCCCAACCCCTCCACAGAATGGTACAGACCCCAACCCCTCCACAGAATGGTACAGACCCCAACCCCTCCACAGAATGGTACAGACCCCAACCCCTCCACAGAATGGTACAGACCCCCCACCCCTCCACAGAATGGTACAGACCCCCACCCCTCCACAGAATGGTACAGACCTCCCCTCCCAACCCCTCCACAGAATGGTACAGACCATATGAATTATGGGGAAATCTACAAGCAACCCCTTCATCTAAATTGAGATCTTTAATTATCTCTGTTGTATTTGTGTGTTTCAGTGGGAGAACATATGGGTAATAGCGATCATAACATAACTAGGTTTAAAATAGTTAGGGACAAAGGGACAAAGAAAAATACCCAAGTGGAAGAGAGCCAATTTCAGTGATGTGAGAAGGGATCTTGCAACATGTGGACTGGGAGCACAGATTTTCCGGGAAAACAGTAAGTGAGCAATGGCAGGCCTTCAAGGCGGAGATAGTTCGGGTGCAAAACAAGCACATTCCCATTAGGAGGAAAGATGGGGCATCCAAAGCTCGAGCTCCCTGGATGACCAAAGAAATAGAGGTTATAATAAAACAGAAAAGGGAGGTTAATGACAAATATCAGGTGCAGAATACAATCGAAAACCAGGCAAAATACAGAGCGTGCAGGGGGAATTGAAAAAGAATATAAGAATGGGAAAGAGAGAATATGAGAAAAGATTAGCAGGTAACATAAAAGGAAACCCAAAAATCTTTTATAAACATATAGAAAAAGGATAGTTAAAGGAATGGTGGGGCCAATTATGGACAATGAAGGAAATCTTCTTGTGGAGGCAGAGGGCATGACTTTAGAGGAGTACAGAAAGTGCAGGGGTGCAATTAAAAATGATATTAGGAAAGCAAAGAGAGAGCATGAAAAATTCTTGGCAAGTAAAATCAAGGAAAACCCAAAGATGTTTTATAAATATATTAAGAGTAAGAGGATAACTAAAGAAAGGGTAGGGCCGATTAGAGGTCATGAGGGTAATCTGTGTGTGGAGGCGGGAGATGTCGGTAGGGTTCTTAATGAATACTTTGCATCTGTTTTCACAAAGGAGAGGGGCGAAGCAGACATTGCTATCGGGGGGGAGGAGTGTGAAATATTAGATGAAATAAACATAGTGAGAGAGGAAGTATTAAGGGGTTTAGCAGCTTTAAAAGTGGATAAGTCCCCAGGCCCGGATGAAATGTATCCCAGGCTGTTAAGCGAAGCAAAAGAGGAAATAGCAGAGGCCCTGACCATCATTTTCCAATCCTCTCTGGCTTCAGGTGTGGTGCCGGAGGACTGGAGGACTGCTAATGTGGTACCCTTGTTTAAAAAGGGAGAAAAGGATAGACCGAGTAATTACAGGCCAGTCAGACTAACCTCGGTGGTGGGAAAAATATTGGAAAGAATTCTGAAGGACAGGATAAATCTTCATTTAGAAAGACATGGATTAATCAAGGATAGTCGGCATGGATTTGTTAAGGGAAGTCGTGTCTGACAAACTTGATTGAATTTTTTGAGGAAGTAACAAGGAGGGTGGATGAGGGTAGTGCATTTGATGTACTTTAGGCAGGCTTTTGATAAGGTTCCACATGGCAGACTGGTCACGAAGTTAAAAGCCCATGGGATTCAGGGCAAAGTGTCAAGTTGGATTCAAAACTGGCTCGGAGACAGGAAGCAGAGGGTAATGGTTGATGGGTGTTTTTGTGACTGGAAGGCTGTTTCCAGTGGGGTTCCGCAGGGCTCAGTACTAGGTCCCTTGCTTTTTGTGGTATATATCAATGATCTTGACTTGAATATAGGGGGTATGATTAAGAAGTTTGCAGATGATACTAAAATCGGCTGTGTGGTTGATACTGAAGAAGGAAGCTGTAGACTGCAGAAAAATATCAATAAATTGGTCAGGTGGGCAGAACAGTGGCAAATGGAATTCAATCCGGAGAAGTGTGAGGTAATGCATTTGGGGAGGGCTAACAAGGAAAGGAAATACACATTAAATGGTAGGACACTGAGTAGTGTAGAGGAACAAAGGGACCTTGGAGTGCATGTCCACAGATCCCTGAAGGTAGCAGGCCAAGTAGATAAGGTGGTTAAGAAGGCATACGGGATGCTTGCCTTTATTAGCCATGGCATAGAATACAAGATTGAGAGGTCGCACAACACCAGGTTATAGTCCAACAGTTTTATTTGAAATCACAAGCTTTCGGAGCTATCGATTTGCTCCTTCCTCAGGTGAAGTAAATTAGATACAGAATCTCCAAAGCATATATAGCTGGAAAACAAAGCATGTGTACTTTACAATTGCAGACCAATAAATTAAATCATCCTGACTATCTGCCGAGGTGTGATAAAGTTAATTAAGTCAGCCAGGAAGGTACCACATCAAAGTCTTTGATGTGGTACCTTCCTGGCTGACTTAATTAACTTTATCACACCTCGGCAGATAGTCAGGATGATTTAATTTATTGGTCTGCAATTGTAAAGTACACATGCTTTGTTTTCCAGCTATATATGCTTTGGAGATTCTGTATCTAATTTACTTCACCTGAGGAAGGAGCAAATCGATAGCTCCGAAAGCTTGTGATTTCAAATAAAACTGTTGGACTATAACCTGGTGTTGTGCGACCTCTCAATTTTGTCCACCCCAGTCCAACACCGGCATCTCCGCATCATAGAATACAAGAGCAGGGGGGTTATGCTTCAACTGTATAAAACACTAGTTAGGCATCAGCTAGAGTACTGCGTGAAGTTCTGGTCACCACATTACAGGAAAGATGTGATTGCACTAGAGAGGGTACAGAGGAGATTTACAAGGATGTTGCCGGGAGTAGAGAATCTTAGCTATGAGGAAAGACTGGGCCTGTTTTCCTTGGAACAGAGGAGGCTGAGGGGAGATCTTATTGAGGTATATAAAATTATGAGGGGCATAGATAAAGTGGATAGAAAGGACCTATTTCCCTTAGCAGAGGGGTCAAAAACCAGGGGGCACAGATTTAAAGTAACTGGGGGAAGGTTTAGAGGGGATTTGAGGGGAAATTTCTTCACCCAGAGGGTTGTGGGGGTCTGGAACTCACTGCCTGAAAGGGTGGTAGAGGCAGAAACCCTCATCACATTTAAAAAATACTTGGATGTGCACTTGGAATGCTCTAACCTGCAGGGCTACGGACCAAGAGCTGGGAAGTGGGATTAGGCTGGATAGCTCTTTGTTGGCCGGCGCGGACACGATGGGCCGAAATGGCCTCCTTCCGTGCTGTAACTTTCTATGATTCTATGATTCTATGACTGAGGTACTGAATGAGTAATTTGCATCTGTCTTCACAAAAGAAGAGGATGAAGTTAATGTTGGAGTAGAGGAGGGGGCAGTAGAGATATTGGATAAAAATTGATAGAAAGGAGGTACTAAATAGGTTGGCATCACTCAAAGTTAACAATTCAAATGGGATGCTTCCTAGGTTGCTGAGGGAAGCTAGAATGTAGATAATAGAAGCTCTGACCACAATCTTTCAATCCTCCTTGGATATTGGAGTAGTGCTGGAGGACTGGAGGATTGCAAATGTTACACCCCTGTTCAAAAAAGGAAAGAGGGATAAATCTGGTAACTACAGGCCAATCAGTCTAACGTCAGTGGTGGGTAAACGGCTAGGGACCATTGTCAAGGAAAAAATTAATTCTCACTTGGAGAAGCATAGGTTAATAAGGGATAGTCAGCACAGATCTGTTAAAGGCAAATCAGGTCTGACTAACCTGATTGAGTTCTTTGATGAAGTAACAGAGAGGATTGATGAGGGTAGTGCAGTAGATGTTGTATATGTGGACTTTCAAAAGGCATTTGACAAAGTACCACATACCAGGGATGAGGGACTTCAGTTACATGGAGTGACTGGAGAAGCTGCGATTGTTCTTCTTGGGGCAGAGAAGGTTAAGGGGAGATGTTGAAAATTATGAGAGGTTTTGATACAGCAAGTAGGGAGAAACTGTTTCTTCCGGCAAGTGGGTTGGTCAGCAACGGTCATAGATTTAAAATAATTGGCAAAAGAACGAGAGGGAAAATGAGGAGGAATTTTTTCACATGTGGGTTATCATCGAATCATAGAATACTACAGCACAGAATGAGGCCGTTCGGCCCATCGAGTCTGCTCCAGCTCTTTCAAAGAGCAATCCAGTTAGTCCCAGTCCTCCGCTCTTCCCCCATATCCCTGCAATATTTTCTCCTTCAAGATGTAAAGATCTGGTACACACTACCTGAAAAGATGATGGAAGCAGATTCCATAGGAACTTTCAAAAGGACATGTGCTTGAAGGGGACTAGTTTGCAGGGATAAAGCTGGGAGTGGGACTAAATTGGAGAGCTCTTTCAAAGAGCCAGAATGGCCTCCTTCTGTTCTGTAAGATTCTATAATTCTATGATTCCACTGTTTGACTTGATGGCGGAGCTGATCACTGTTGGCAATTTGCTGTTACTGTACAATGGCAGGAAATCTGAATGACCACAGAAGATATTTTGGAATGTAGAGGTAACATTAAACCAGGGTATGAGAGACAGAGATCAGGAGAAGGTGATGAGAGAACAAACAGAGACATACAGAGGGCGAATACATATCTGAGACAGAGAAGGAATGGAAGAAAATGTGTGTGTGTGACACAGAGGAAAGTATAAGTCTACCAGAGGGAATGCTGCACTGTTGGAGGGGCAGTACTGAGGGAGTATTGCACTGTCAGAGGGGCAGTACTGAGGGAGCGCTGCACTGTTGGAGGGACAGTACTGAGGGAGTATTGCACTGTTGGAGGGGCAGTACTGAGGGAGTATTGCACTGTTGGAGGGGCAGTACTGAGGGAGCGCTGCACTGTTGGAGGGGCAGTACTGAGGGAGTATTGCACTGTCGGAGGGGCAGTACTGAGGGAGCGCTGCACTGTCGGAGGGGCAGTACTGAGGGAGTGACGCACTGTCGGAGGGGCAGAACTGAGGGAGTATTGCACTGTCGGGGGGGCAGTACTGAGGGAGCGCCGCACTGTCGGAGGGGCAGTACTGAGGGAGCGCCGCACTGTCGGAGGGGCAGCACTGAGGGAGCGCCGCACTGTTGGAGGGGCAGTACTGAGGGAGCGCCGCACTGTCGGAGGGGCAGTACTGAGGGAGCGCCGCACTGTCGGGGGGCGGTACTGAGGGAGCGCCGCACTGTTGGAGGGGCAGTACTGAGGGAGCGCCGCACTGTCGGAGGGCCAGTACTGAGGGAGCGCCGCACTGTTGGAGGGGCAGTACTGAGGGAGCGCCGCACTGTCGGAGGGGCAGTACTGAGGGAGCGCCGCACTGTTGGAGGGGCAGTACTGAGGGAGCGTCGCACTGTCGGAGGGGCAGTACTGAGGGAGCGCCGCACTGTCGGAGGGGCAGTACTGAGGGAGCGCTGCACTGTTGGAGGGGCAGTACTGAGGGAGTATTGCACTGTCAGAGGGGAAGTACTGAGGGAGCGCTGCACTGTTGGAGGGGCAGTACTGAGGTTGTATTGCACTGTTGGAGGGGCAGTATTGAGGGAGCGCTGCACTGTCGGAGGGGCAGTACTGAGGGAGCGCCGCACTGTCGGAGGGGCAGTACTGAGGTAGTATTGCACTGTCGGGGGGGCAGTACTGAGGGAGCGCCGCACTGTCGGAGGGGCAGTACTGAGGGAGCGCCGCACTGTCGGAGGGGCAGTACTGAGGGAGCGCCGCACTGTCGGAGGGGCAGTACTGAGGGAGCGCCGCACTGTCGGAGGGGCAGTACTGAGGGAGCGCTGCACTGTCAGAGGGGCAGTACTGAGGGAGCGCCGCGCTGTCGGAGGGGCAGTACTGAGGGAGTATTGCACTGTCGGGGGGGCAGTACTGAGGGAGCGCCGCACTGTCGGAGGGGCAGTACTGAGGGAGCGCCGCACTGTCGGAGGGGCAGTACTAAGGGAGCGCCGCACTGTCGGAGGGGCAGTACTGAGGGAGCGCCGCACTGTCGGGGGGCGGTACTGAGGGAGTGCCGCACTGTTGGAGGGGCAGTACTGAGGGAGCGCCGCACTGTCGGAGGGTCAGTACTGAGGGAGCGCCGCACTGTTGGAGGGGCAGTACTGAGGGAGCGCCGCACTGTCGGAGGGGCAGTACTGAGGGAGCGCTGCACTGTTGGAGGGGCAGTACTGAGGGAGCGCCGCACTGTCGGAGGGGCAGTACTGAGGGAGCGCTGCACTGTTGGAGGGGCAGTACTGAGGGAGCGCTGCACTGTCGGAGAGGCAGTACTGAGGGAGCGCCGCATTGTCGGAGGGGCAGTACTGAGGGAGCGCTGTACTGTTGGAGGGGCAGTACTGGGGGAGTATTGCACTGTCGGAGGGGCAGTACTGAGGGAGCGCTGCAGTGTCGGAGGGGCAGTACTGAGGGAGCGCTGCACTGTCGGAGGGGCAGTACTGAGGGAGTATTGCACTGTCAGAGGGGCAGTACTGAGGGAGCGCTGCACTGTCGGAGGGGCAGTACTGAGGGAGTGCCGCACTGTCGGAGGGGCAGTACTGAGGGAGCGCTGCACTGTCGGAGGGGCAGTACTGAGGGAGTGTTGCACTGTTGGAGGGGCAGTACTGAGAGAGTATTGCACTGTTGGAGAGGCAGTACTGAGGGAGTATTGCACTGTCGGAGGTGCAGTACTGAGGGAGCGCTGCACTGTTGGAGGGGCAGTACTGAGGGAGCTCTGCACTGTCGGAGAGGCAGTACTGAGGGAGCACCGCATTGTCGGAGGGGCAGTACTGAGGGAGCGCTGCACTGTTGGAGGGGCAGTACTGAGGGAGTATTGCACTGTCGGAGGGGCAGTACTGAGGGAGCGCTGCAGTGTCGGAGGGGCAGTACTGAGGGAGCGCTGCACTGTCGGAGGGGCAGTACTGAGGGAGTATTGCACTGTCAGAGGGGCAGTACTGAGGGAGCGCTGCAGTGTCGGAGGGGCAGTACTGAGGGAGCGCTGCACTGTCGGAGGGGCAGTACTGAGGGAGTATTGCACTGTTGGAGGGGCAGTACTGAGGGAGCGCTGCACTGTCGGAGGGGCAGTACTGACTAAGCGCTGCCCTGTCAGAGGTGCTGTCTGTCAGATGAGGCGTTAAACCGAGGCCTCGTCGGCCCTCTCAGGTGGACATAAAGGATCTCACGGCGCTATACAAAGAAGAGCAGGGGAGTTCTCCCCGGTGTCCTGACCAATATTTATCCCTCAATTAGCATCACCAAACAGATGATCTGGTTATTATCTCATTGCTGTTTGTGGGAGCTTACTGTGCTCAATTGGCTGCGCGTTTCCTACATTACTGCAGTAACTACACTTGAGGTCATCCAAAACTGTGCTGCCCATATCCTAACTCGCACCAAGTCCCGTTTACCCATCACTCCTGACCTACATTGGCTCTCGGTTAATCAACACCTCGATTTTAAAGATCTCATCCTTGTTTTCAATCCCTCCATGTCCCTATCTCTGTAACCTCCTCCAGCCCTACAACCCTCCAAGATCTCTGCGCTCCTCCAATTCTGGCCTCTTGTACATCCCCACTTTTAATCGCTCCACCAGGAATGGTATCAAAGTGGTAATATCACTGGGCTCAGTAATGGTAACTATGAAACTGTCGGATTGTCATAAAATCTGCCGTCCTTACCTGGTCTGGCCTACATATGACTCCAGACCCACAGCAATGTGGTTGGCTCTTAACTGCCCTCTGAAATGGCCTAACCCTAACCCTAGCAAGCCACTCAGTTGTAACAAACCGCTACGAAACAAAAGAATAAAAATGAAACCGGACGGAACACCCGGCATCGACTATGGACACGGCAACAGCACACCCAGCCCAGTCAACCCTGCAAAGTCCTCCTCACCAACTTCTGGGGACTTGTGCCAAAATTGGGAGAGCTGTCCCACAGACTAGTCAAGCAACAGCCTGACATAGTCATACTCACAGAATCATACCTTTCAGCCAATGTCCCAAATTCCTCCATCACTATCCCTGGGTATGTCCTGTCCCACCGGCAGTACAGACCCACCAGGGGTGGCGGCACAGTGGTATACAGTCGGGAAGGAGTGGTCCTGGGAGTCCTCAACATTGACTCCGGACCCCATGGCTCATGGCTTCAGGTCAAGCATGGGCAAGGAAACCTCCTGCTGATTACCACCTACCGCCCTCCCTCAGCTGATGAATCAGTACTCTGCCATGTTGAACACCACTTGGAAGAAGCACTGAGGGTATCAAGGGCACAGAATGTACTCTGGGTGGGGGACTTCAATGTCCATCACCAAGAGTGGCTCGGTAGCACCACTACTGACTGAGTTGGCCGAGTCCTGAAGGACATAGCTGCCAGTCTGGGTCTGCGACAGGTGGTGAGAGAACCAACACGAGGGAAAAACCTACTTGACCTCGTCCTCACCAATCTACCTGTCACAGATGCATCTGTCGATGACAGTATTGGTAGCAGTGACCACCGCACAGTCATTGTAGAGACGAAGTCCCGTCTTCACACTGAGGACACCCTCCATCGTGTTGTGTGGCACTACCACCGTGCTAAATGGGATAGATTCAGAACAGATCTAGCAGCTCAAAACTGGGCATCCATGAGGCGCTGTGGGCCATCAGCAGCAGCAGAATTGTATTCCATCACAATCTGTAACCTCATGGCCTAGCATATCCCTCACTCTACCATTACCATCAAGCCAGGGGACCAACCCTGGTTTAATAAGGAGTGTAGAAGAGCATGCCAGGAGCAGCACCAGGCGTAACTAAAAAAAATGAGGTGCCAACCTGGGGAAGCTGCAACACAGGACTACATGCATGCTAAAAAGCGGAAGCAGAATGCTATAGACAGGGCTAAGCGATCCCACAATCAATGGATCAGATCAAAGCTCTGCAGTCCTGCCACATCCAGTCGTGAATGGTGGTGGACTATTAAACAACTAACGGGAAGAGGAGGCTCCATGAATATCCCCATCCTCAATGATGGTGGAGCCCAGCACGTCAGTGCAAAAGACAAGGCTGAAGCGTTTGCAACCATCTTCAGCCAGAAGTGCCGAGTGGATGATCCATATCGGCCTCCTCCTGAGGTCCCCACCATCACAGAAGCCAGTCTTCAGCCAATTCGATTCACTCCACGTGATATCAAGAAACGGCTGGGCGCACTGGATACAGCAAAGGCTATGGGCCCTGACAACATCACAGCTATCGTGCTGAAGACTTGTGCTCCAGAACTAGCCGCGCCTCTAGCCAAGCTGTTCCAGTACAGCTACAACACTGGCATCTATCCGACAATGTGGAAAACTGCCCAGGTATGTCCTGTCCACAAAAAGCAGGACAAATCCAACCCGGCCAATTACCGCCCCATCAGTCTACTCTCAATCATCAGCAAAATGATGGAAGGTGTCATCGACAGTGCTATCAGGTGGCACTTACTCACCAATAACCTGCTCATTGATGCCCAGTTTGGGTTCTGCCAAGACCACTCGGCTCCCGACCTCATTACAGCCTTGGTCCAAACATGGACAAAGGAGCTGAATTCCAGAGGAGAAGTGAGAGTGACTGCCCTTGACATCAAGGCAGCATTTGACCGAGTGTGGCATGTAGGAGCCCTAGTAAAACTGGAGTGTGGGAATCGGGGGGAAAAAGCTCCACTGGCTGGAGTCATACCTAGCACAAAGGAAGATGGTTGTGGTGATTGAAGGTCAATCATCACAGCCCCAGGACATCACTGCACGAGTTCCTCAGAGCAGTGTCCTAGGCCCAACCATCTTCAGCTGCTTCATCAATGGCCTTCCCTCCAACATAAAGTCAGAAATGGGAATGTTCGCTGATGACTGCACAGTGTTCAGTGCCATTCACAACTCCTCAGATAATGAAGCAGTCCATGCCCGCATGCAACAAGACCTGGACGACGTTCAGGCTTGGGCTGATAAGTGGCAGGTAACATTCGCGCCACAGAAGTGCCAGGCAATGACTATCTCCAACAAAAATGAGAAGTCGCACAACACCAGGTTATAGTCCAACAGATTTATTTAATTTTACAAGCTTTCGGAGCTGTCGCTCCTTCGTCAGGTAAGTTAGCAATGAGAGAATCTCCCAGAATTCACAATTTAAACCCAGACAAAATCTATTCACATTATTCGCTACAACAAAGAGCACAGCATCTCCACATCATATCTCCAACAAGCGAGAGTATAACCACCGGCCCTTGACATTCAATGGCATTACCATCGCCGAATCCCACACTATCAACATCCTGGGGGTCACCATTGACCAGAAACTTAACTGGACCAGCCACATAAATACTGTGGCAACAAGAGCAGGTCAGAGACTAGGTATTCTGTGGCAAGTGTCTCACCTCCTGACTCCCCAAAGCCTTTCTACCATCTACAAGGCACAATTAAGGAGTGTGATGGAATATTCTCCACTTGCCTGGATGAGTGCAGCTCCAGCAACACTCAAGAAGCTCGACACCATCCAGGACAAAGCAGCCTGCTTGATTGGCACACCATCTACCACCTTAAACATTCACTCCCTCCACCACCGGCGCACCGTGGCTGCAGTGTGTACCATCTACAAGATGCACTGCAACAACTCGCCAAGGATTCTTCGGCAGCACCTCCCAAACCCACAACCTCTTCCACCTAGAAGGACAAGGGCAGCAGGTGCATGGGAACACCACCACCTCCAAGTTCCCCTCCAAGTCACACACCATCCTGACTTAGAAGTATATTGCCGATCCTTCATCGTCGCTGGGTCAAAATCCTGGAACTCCCTCCCTAACAGCACTGTGGGAGTACCTTCACCACACAGACTGCAGCGGTTCAAGAAGGCGGCTCATCACCACCTTCTCAAGGGTAATTACGGATGGGCAATAAATGCTGGCCTTGCCAGCGATGCCCAAATCCCATAAACGAATAAAAAAATTAAAAATTAAAAAAAACATTGGCGGCCGTGCCTTCAGCTGCCTGGGCCCCGAGCTCTGGAATTCCCTCCCGAAAACTCTCCGCCTGTCTCACCTCCTTTCAGATGTACCTTAAAACCGACCTCTTTGACAAACTTTTGGTCATCTGCCCCAATATCTCCTCATGTGGCTCGGTGTTAAATATTTTTTGATAACAGTCCTGTGACGTGCCCTGGGACGTTTTACTATGTTAAAGGTGCTGTATAAATTGGAGTTGTGGTTGTTTAAAAGTACTTCATTGTCTGTGATGTGCTGACATTGTGAAAGGCGTATTATATATGCAAGGTTTTTTTCCATCCAGCGTACAGGCGAGATTCTGCATTATGAGAAAGAAACATGAGTGTAGGAAAGATAGCAAGGATGTGTCATAAAAGGATTATCATCAAACCTTATCTGGAGCTTTTGATTCACGTGCCTGACAGACTGCTGTGTACTCCTCTTAATATCAAGACTAACTGCACCGTCTCCAAATCAACTCATTGTTTCCCCGGACCTCAAACTGTGGAACAACTCCCCTCCCTCAGACTCCCCTCAAACTGTGGGACTCCTCTCCTCCCTCAGTCTCTCCTCACACTGTGGGACTCCTCTCCTCCCTCAGTCTCCTCACACTGTGGGACTCCTCTCCTCCCTCAGTCTCTCCTCACACTGTGGGACTCCTCTCCTCCCTCAGTCTCCTCACACTGTGGGACTCCTCTCCTCCCTCAGTCTCTCCTCACACTGTGGGACTCCTCTCCTCCCTCAGTCTCTCCTCACACTGTGGGACTCCTCTCCTCCCTCAGTCTCCTCACACTGTGGGACTCCTCTCCTCCCTCAGTCTCCTCACACTGTGGGACTCCTCTCCTCCCTCAGTCTCCTCACACTGTGGGACTCCTCTCCTCCCTCAGTCTCCTCACACTGTGGGACTCCTCTCCTCCCTCAGTCTCTCCTCACACTGTGGGACTCCTCTCCTCCCTCAGTCTCTCCTCACACTGTGGGACTCCTCTCCTCCCTCAGTCTCCTCACACTGTGGGACTCCTCTCCTCCCTCAGTCTCTCCTCACACTGTGGGACTCCTCTCCTCCCTCAGTCTCTCCTCACACTGTGGGACTCCTCTCCTCCCTCAGTCTCTCCTCACACTGTGGGACTCCTCTCCTCCCTCAGTCTCTCCTCACACTGTGGGACTCCTCTCCTCCCTCAGTCTCCTCACACTGTGGGACTCCTCTCCTCCCTCAGTCTCTCCTCACACTGTGGGACTCCTCTCCTCCCTCAGTCTCTCCTCACACTGTGGGACTCCTCTCCTCCCTCAGTCTCCTCACACTGTGGGACTCCTCTCCTCCCTCAGTCTCCTCACACTGTGGGACTCCTCTCCTCCCTCAGTCTCCTCACACTGTGGGACTCCTCTCCTCCCTCAGTCTCTCCTCACACTGTGGGACTCCTCTCCTCCCTCAGTCTCCTCACACTGTGGGACTCCTCTCCTCCCTCAGTCTCTCCTCACACTGTGGGACTCCTCTCCTCCCTCAGTCTCCTCACACTGTGGGACTCCTCTCCTCCCTCAGTCTCTCCTCACACTGTGGGACTCCTCTCCTCCCTCAGTCTCCTCACACTGTGGGACTCCTCTCCTCCCTCAGTCTCTCCTCACACTGTGGGACTCCTCTCCTCCCTCAGTCTCCTCACACTGTGGGACTCCTCTCCTCCCTCAGTCTCCTCACACTGTGGGACTCCTCTCCTCCCTCAGTCTCCTCACACTGTGGGACTCCTCTCCTCCCTCAGTCTCCTCACACTGTGGGACTCCTCTCCTCCCTCAGTCTCTCCTCACACTGTGGGACTCCTCTCCTCCCTCAGTCTCCTCACACTGTGGGACTCCTCTCCTCCCTCAGTCTCTCCTCACACTGTGGGACTCCTCTCCTCCCTCAGTCTCTCCTCACACTGTGGGACTCCTCTCCTCCCTCAGTCTCCTCACACTGTGGGACTCCTCTCCTCCCTCAGTCTCTCCTCACACTGTGGGACTCCTCTCCTCCCTCAGTCTCTCCTCACACTGTGGGACTCCTCTCCTCCCTCAGTCTCTCCTCACACTGTGGGACTCCTCTCCTCCCTCAGTCTCCTCACACTGTGGGACTCCTCTCCTCCCTCAGTCTCTCCTCACACTGTGGGACTCCTCTCCTCCCTCAGTCTCTCCTCACACTGTGGGACTCCTCTCCTCCCTCAGTCTCTCCTCACACTGTGGGACTCCTCTCCTCCCTCAGTCTCTCCTCACACTGTGGGACTCCTCTCCTCCCTCAGTCTCTCCTCACACTGTGGGACTCCTCTCCTCCCTCAGTCTCTCCTCACACTGTGGGACTCCTCTCCTCCCTCAGTCTCTCCTCACACTGTGGGACTCCTCTCCTCCCTCAGTCTCCTCACACTGTGGGACTCCTCTCCTCCCTCAGTCTCTCCTCACACTGTGGGACTCCTCTCCTCCCTCAGTCTCCTCACACTGTGGGACTCCTCTCCTCCCTCAGTCTCTCCTCACACTGTGGGACTCCTCTCCTCCCTCAGTCTCTCCTCACACTGTGGGACTCCTCTCCTCCCTCAGTCTCTCCTCACACTGTGGGACTCCTCTCCTCCCTCAGTCTCTCCTCACACTGTGGGACTCCTCTCCTCCCTCAGTCTCCTCACACTGTGGGACTCCTCTCCTCCCTCAGTCTCCTCACACTGTGGGACTCCTCTCCTCCCTCAGTCTCTCCTCACACTGTGGGACTCCTCTCCTCCCTCAGTCTCTCCTCACACTGTGGGACTCCTCTCCTCCCTCAGTCTCTCCTCACACTGTGGGACTCCTCTCCTCCCTCAGTCTCTCCTCACACTGTGGGACTCCTCTCCTCCCTCAGTCTCTCCTCACACTGTGGGACTCCTCTCCTCCCTCAGTCTCCTCACACTGTGGGACTCCTCTCCTCCCTCAGTCTCTCCTCACACTGTGGGACTCCTCTCCTCCCTCAGTCTCCTCACACTGTGGGACTCCTCTCCTCCCTCAGTCTCTCCTCACACTGTGGGACTCCTCTCCTCCCTCAGTCTCCTCACACTGTGGGACTCCTCTCCTCCCTCAGTCTCCTCACACTGTGGGACTCCTCTCCTCCCTCAGTCTCTCCTCACACTGTGGGACTCCTCTCCTCCCTCAGTCTCCTCACACTGTGGGACTCCTCTCCTCCCTCAGTCTCCTCACACTGTGGGACTCCTCTCCTCCCTCAGTCTCCTCACACTGTGGGACTCCTCTCCTCCCTCAGTCTCTCCTCACACTGTGGGACTCCTCTCCTCCCTCAGTCTCTCCTCACACTGTGGGACTCCTCTCCTCCCTCAGTCTCTCCTCACACTGTGGGACTCCTCTCCTCCCTCAGTCTCCTCACACTGTGGGACTCCTCTCCTCCCTCAGTCTCTCCTCACACTGTGGGACTCCTCTCCTCCCTCAGTCTCTCCTCACACTGTGGGACTCCTCTCCTCCCTCAGTCTCTCCTCACACTGTGGGACTCCTCTCCTCCCTCAGTCTCCTCACACTGTGGGACTCCTCTCCTCCCTCAGTCTCTCCTCACACTGTGGGACTCCTCTCCTCCCTCAGTCTCCTCACACTGTGGGACTCCTCTCCTCCCTCAGTCTCCTCACACTGTGGGACTCCTCTCCTCCCTCAGTCTCCTCACACTGTGGGACTCCTCTCCTCCCTCAGTCTCCTCACACTGTGGGACTCCTCTCCTCCCTCAGTCTCTCCTCACACTGTGGGACTCCTCTCCTCCCTCAGTCTCTCCTCACACTGTGGGACTCCTCTCCTCCCTCAGTCTCTCCTCACACTGTGGGACTCCTCTCCTCCCTCAGTCTCCTCACACTGTGGGACTCCTCTCCTCCCTCAGTCTCCTCACACTGTGGGACTCCTCTCCTCCCTCAGTCTCCTCACACTGTGGGACTCCTCTCCTCCCTCAGTCTCTCCTCACACTGTGGGACTCCTCTCCTCCCTCAGTCTCTCCTCACACTGTGGGACTCCTCTCCTCCCTCAGTCTCTCCTCACACTGTGGGACTCCTCTCCTCCCTCAGTCTCCTCACACTGTGGGACTCCTCTCCTCCCTCAGTCTCCTCACACTGTGGGACTCCTCTCCTCCCTCAGTCTCCTCACACTGTGGGACTCCTCTCCTCCCTCAGTCTCTCCTCACACTGTGGGACTCCTCTCCTCCCTCAGTCTCCTCACACTGTGGGACTCCTCTCCTCCCTCAGTCTCCTCACACTGTGGGACTCCTCTCCTCCCTCAGTCTCCTCACACTGTGGGACTCCTCTCCTCCCTCAGTCTCCTCACACTGTGGGACTCCTCTCCTCCCTCAGTCTCTCCTCACACTGTGGGACTCCTCTCCTCCCTCAGTCTCTCCTCACACTGTGGGACTCCTCTCCTCCCTCAGTCTCTCCTCACACTGTGGGACTCCTCTCCTCCCTCAGTCTCCTCACACTGTGGGACTCCTCTCCTCCCTCAGTCTCTCCTCACACTGTGGGACTCCTCTCCTCCCTCAGTCTCCTCACACTGTGGGACTCCTCTCCTCCCTCAGTCTCTCCTCACACTGTGGGACTCCTCTCCTCCCTCAGTCTCTCCTCACACTGTGGTACTCCTCTCCTCCCTCAGTCTCTCCTCACACTGTGGGACTCCTCTCCTCCCTCAGTCTCTCCTCACACTGTGGGACTCCTCTCCTCCCTCAGTCTCCTCACACTGTGGGACTCCTCTCCTCCCTCAGTCTCTCCTCACACTGTGGGACTCCTCTCCTCCCTCAGTCTCTCCTCACACTGTGGGACTCCTCTCCTCCCTCAGTCTCTCCTCACACTGTGGGACTCCTCTCCTCCCTCAGTCTCTCCTCACACTGTGGGACTCCTCTCCTCCCTCAGTCTCCTCACACTGTGGGACTCCTCTCCTCCCTCAGTCTCCTCACACTGTGGGACTCCTCTCCTCCCTCAGTCTCCTCACACTGTGGGACTCCTCTCCTCCCTCAGTCTCTCCTCACACTGTGGGACTCCTCTCCTCCCTCAGTCTCTCCTCACACTGTGGGACTCCCCTCCTCCCTCAGTCTCTCCTCACACTGTGGGACTCCTCTCCTCCCTCAGTCTCTCCTCACACTGTGGGACTCCTCTCCTCCCTCAGTCTCTCCTCACACTGTGGGACTCCTCTCCTCCCTCAGTCTCCTCACACTGTGGGACTCCTCTCCTCCCTCAGTCTCTCCTCACACTGTGGGACTCCTCTCCTCCCTCAGTCTCCTCACACTGTGGGACTCCTCTCCTCCCTCAGTCTCTCCTCACACTGTGGGACTCCTCTCCTCCCTCAGTCTCTCCTCACACTGTGGGACTCCTCTCCTCCCTCAGTCTCTCCTCACACTGTGGGACTCCTCTCCTCCCTCAGTCTCTCCTCACACTGTGGGACTCCTCTCCTCCCTCAGTCTCTCCTCACACTGTGGGACTCCTCTCCTCCCTCAGTCTCCTCACACTGTGGGACTCCTCTCCTCCCTCAGTCTCTCCTCACACTGTGGGACTCCTCTCCTCCCTCAGTCTCCTCACACTGTGGGACTCCTCTCCTCCCTCAGTCTCTCCTCACACTGTGGGACTCCTCTCCTCCCTCAGTCTCCTCACACTGTGGGACTCCTCTCCTCCCTCAGTCTCCTCACACTGTGGGACTCCTCTCCTCCCTCAGTCTCCTCACACTGTGGGACTCCTCTCCTCCCTCAGTCTCCTCACACTGTGGGACTCCTCTCCTCCCTCAGTCTCTCCTCACACTGTGGGACTCCTCTCCTCCCTCAGTCTCTCCTCACACTGTGGGACTCCTCTCCTCCCTCAGTCTCCTCACACTGTGGGACTCCTCTCCTCCCTCAGTCTCCTCACACTGTGGGACTCCTCTCCTCCCTCAGTCTCCTCACACTGTGGGACTCCTCTCCTCCCTCAGTCTCTCCTCACACTGTGGGACTCCTCTCCTCCCTCAGTCTCTCCTCACACTGTGGGACTCCTCTCCTCCCTCAGTCTCTCCTCACACTGTGGGACTCCTCTCCTCCCTCAGTCTCTCCTCACACTGTGGGACTCCTCTCCTCCCTCAGTCTCCTCACACTGTGGGACTCCTCTCCTCCCTCAGTCTCTCCTCACACTGTGGGACTCCTCTCCTCCCTCAGTCTCCTCACACTGTGGGACTCCTCTCCTCCCTCAGTCTCCTCACACTGTGGGACTCCTCTCCTCCCTCAGTCTCTCCTCACACTGTGGGACTCCTCTCCTCCCTCAGTCTCTCCTCACACTGTGGGACTCCTCTCCTCCCTCAGTCTCCTCACACTGTGGGACTCCTCTCCTCCCTCAGTCTCTCCTCACACTGTGGGACTCCTCTCCTCCCTCAGTCTCCTCACACTGTGGGACTCCTCTCCTCCCTCAGTCTCTCCTCACACTGTGGGACTCCTCTCCTCCCTCAGTCTCCTCACACTGTGGGACTCCTCTCCTCCCTCAGTCTCCTCACACTGTGGGACTCCTCTCCTCCCTCAGTCTCTCCTCACACTGTGGGACTCCTCTCCTCCCTCAGTCTCTCCTCACACTGTGGGACTCCTCTCCTCCCTCAGTCTCTCCTCACACTGTGGGACTCCTCTCCTCCCTCAGTCTCTCCTCACACTGTGGGACTCCTCTCCTCCCTCAGTCTCTCCTCACACTGTGGGACTCCTCTCCTCCCTCAGTCTCTCCTCACACTGTGGGACTCCTCTCCTCCCTCAGTCTCCTCACACTGTGGGACTCCTCTCCTCCCTCAGTCTCCTCACACTGTGGGACTCCTCTCCTCCCTCAGTCTCTCCTCACACTGTGGGACTCCTCTCCTCCCTCAGTCTCTCCTCACACTGTGGGACTCCTCTCCTCCCTCAGTCTCCTCACACTGTGGGACTCCTCTCCTCCCTCAGTCTCCTCACACTGTGGGACTCCTCTCCTCCCTCAGTCTCTCCTCACACTGTGGGACTCCTCTCCTCCCTCAGTCTCCTCACACTGTGGGACTCCTCTCCTCCCTCAGTCTCTCCTCACACTGTGGGACTCCTCTCCTCCCTCAGTCTCTCCTCACACTGTGGGACTCCTCTCCTCCCTCAGTCTCTCCTCACACTGTGGGACTCCTCTCCTCCCTCAGTCTCTCCTCACACTGTGGGACTCCTCTCCTCCCTCAGTCTCCTCACACTGTGGGACTCCTCTCCTCCCTCAGTCTCTCACACTGTGGGACTCCTCTCCTCCCTCAGTCTCTCCTCACACTGTGGGACTCCTCTCCTCCCTCAGTCTCTCCTCACACTGTGGGACTCCTCTCCTCCCTCAGTCTCTCTCACACTGTGGGACTCCTCTCCTCCCTCAGTCTCCTCACACTGTGGGACTCCTCTCCTCCCTCAGTCTCCTCACACTGTGGGACTCCTCTCCTCCCTCAGTCTCTCCTCACACTGTGGGACTCCTCTCCTCCCTCAGTCTCTCCTCACACTGTGGGACTCCTCTCCTCCCTCAGTCTCCTCACACTGTGGGACTCCTCTCCTCCCTCAGTCTCCTCACACTGTGGGACTCCTCTCCTCCCTCAGTCTCCTCACACTGTGGGACTCCTCTCCTCCCTCAGTCTCCTCACACTGTGGGACTCCTCTCCTCCCTCAGTCTCCTCACACTGTGGGACTCCTCTCCTCCCTCAGTCTCCTCACACTGTGGGACTCCTCTCCTCCCTCAGTCTCCTCACACTGTGGGACTCCTCTCCTCCCTCAGTCTCCTCACACTGTGGGACTCCTCTCCTCCCTCAGTCTCCTCACACTGTGGGACTCCTCTCCTCCCTCAGTCTCTCCTCACACTGTGGGACTCCTCTCCTCCCTCAGTCTCTCCTCACACTGTGGGACTCCTCTCCTCCCTCAGTCTCTCCTCACACTGTGGGACTCCTCTCCTCCCTCAGTCTCCTCACACTGTGGGACTCCTCTCCTCCCTCAGTCTCCTCACACTGTGGGACTCCTCTCCTCCCTCAGTCTCCTCACACTGTGGGACTCCTCTCCTCCCTCAGTCTCTCCTCACACTGTGGGACTCCTCTCCTCCCTCAGTCTCTCCTCACACTGTGGGACTCCTCTCCTCCCTCAGTCTCCTCACACTGTGGGACTCCTCTCCTCCCTCAGTCTCCTCACACTGTGGGACTCCTCTCCTCCCTCAGTCTCTCCTCACACTGTGGGACTCCTCTCCTCCCTCAGTCTCCTCACACTGTGGGACTCCTCTCCTCCCTCAGTCTCTCCTCACACTGTGGGACTCCTCTCCTCCCTCAGTCTCTCCTCACACTGTGGGACTCCTCTCCTCCCTCAGTCTCCTCACACTGTGGGACTCCTCTCCTCCCTCAGTCTCCTCACACTGTGGGACTCCTCTCCTCCCTCAGTCTCTCCTCACACTGTGGGACTCCTCTCCTCCCTCAGTCTCCTCACACTGTGGGACTCCTCTCCTCCCTCAGTCTCCTCACACTGTGGGACTCCTCTCCTCCCTCAGTCTCTCCTCACACTGTGGGACTCCTCTCCTCCCTCAGTCTCTCCTCACACTGTGGGACTCCTCTCCTCCCTCAGTCTCCTCACACTGTGGGACTCCTCTCCTCCCTCAGTCTCCTCACACTGTGGGACTCCTCTCCTCCCTCAGTCTCTCCTCACACTGTGGGACTCCTCTCCTCCCTCAGTCTCTCCTCACACTGTGGGACTCCTCTCCTCCCTCAGTCTCCTCACACTGTGGGACTCCTCTCCTCCCTCAGTCTCCTCACACTGTGGGACTCCTCTCCTCCCTCAGTCTCCTCACACTGTGGGACTCCTCTCCTCCCTCAGTCTCTCCTCACACTGTGGGACTCCTCTCCTCCCTCAGTCTCCTCACACTGTGGGACTCCTCTCCTCCCTCAGTCTCTCCTCACACTGTGGGACTCCTCTCCTCCCTCAGTCTCTCCTCACACTGTGGGACTCCTCTCCTCCCTCAGTCTCTCCTCACACTGTGGGACTCCTCTCCTCCCTCAGTCTCCTCACACTGTGGGACTCCTCTCCTCCCTCAGTCTCTCCTCACACTGTGGGACTCCTCTCCTCCCTCAGTCTCTCCTCACACTGTGGGACTCCTCTCCTCCCTCAGTCTCTCCTCACACTGTGGGACTCCTCTCCTCCCTCAGTCTCTCCTCACACTGTGGGACTCCTCTCCTCCCTCAGTCTCCTCACACTGTGGGACTCCTCTCCTCCCTCAGTCTCTCCTCACACTGTGGGACTCCTCTCCTCCCTCAGTCTCTCCTCACACTGTGGGACTCCTCTCCTCCCTCAGTCTCTCCTCACACTGTGGGACTCCTCTCCTCCCTCAGTCTCTCCTCACACTGTGGGACTCCTCTCCTCCCTCAGTCTCCTCACACTGTGGGACTCCTCTCCTCCCTCAGTCTCCTCACACTGTGGGACTCCTCTCCTCCCTCAGTCTCCTCACACTGTGGGACTCCTCTCCTCCCTCAGTCTCTCCTCACACTGTGGGACTCCTCTCCTCCCTCAGTCTCTCCTCACACTGTGGGACTCCTCTCCTCCCTCAGTCTCCTCACACTGTGGGACTCCTCTCCTCCCTCAGTCTCCTCACACTGTGGGACTCCTCTCCTCCCTCAGTCTCTCCTCACACTGTGGGACTCCTCTCCTCCCTCAGTCTCTCCTCACACTGTGGGACTCCTCTCCTCCCTCAGTCTCTCCTCACACTGTGGGACTCCTCTCCTCCCTCAGTCTCCTCACACTGTGGGACTCCTCTCCTCCCTCAGTCTCTCCTCACACTGTGGGACTCCTCTCCTCCCTCAGTCTCCTCACACTGTGGGACTCCTCTCCTCCCTCAGTCTCTCCTCACACTGTGGGACTCCTCTCCTCCCTCAGTCTCTCCTCACACTGTGGGACTCCTCTCCTCCCTCAGTCTCTCCTCACACTGTGGGACTCCTCTCCTCCCTCAGTCTCCTCACACTGTGGGACTCCTCTCCTCCCTCAGTCTCTCCTCACACTGTGGGACTCCTCTCCTCCCTCAGTCTCTCCTCACACTGTGGGACTCCTCTCCTCCCTCAGTCTCTCCTCACACTGTGGGACTCCTCTCCTCCCTCAGTCTCCTCACACTGTGGGACTCCTCTCCTCCCTCAGTCTCTCCTCACACTGTGGGACTCCTCTCCTCCCTCAGTCTCTCCTCACACTGTGGGACTCCTCTCCTCCCTCAGTCTCCTCACACTGTGGGACTCCTCTCCTCCCTCAGTCTCCTCACACTGTGGGACTCCTCTCCTCCCTCAGTCTCCTCACACTGTGGGACTCCTCTCCTCCCTCAGTCTCCTCACACTGTGGGACTCCTCTCCTCCCTCAGTCTCTCCTCACACTGTGGGACTCCTCTCCTCCCTCAGTCTCTCCTCACACTGTGGGACTCCTCTCCTCCCTCAGTCTCCTCACACTGTGGGACTCCTCTCCTCCCTCAGTCTCTCCTCACACTGTGGGACTCCTCTCCTCCCTCAGTCTCTCCTCACACTGTGGGACTCCTCTCCTCCCTCAGTCTCCTCACACTGTGGGACTCCTCTCCTCCCTCAGTCTCTCCTCACACTGTGGGACTCCTCTCCTCCCTCAGTCTCTCCTCACACTGTGGGACTCCTCTCCTCCCTCAGTCTCTCCTCACACTGTGGGACTCCTCTCCTCCCTCAGTCTCCTCACACTGTGGGACTCCTCTCCTCCCTCAGTCTCTCCTCACACTGTGGGACTCCTCTCCTCCCTCAGTCTCTCCTCACACTGTGGGACTCCTCTCCTCCCTCAGTCTCTCCTCACACTGTGGGACTCCTCTCCTCCCTCAGTCTCTCCTCACACTGTGGGACTCCTCTCCTCCCTCAGTCTCCTCACACTGTGGGACTCCTCTCCTCCCTCAGTCTCTCCTCACACTGTGGGACTCCTCTCCTCCCTCAGTCTCCTCACACTGTGGGACTCCTCTCCTCCCTCAGTCTCTCCTCACACTGTGGGACTCCTCTCCTCCCTCAGTCTCCTCACACTGTGGGACTCCTCTCCTCCCTCAGTCTCTCCTCACACTGTGGGACTCCTCTCCTCCCTCAGTCTCTCCTCACACTGTGGGACTCCTCTCCTCCCTCAGTCTCCTCACACTGTGGGACTCCTCTCCTCCCTCAGTCTCCTCACACTGTGGGACTCCTCTCCTCCCTCAGTCTCTCCTCACACTGTGGGACTCCTCTCCTCCCTCAGTCTCTCCTCACACTGTGGGACTCCTCTCCTCCCTCAGTCTCCTCACACTGTGGGACTCCTCTCCTCCCTCAGTCTCCTCACACTGTGGGACTCCTCTCCTCCCTCAGTCTCTCCTCACACTGTGGGACTCCTCTCCTCCCTCAGTCTCCTCACACTGTGGGACTCCTCTCCTCCCTCAGTCTCCTCACACTGTGGGACTCCTCTCCTCCCTCAGTCTCCTCACACTGTGGGACTCCTCTCCTCCCTCAGTCTCTCCTCACACTGTGGGACTCCTCTCCTCCCTCAGTCTCTCCTCACACTGTGGGACTCCTCTCCTCCCTCAGTCTCTCCTCACACTGTGGGACTCCTCTCCTCCCTCAGTCTCCTCACACTGTGGGACTCCTCTCCTCCCTCAGTCTCTCCTCACACTGTGGGACTCCTCTCCTCCCTCAGTCTCCTCACACTGTGGGACTCCTCTCCTCCCTCAGTCTCCTCACACTGTGGGACTCCTCTCCTCCCTCAGTCTCTCCTCACACTGTGGGACTCCTCTCCTCCCTCAGTCTCTCCTCACACTGTGGGACTCCTCTCCTCCCTCAGTCTCTCCTCACACTGTGGGACTCCTCTCCTCCCTCAGTCTCCTCACACTGTGGGACTCCTCTCCTCCCTCAGTCTCTCCTCACACTGTGGGACTCCTCTCCTCCCTCAGTCTCCTCACACTGTGGGACTCCTCTCCTCCCTCAGTCTCTCCTCACACTGTGGGACTCCTCTCCTCCCTCAGTCTCCTCACACTGTGGGACTCCTCTCCTCCCTCAGTCTCTCCTCACACTGTGGGACTCCTCTCCTCCCTCAGTCTCCTCACACTGTGGGACTCCTCTCCTCCCTCAGTCTCCTCACACTGTGGGACTCCTCTCCTCCCTCAGTCTCCTCACACTGTGGGACTCCTCTCCTCCCTCAGTCTCTCCTCACACTGTGGGACTCCTCTCCTCCCTCAGTCTCTCCTCACACTGTGGGACTCCTCTCCTCCCTCAGTCTCTCCTCACACTGTGGGACTCCTCTCCTCCCTCAGTCTCTCCTCACACTGTGGGACTCCTCTCCTCCCTCAGTCTCCTCACACTGTGGGACTCCTCTCCTCCCTCAGTCTCCTCACACTGTGGGACTCCTCTCCTCCCTCAGTCTCTCCTCACACTGTGGGACTCCTCTCCTCCCTCAGTCTCCTCACACTGTGGGACTCCTCTCCTCCCTCAGTCTCTCCTCACACTGTGGGACTCCTCTCCTCCCTCAGTCTCTCCTCACACTGTGGGACTCCTCTCCTCCCTCAGTCTCCTCACACTGTGGGACTCCTCTCCTCCCTCAGTCTCTCCTCACACTGTGGGACTCCTCTCCTCCCTCAGTCTCCTCACACTGTGGGACTCCTCTCCTCCCTCAGTCTCTCCTCACACTGTGGGACTCCTCTCCTCCCTCAGTCTCTCCTCACACTGTGGGACTCCTCTCCTCCCTCAGTCTCTCCTCACACTGTGGGACTCCTCTCCTCCCTCAGTCTCCTCACACTGTGGGACTCCTCTCCTCCCTCAGTCTCTCCTCACACTGTGGGACTCCTCTCCTCCCTCAGTCTCTCCTCACACTGTGGGACTCCTCTCCTCCCTCAGTCTCCTCACACTGTGGGACTCCTCTCCTCCCTCAGTCTCCTCACACTGTGGGACTCCTCTCCTCCCTCAGTCTCTCCTCACACTGTGGGACTCCTCTCCTCCCTCAGTCTCCTCACACTGTGGGACTCCTCTCCTCCCTCAGTCTCTCCTCACACTGTGGGACTCCTCTCCTCCCTCAGTCTCCTCACACTGTGGGACTCCTCTCCTCCCTCAGTCTCTCCTCACACTGTGGGACTCCTCTCCTCCCTCAGTCTCTCCTCACACTGTGGGACTCCTCTCCTCCCTCAGTCTCTCCTCACACTGTGGGACTCCTCTCCTCCCTCAGTCTCTCCTCACACTGTGGGACTCCTCTCCTCCCTCAGTCTCCTCACACTGTGGGACTCCTCTCCTCCCTCAGTCTCTCCTCACACTGTGGGACTCCTCTCCTCCCTCAGTCTCTCCTCACACTGTGGGACTCCTCTCCTCCCTCAGTCTCTCCTCACACTGTGGGACTCCTCTCCTCCCTCAGTCTCCTCACACTGTGGGACTCCTCTCCTCCCTCAGTCTCTCCTCACACTGTGGGACTCCTCTCCTCCCTCAGTCTCTCCTCACACTGTGGGACTCCTCTCCTCCCTCAGTCTCCTCACACTGTGGGACTCCTCTCCTCCCTCAGTCTCTCCTCACACTGTGGGACTCCTCTCCTCCCTCAGTCTCTCCTCACACTGTGGGACTCCTCTCCTCCCTCAGTCTCTCCTCACACTGTGGGACTCCTCTCCTCCCTCAGTCTCCTCACACTGTGGGACTCCTCTCCTCCCTCAGTCTCCTCACACTGTGGGACTCCTCTCCTCCCTCAGTCTCTCCTCACACTGTGGGACTCCTCTCCTCCCTCAGTCTCCTCACACTGTGGGACTCCTCTCCTCCCTCAGTCTCCTCACACTGTGGGACTCCTCTCCTCCCTCAGTCTCCTCACACTGTGGGACTCCTCTCCTCCCTCAGTCTCTCCTCACACTGTGGGACTCCTCTCCTCCCTCAGTCTCTCCTCACACTGTGGGACTCCTCTCCTCCCTCAGTCTCTCCTCACACTGTGGGACTCCTCTCCTCCCTCAGTCTCCTCACACTGTGGGACTCCTCTCCTCCCTCAGTCTCTCCTCACACTGTGGGACTCCTCTCCTCCCTCAGTCTCTCCTCACACTGTGGGACTCCTCTCCTCCCTCAGTCTCTCCTCACACTGTGGGACTCCTCTCCTCCCTCAGTCTCCTCACACTGTGGGACTCCTCTCCTCCCTCAGTCTCTCCTCACACTGTGGGACTCCTCTCCTCCCTCAGTCTCCTCACACTGTGGGACTCCTCTCCTCCCTCAGTCTCCTCACACTGTGGGACTCCTCTCCTCCCTCAGTCTCCTCACACTGTGGGACTCCTCTCCTCCCTCAGTCTCCTCACACTGTGGGACTCCTCTCCTCCCTCAGTCTCCTCACACTGTGGGACTCCTCTCCTCCCTCAGTCTCTCCTCACACTGTGGGACTCCTCTCCTCCCTCAGTCTCTCCTCACACTGTGGGACTCCTCTCCTCCCTCAGTCTCTCCTCACACTGTGGGACTCCTCTCCTCCCTCAGTCTCCTCACACTGTGGGACTCCTCTCCTCCCTCAGTCTCCTCACACTGTGGGACTCCTCTCCTCCCTCAGTCTCCTCACACTGTGGGACTCCTCTCCTCCCTCAGTCTCTCCTCACACTGTGGGACTCCTCTCCTCCCTCAGTCTCCTCACACTGTGGGACTCCTCTCCTCCCTCAGTCTCCTCACACTGTGGGACTCCTCTCCTCCCTCAGTCTCCTCACACTGTGGGACTCCTCTCCTCCCTCAGTCTCCTCACACTGTGGGACTCCTCTCCTCCCTCAGTCTCCTCACACTGTGGGACTCCTCTCCTCCCTCAGTCTCTCCTCACACTGTGGGACTCCTCTCCTCCCTCAGTCTCTCCTCACACTGTGGGACTCCTCTCCTCCCTCAGTCTCTCCTCACACTGTGGGACTCCTCTCCTCCCTCAGTCTCCTCACACTGTGGGACTCCTCTCCTCCCTCAGTCTCTCCTCACACTGTGGGACTCCTCTCCTCCCTCAGTCTCCTCACACTGTGGGACTCCTCTCCTCCCTCAGTCTCCTCACACTGTGGGACTCCTCTCCTCCCTCAGTCTCTCCTCACACTGTGGGACTCCTCTCCTCCCTCAGTCTCTCCTCACACTGTGGGACTCCTCTCCTCCCTCAGTCTCCTCACACTGTGGGACTCCTCTCCTCCCTCAGTCTCTCCTCACACTGTGGGACTCCTCTCCTCCCTCAGTCTCCTCACACTGTGGGACTCCTCTCCTCCCTCAGTCTCTCCTCACACTGTGGGACTCCTCTCCTCCCTCAGTCTCTCCTCACACTGTGGGACTCCTCTCCTCCCTCAGTCTCTCCTCACACTGTGGGACTCCTCTCCTCCCTCAGTCTCCTCACACTGTGGGACTCCTCTCCTCCCTCAGTCTCTCCTCACACTGTGGGACTCCTCTCCTCCCTCAGTCTCTCCTCACACTGTGGGACTCCTCTCCTCCCTCAGTCTCTCCTCACACTGTGGGACTCCTCTCCTCCCTCAGTCTCTCCTCACACTGTGGGACTCCTCTCCTCCCTCAGTCTCCTCACACTGTGGGACTCCTCTCCTCCCTCAGTCTCCTCACACTGTGGGACTCCTCTCCTCCCTCAGTCTCCTCACACTGTGGGACTCCTCTCCTCCCTCAGTCTCTCCTCACACTGTGGGACTCCTCTCCTCCCTCAGTCTCTCCTCACACTGTGGGACTCCTCTCCTCCCTCAGTCTCTCCTCACACTGTGGGACTCCTCTCCTCCCTCAGTCTCTCCTCACACTGTGGGACTCCTCTCCTCCCTCAGTCTCTCCTCACACTGTGGGACTCCTCTCCTCCCTCAGTCTCCTCACACTGTGGGACTCCTCTCCTCCCTCAGTCTCTCCTCACACTGTGGGACTCCTCTCCTCCCTCAGTCTCCTCACACTGTGGGACTCCTCTCCTCCCTCAGTCTCTCCTCACACTGTGGGACTCCTCTCCTCCCTCAGTCTCTCCTCACACTGTGGGACTCCTCTCCTCCCTCAGTCTCTCCTCACACTGTGGGACTCCTCTCCTCCCTCAGTCTCTCCTCACACTGTGGGACTCCTCTCCTCCCTCAGTCTCTCCTCACACTGTGGGACTCCTCTCCTCCCTCAGTCTCCTCACACTGTGGGACTCCTCTCCTCCCTCAGTCTCTCCTCACACTGTGGGACTCCTCTCCTCCCTCAGTCTCCTCACACTGTGGGACTCCTCTCCTCCCTCAGTCTCTCCTCACACTGTGGGACTCCTCTCCTCCCTCAGTCTCCTCACACTGTGGGACTCCTCTCCTCCCTCAGTCTCCTCACACTGTGGGACTCCTCTCCTCCCTCAGTCTCCTCACACTGTGGGACTCCTCTCCTCCCTCAGTCTCCTCACACTGTGGGACTCCTCTCCTCCCTCAGTCTCTCCTCACACTGTGGGACTCCTCTCCTCCCTCAGTCTCTCCTCACACTGTGGGACTCCTCTCCTCCCTCAGTCTCTCCTCACACTGTGGGACTCCTCTCCTCCCTCAGTCTCTCCTCACACTGTGGGACTCCTCTCCTCCCTCAGTCTCCTCACACTGTGGGACTCCTCTCCTCCCTCAGTCTCTCCTCACACTGTGGGACTCCTCTCCTCCCTCAGTCTCCTCACACTGTGGGACTCCTCTCCTCCCTCAGTCTCCTCACACTGTGGGACTCCTCTCCTCCCTCAGTCTCTCCTCACACTGTGGGACTCCTCTCCTCCCTCAGTCTCTCCTCACACTGTGGGACTCCTCTCCTCCCTCAGTCTCCTCACACTGTGGGACTCCTCTCCTCCCTCAGTCTCTCCTCACACTGTGGGACTCCTCTCCTCCCTCAGTCTCCTCACACTGTGGGACTCCTCTCCTCCCTCAGTCTCCTCACACTGTGGGACTCCTCTCCTCCCTCAGTCTCTCCTCACACTGTGGGACTCCTCTCCTCCCTCAGTCTCTCCTCACACTGTGGGACTCCTCTCCTCCCTCAGTCTCTCCTCACACTGTGGGACTCCTCTCCTCCCTCAGTCTCTCCTCACACTGTGGGACTCCTCTCCTCCCTCAGTCTCTCCTCACACTGTGGGACTCCTCTCCTCCCTCAGTCTCTCCTCACACTGTGGGACTCCTCTCCTCCCTCAGTCTCCTCACACTGTGGGACTCCTCTCCTCCCTCAGTCTCTCCTCACACTGTGGGACTCCTCTCCTCCCTCAGTCTCTCCTCACACTGTGGGACTCCTCTCCTCCCTCAGTCTCTCCTCACACTGTGGGACTCCTCTCCTCCCTCAGTCTCCTCACACTGTGGGACTCCTCTCCTCCCTCAGTCTCCTCACACTGTGGGACTCCTCTCCTCCCTCAGTCTCCTCACACTGTGGGACTCCTCTCCTCCCTCAGTCTCTCCTCACACTGTGGGACTCCTCTCCTCCCTCAGTCTCTCCTCACACTGTGGGACTCCTCTCCTCCCTCAGTCTCTCCTCACACTGTGGGACTCCTCTCCTCCCTCAGTCTCTCCTCACACTGTGGGACTCCTCTCCTCCCTCAGTCTCCTCACACTGTGGGACTCCTCTCCTCCCTCAGTCTCTCCTCACACTGTGGGACTCCTCTCCTCCCTCAGTCTCTCCTCACACTGTGGGACTCCTCTCCTCCCTCAGTCTCTCCTCACACTGTGGGACTCCTCTCCTCCCTCAGTCTCCTCACACTGTGGGACTCCTCTCCTCCCTCAGTCTCCTCACACTGTGGGACTCCTCTCCTCCCTCAGTCTCTCCTCACACTGTGGGACTCCTCTCCTCCCTCAGTCTCTCCTCACACTGTGGGACTCCTCTCCTCCCTCAGTCTCCTCACACTGTGGGACTCCTCTCCTCCCTCAGTCTCCTCACACTGTGGGACTCCTCTCCTCCCTCAGTCTCCTCACACTGTGGGACTCCTCTCCTCCCTCAGTCTCCTCACACTGTGGGACTCCTCTCCTCCCTCAGTCTCTCCTCACACTGTGGGACTCCTCTCCTCCCTCAGTCTCTCCTCACACTGTGGGACTCCTCTCCTCCCTCAGTCTCCTCACACTGTGGGACTCCTCTCCTCCCTCAGTCTCCTCACACTGTGGGACTCCTCTCCTCCCTCAGTCTCCTCACACTGTGGGACTCCTCTCCTCCCTCAGTCTCTCTCACACTGTGGGACTCCTCTCCTCCCTCAGTCTCTCCTCACACTGTGGGACTCCTCTCCTCCCTCAGTCTCCTCACACTGTGGGACTCCTCTCCTCCCTCAGTCTCTCCTCACACTGTGGGACTCCTCTCCTCCCTCAGTCTCTCCTCACACTGTGGGACTCCTCTCCTCCCTCAGTCTCCTCACACTGTGGGACTCCTCTCCTCCCTCAGTCTCCTCACACTGTGGGACTCCTCTCCTCCCTCAGTCTCTCCTCACACTGTGGGACTCCTCTCCTCCCTCAGTCTCCTCACACTGTGGGACTCCTCTCCTCCCTCAGTCTCTCCTCACACTGTGGGACTCCTCTCCTCCTCAGTCTCTCCTCACACTGTGGGACTCCTCTCCTCCCTCAGTCTCCTCACACTGTGGGACTCCTCTCCTCCCTCAGTCTCCTCACACTGTGGGACTCCTCTCCTCCCTCAGTCTCTCCTCACACTGTGGGACTCCTCTCCTCCCTCAGTCTCCTCACACTGTGGGACTCCTCTCCTCCCTCAGTCTCCTCACACTGTGGGACTCCTCTCCTCCCTCAGTCTCTCCTCACACTGTGGGACTCCTCTCCTCCCTCAGTCTCTCCTCACACTGTGGGACTCCTCTCCTCCCTCAGTCTCCTCACACTGTGGGACTCCTCTCCTCCCTCAGTCTCCTCACACTGTGGGACTCCTCTCCTCCCTCAGTCTCTCCTCACACTGTGGGACTCCTCTCCTCCTCAGTCTCTCCTCACACTGTGGGACTCCTCTCCTCCCTCAGTCTCCTCACACTGTGGGACTCCTCTCCTCCCTCAGTCTCCTCACACTGTGGGACTCCTCTCCTCCCTCAGTCTCCTCACACTGTGGGACTCCTCTCCTCCCTCAGTCTCCTCACACTGTGGGACTCCTCTCCTCCCTCAGTCTCTCCTCACACTGTGGGACTCCTCTCCTCCCTCAGTCTCTCCTCACACTGTGGGACTCCTCTCCTCCCTCAGTCTCTCCTCACACTGTGGGACTCCTCTCCTCCCTCAGTCTCTCCTCACACTGTGGGACTCCTCTCCTCCCTCAGTCTCTCCTCACACTGTGGGACTCCTCTCCTCCCTCAGTCTCTCCTCACACTGTGGGACTCCTCTCCTCCCTCAGTCTCTCCTCACACTGTGGGACTCCTCTCCTCCCTCAGTCTCTCCTCACACTGTGGGACTCCTCTCCTCCCTCAGTCTCCTCACACTGTGGGACTCCTCTCCTCCCTCAGTCTCTCCTCACACTGTGGGACTCCTCTCCTCCCTCAGTCTCTCCTCACACTGTGGGACTCCTCTCCTCCCTCAGTCTCTCCTCACACTGTGGGACTCCTCTCCTCCCTCAGTCTCCTCACACTGTGGGACTCCTCTCCTCCCTCATCTCTCCTCACACTGTGGGACTCCTCTCCTCCCTCAGTCTCTCCTCACACTGTGGGACTCCTCTCCTCCCTCAGTCTCTCCTCACACTGTGGGACTCCTCTCCTCCCTCAGTCTCTCCTCACACTGTGGGACTCCTCTCCTCCCTCAGTCTCCTCACACTGTGGGACTCCTCTCCTCCCTCAGTCTCTCCTCACACTGTGGGACTCCTCTCCTCCCTCAGTCTCTCCTCACACTGTGGGACTCCTCTCCTCCCTCAGTCTCTCCTCACACTGTGGGACTCCTCTCCTCCCTCAGTCTCCTCACACTGTGGGACTCCTCTCCTCCCTCAGTCTCTCCTCACACTGTGGGACTCCTCTCCTCCCTCAGTCTCTCCTCACACTGTGGGACTCCTCTCCTCCCTCAGTCTCTCCTCACACTGTGGGACTCCTCTCCTCCCTCAGTCTCTCTCACACTGTGGGACTCCTCTCCTCCCTCAGTCTCTCCTCACACTGTGGGACTCCTCTCCTCCTCAGTCTCTCCTCACACTGTGGGGACTCCTCTCCTCCCTCAGTCTCCTCACACTGTGGGACTCCTCTCCTCCCTCAGTCTCCTCACACTGTGGGACTCCTCTCCTCCCTCAGTCTCCTCACACTGTGGGACTCCTCTCCTCCCTCAGTCTCCTCACACTGTGGGACTCCTCTCCTCCCTCAGTCTCTCCTCACACTGTGGGACTCCTCTCCTCCCTCAGTCTCTCCTCACACTGTGGGACTCCTCTCCTCCCTCAGTCTCCTCACACTGTGGGACTCCTCTCCTCCCTCAGTCTCTCCTCACACTGTGGGACTCCTCTCCTCCCTCAGTCTCTCCTCACACTGTGGGACTCCTCTCCTCCCTCAGTCTCCTCACACTGTGGGACTCCTCTCCTCCCTCAGTCTCTCCTCACACTGTGGGACTCCTCTCCTCCCTCAGTCTCTCCTCACACTGTGGGACTCCTCTCCTCCCTCAGTCTCTCCTCACACTGTGGGACTCCTCTCCTCCCTCAGTCTCCTCACACTGTGGGACTCCTCTCCTCCCTCAGTCTCTCCTCACACTGTGGGACTCCTCTCCTCCTCAGTCTCTCCTCACACTGTGGGACTCCTCTCCTCCCTCAGTCTCTCCTCACACTGTGGGACTCCTCTCCTCCCTCAGTCTCTCCTCACACTGTGGGACTCCTCTCCTCCCTCAGTCTCCTCACACTGTGGGACTCCTCTCCTCCCTCAGTCTCTCCTCACACTGTGGGACTCCTCTCCTCCCTCAGTCTCCTCACACTGTGGGACTCCTCTCCTCCCTCAGTCTCTCCTCACACTGTGGGACCTCTCCTCCCTCAGTCTCCTCACACTGTGGGACTCCTCTCCTCCCTCAGTCTCTCCTCACACTGTGGGACTCCTCTCCTCCCTCAGTCTCTCCTCACACTGTGGGACTCCTCTCCTCCCTCAGTCTCCTTCACACTGTGGGACTCCTATTCTCTCCCTCAGTCCTCTCACACTGTGGGACTCCTCTCCTCCCTCAGTCTCTCCTCACCTCTGTGGGACTCCTCTCCTCCCTCAGTCTCCTCACACTGTGGGACTCCTCTCCTCCCTCAGTCTCTCCTCACACTGTGGGACTCCTCTCCTCCCTAGTCTCCTCACTCTGTGGGACTCTCTCCTCCCTCAGTCTCTCCTCACACTGTGGGACTCCTCTCCTCCCTCAGTTCTCACACTGTGGGACTCCTCTCTCCTCAGTCTCTCCTCACACTGTGGGACTCCTCTCCTCCCCAGTCTCCTCACACTGTGGGACTCCTCTCCTCCCTCAGTCTCCTCACACTGTGGGACTCCTCTCCTCCCTCAGTCTCCTCACACTGTGGGACTCCTCTCCTCCCTCAGTCTCTCCTCACACTGTGGGACTCCTCTCCTCCCTCAGTCTCTCCTCACACTGTGGGACTCCTCTCCTCCTCAGTCTCTACTCACACTGTGGGACTCCTCTCCTCCCTCAGTCTCCTCACACTGTGGGACTCCTCTCCTCCCTCAGTCTCTCACACTGTGGGATCTCTCTCTCCTCAGTCTCTCCTCACACTGTGGGGATCCTCTCCTCCCTCAGTCTCCTCACACTGTGGGACTCCTCTCCTCCTCAGTCTCCTCACACTGTGGGACTCCTTCCTCCCTCAGTCACTCTCCTCACACTGTGGGACTCCTCTCCTCAGTCTCTCCTCACACTGTGGGACTCCTCTCCTCCCTCAGTCTCTCTCACATGTGGGACTCCTCTCCTCCCT
>JASTWF010001369.1:52295-88355 GCA_030390025.1 Squalus acanthias | reverse complement strand
AATCTATAGATATGTGAAGAGAAAAAGATTGGTGAAGTCAAGCGTAGGTCCTTTGCAGTTCGAATCAGGGAAATTTATAATGGGGAACAAAGAAGTGGCAGACCAATTAAATACATACTTTGGTTCTGTCTTCACAAAGGAGGACACAAATAACCTCCCAGAGATGTCGGGGAACATAGGGTCTAATGAGAGGGAGGAACTGAATGAAATCAGTATTTGTAGGGAAATGGTGTTGGGGAAATTGACGGGATTGAAGGCCGATAAATCCCCAGGGCCTGATAATCTGCATCCTAGGGTACTTAAGGAAGTGGCCCTAGAAATAGTAGATGCATTGCTGGTCATCTTCCAAAACTCGATAGACTCTGGAACAGTTCCCATGGATTGGAGGGTAGCTAATGTAACCCCACTATTTAAAAAAGGTGGGAGAGAGAAAACAGGGAATTATAGACCGGTAAGCCTGACATTAGGTAGTGGAGAAAATGCTAGAGTCCATTATAAAAGATGTAATAGCAGAGCATTTGGAAAACAGTGACAGGATCGGACAAAGTCAACATGGATTTACAAAAGGTAAATCATGCTTGACGAATCTACTGGAATTTTTTGAGGATGTAACTGGTAGAATAGATAAGGGAGAACCAGTGGATGTGGTGTATTTGGACTTTCAGAAGGCTTTCGATAAGGTCCCACATAAGAGATTAGCGTGCAAAGTTAAAGCACATGGGATTGGGGGTAAGGTACTGACTTGGATAGAAAACTGGTTGGCAGACAGGAAGCAAAGAGTTGGAATAAATGGGTCTTTTTCCGAGTGGCAGGCAGTGACTAGTGGGGTACTGCAGGGATCGGTGCTAGGACCCCAGTTATTCACTATATATATTAATGATCTGGATAAGGGAACTAGATGTAATATCTCCAAGTTTGCAGCCGACACAAAGCTGGGTGGGCGTGTGTGCTGTGAGGAGGATGCAGAGAAACTCCAGTATGATTTGGACAGGTTGGGTGATTGGGCAGATGCATGGCAGATGCAGTATAATGTGGATAAATGCGAGGTTATCCACTTTGGTGGCAAAAACAGGAAGGCAGATTATTATCTGAACGGCAATAGATTGGGAAAAGGGGAAGTGCAACAAGACCTGGGTGTCCTTATGCACCAGTCACTGAAGGTAAGCATGCAGGTGCAGCAGGCGGTTAAGAAGGCAAATGGTATGTTGGCCTTCATAGCAAGAGGATTCGAGTACAGGAGCAAGGAGGTCTTGCTGCAGTTGTACAGGGCTTTGGTGAGACCACACCTTGAGTATTGTGTGCAGTTTTGGTCGCCTTATCTGAGGAAGGATGTTCTTGCCATGGAGGGAGTGCAGCGAAGATTCACCAGACTGACACCTGGGATGGCAGGAATGACGTATGAAGAGAGATTGGGTCGATTGGGATTGTATTCGCTAGAGTTTAGAAGAATGAGAGGGGATCTCATTGAAACTTATAAAATTCTAACAGGACTAGACAGACTAGATGCAGGAAGAATGTTCCCGATGGTCGGAGAGTCCAGAACCAGGGGTCACAGTCTAAGGATAAGGGGTAAGCCATGTAGGACTGAGATGAGGAGGAATTTCTTCACCCAGAGAGTGGTGAACCTGTGGAATTCTCTACTACAGAAGGCAGTAGAGGCCAATTCATTAAATATATTTAAGAAGGAGTTGGATATATTTCTTAAGGCTAAAGGGATCAAGGTATATGGGGAGAAAGCAGGGACAGGGTACTGAATTTGGATGATCAGCCATGATCTCATTGAATGGCGGAGCAGGCTCGAGGGGCCGAATGGCCTACTCTGCTCCTATCTTCTATGTTTCTATGTAACAACAACACGAACAACAACTTGTATTTATATAGCACCTTTAACGTAGTAACACATCCAAGGTGCTTCACAGGAGCGTAAATCAAGCAGAAACTTCACACTGAGCCACATGAAGAGATATTAAGACAGGAGACCTAGGGCTTGGTCAAAGAGGATGGCTTTTAAGGAGCATCATACAGGAGGAGAGGCCGAGAGGTTTAGGGAGGGAATTCCTGAGACTAGGTCCCAGGCAGATGAAGGCACGGCCGCCAATGGTGGAGCGATGGAAATTGGGGGGATGCTCAAGAGGCCAGAACTGGAGGAGCACAGAAATCTGGGAGGGTTGAAGGGGCTGGAGGAGGTTACAGAGATAGGGAGGGTTGTAGGGCTGGAGGAGGTTACAAAGATAGGGAGGGTTGAAGGGGCTGGAGGAGGTTACAGAGATAGGGAGGGTTGTAGAGGCTGGAGGTTACAGAGATAGGGAGGGTTGTAGAGGCTGGAGGAGGTTACAGAGATAGGGAGGGTTGTAGGAGGTTACAGAGATAGGGAGGTTTGTAGGGGCTGGAGGAGGTTACAGAGATAGGGAGGGTTGTAGGGGCTGGAGGAGGTTACAGAGATAGGGAGGGTGGTAGAGATGGAGGAGGTTACAGAGATAGGGAGGGTTGTAGGGGCTGGAGGAGGTTACAGAGATAGGGAGGGTGGTAGAGATGGAGGAGGTTACAGAGATAGGGAGGGTTGTAGGGGCTGGAGGAGGTTACAGAGATACGGAGGGTTGTAGGGGCTGGAGGAGGTTACAGAGATAGGGAGGGCTGTAGGGCTGGAGGAGGTTACAGAGATAGGGAGGGTTGTCGGGGCTGGAGGAGCACAGAGATCGGGAGGGTTGTAGGGCTGGAGGAGGTTACAGAGATAGGGAGGGTTGTAGGGGCTGGAGGAGGTTACAGAGATAGGGAGGGTGGTAGAGATGGAGGAGGTTACAGAGATAGGGAGAGTTGTAGGGGATGGAGGAGGTTACAGAGATGGGGAGAGTTGTAGGGGATGGAGGAGGTTACAGAGATAGGGAGGGTTGTAGGGCTGGAGTAGGTTACAGAGATAGGGAGGGTTGTAGGGCTGGAGGAGGTTACAGAGATAGGGAGGGTTGTAGGGGCTGGAGGAGGTTACAGAGATAGGGAGGGTTGGAGGAGGTTACAGAGATGGGGAGGGTTGTAGGGGCTGCAGGAGGTTACAGAGATAGGGAGGGTTGTAGGGGCTGGAGGAGGTCACAGAGATAGGGAGGGTTGTAGGGGCTGTCGGAGGTCACAGAGATAGGGAGGGTTGTAGGGGCTGGAGGAGTTTACAGAGATAGGGAGGGTTGTAGGGCTGGAGGAGGTTACAGAGATAGGGAGGGTTGTAGGGCTGGAGGAGGTTACAGAGATAGGGAGGGTTGTCGGAGCTGGAGGAGGTTACAGAGATAGGGAGGGTTGTAGGGGCTGGAGGAGCTTACAGAGATAGGGAGGGTTGTAGGGGCTGGAGGATTTTACAGAGATAGGGAGGGTTGTAGGGGCTACAGGAGGTTACAGAGATAGGGAGGGTGGTAGAGATGGAGGAGGTTACAGAGATAGGGAGAGTTGTAGGGGATGGAGGAGGTTACAGAGATGGGGAGAGTTGTAGGGGATGGAGGAGGTTACAGAGATAGGGAGGGTTGTAGGGGCTGGAGGAGGTCACAGAGATAGGGAGGGTTGTAGGGGCTGGAGGAGGTTACAGAGATACGGAGGGTTGTCGGGGCTGGTGGAGGTTACAGAGATAGGGAGGGTTGTAGGGGCTGGAGGAGGTTACAGAGATAGGGAGGGTTGTAGGGGCTGGAGGAGTTTACAGAGATAGGGAGGGTTGTAGGGGCTGGAGGAGTTTACAGAGATAGGCAGGGTTGTTGGGGCTGGAGGAGTTTACAGAGATAGGGAGGGTTGTCGGGGCTGGAGGAGGTTACAGAGATAGGGAGGGTTGTAGGGGCTGGAGGAGGTTACAGAGATAGGGAGGGTTGTAGGGGCTGGAGGAGGTTACAGAGATAGGGAGGGTTGTAGGGGCTGGAGGAGGTTACAGAGATAGGGAGGGTTGTAGGGGCTGGAGGAGGTTACAGAGATAGGGAGGGTTGTAGGGGCTGGAGGAGGTTACAGAGATAGGGAGGGTTGTAGGGGCTGGAGGAGGTTACAGAGATAGGGAGGGTTGTAGGGGCTGGAGGAGGTTGCAGAGATAGGGAGGGTTGTAGGGGCTGGAGGAGGTTACAGAGCTAGGGAGGGTTGTTGGGGCTGGAGGAGGTTACAGAGCTAGGGAGGGTTGTAGGGGCTGGAGGAGGTTACAGAGCTAGGGAGGGTTGTAGGGGCTGGAGGAGGTTACAGAGATAGGGAGGGTTGTAGGGGCTGGAATAACCGCAGCAAAGGCTGGGAACACTCAGGAGGTCAGGCAGCATGCATGGAGAGAGAAGCAGAGTTAACACAGAGCTGAATGATGCACTCTGTCTCTCTCTGTCCCTTTGCACAGATGCTGAGTGTTGCCAACAGTTCCTCTTATTGCAGATTCCCAGCATCAGCAGGGCTTTGCTAGTGATGTATGGACTGAAGCTGATTGGAGGAGGAGGGGACTTGGAGAGAAGCTGATTGGAGGAGAAGGAGGGAACTGGGTGAAGCTGATTGGAGGAGGAGGGGACTTGGTGAAGCCGATTGGAGGAGGAGGGGACTGAGTGAAGCCGATTGGAGGAGGAGTAGGAGGTGGAGACTGGGGTGAAGCTGATTGGAGGAGGTGTGGACTGGGTGAAGCCGATTGGAGGAGGAGGAGGGGGACTGGGGTGAATCTGATTGGAGGAGGCGTGGACTGGGGTGAAGCTGATTGGAGGAAGGGACTGGGTGAAGCTGATTGGAGGAGGCGTGGACTGGCTGAAGCCGATTGGAGGAGGAGGGGACTTGGGTGAAGCTGATTGGAGGAAGATGAGTGGACTGGGGCGAAGTTGATTGGAGGAGACGGGGACGGGGCGAAGCTGATTGGAGGAGGCGAGGGACGGGCTTGCAGCTGATTCGAGGAGCCGGGGGTCGGGGGTGAAGCTGATTCGAGAACGTGGGTACGGGGTAGAAGCTGATTGGAGGAGGCGGAATTGGCGCGGAGAAGGTGGAGAGAGACGCGAGGCCCAGGTACAGAATCACAGAGAGCCTATAGAATCCATAGTGTAGAGAGCCTATAGAATCCACAGAGTGTAGAGAGAGCTTACAGATTCCATAGAGTGTAGAGGGAGAGTGCCTATTGAATCCAGAGTGTAGAGAGCCTATATAATACATAGAGTGCAGAGAGCCTGTAGAATCTGCAGTGTAGAGTGAGCCTATAGAATCCACACTGTAGAGAGAGCCTATAGAATCCATGGAGTGTAGAGAGAGAGCCTGTAGAATACATAGTGGAGAGAACTTGTAGAATCTGCAGTGTGTCGATTGCGCCTATAGAATCCACAGTGCGTAGCGAGCCTGTAGAATCTGCACAGTGTAGAGAGAGCTATAGACTCCAGTGTAGAGAGCCTGTAGAATCCGCACAGTGTAGAGAGCCTGTAGAATCCGCACAGTGTAGAGAGCCTATAGAATCCGTGCATTGTAGAGAGAGAGCCTATAGAATCCAGAGTGTAGAGAATACACAGTGTAGAGAGTGAAACTATAGAATCCACACAGTGTAGAGAGAGAGCCTGTAGAATTTGCAGTGTAGAGAGCCTATAGAATCCGCACAGTGTAGAGAGAGCGCCTATATAATCCAGAGTGTAGAGAGAGCCTATAGAATCCAGAGTGTAGAGAGAGCCTATAGAATACAGTGTGTAGAGAGAGAGACTGTAGAATCCAGAGTGTACAGAGAGCATATAGAATACGTAGTGTGTAGAGAGAGAGAGCCTATAGAATCCAGAGTGTAGAGAGATCCTATAGAATCCAGAGTGTAGCGAGGGAGCCTATATAATCCGCACAGTGTAGAGAGAGCCTATAGATTCCAGTGTGTAGAGAGCCTATAGATGCCAGTGTGTCGAGAGAGCCTGTAGAATCCGCAGTGTTGAGAGAGAGCCTATAGAATCCACTCAGTGTAGAGAGAGCCTATAGAATCCACACAGTGTATAGAGAGCTTATAGAATCCGAAGAGTGTAGAGAGAGAGAGCCTTTAGAATCCTCAGTGTGTAGAGAGAGCAAGGAGGACAAAGGGATTAATTAAGAAGGGGAAAATAGAATATGAAAGTAAGCTTGCTGGGAACATAAAAACTGATTGTAAGAGCTTTTATAGATATGTGAAGAGAAAAAGATTAGTGAAATCAAGTGTAGGTCCCTTGCAGTCAGAAGCGGGGGAAGTTATAATGGGGAACAAAGAAATGGCAGACCAATTAAATGCATATTTTGGTTCTGTCTTCACAAAGGAGGACACAAATAACCTTCCAGAGATGTTGGAGAACATAGGGTCTGATGAAAGGGAGGAACTGAAAGAAATCAGTATTTGCAGGGAAATGGTGTTAGGGAAATTGACGGGATTGAAGGCCGATAAATCCCCAGGGCCTGATAATCTGCATCCTAGGGTACTTAAGGAAGTGGCCCCAGAAATAGTAGATGCATTGCTGATCATCTTCCAACATTCGATGGAATCTGGAACAGTACCCATGGACTGGAGGGTAGCAAATGTAACCCCACTATTCAAAAAGGGTGGTAGAGAGAAAACGGGGAATTACAGACCGGTAAGCCTGACATCGGTAGTGGGGAAAATGCTAGAGTCCATTATAAAGGATGTAATAGCTGAGCACTTTAAAAACAGTGACAGGATCGGACAAAGTCAACATGGATTTACAAAAGGTAAATCGTGCTTGACTAATCTACTGGAATTTTTTGAGGATGTAACTGGGAAAATAGATAAGGGAGAACCAGTAGATGTGGTGTATTTGGACTTTCAAAAGGCTTTCGATCAGGTCCCGCATAAGAGATTAGTGTGTAAAGTTAAGGCACATGGGATTGGGGGCAAGGTATTGACTTGGATAGAGAACTGGTTGGCAGACAGAAAGCAGAGAGTAGGAATTAATGGGTCTTTTTCCGAGTGGCAGGCAGTGACTAGTGGGGTACCGCAGGGTTTGGTCCTTGGACCCCAGCTATTCACAATATACATTAATGATCTGGATAAGGGAACTAAATGTAATATCTCCAAGTTTGCAGACGACACAAAGCTGGGTGGGCGTGTGTGCTCCGAGGAGGATACTGAGAAACTCCAGGATGATTTGGACAGGTTGGGTGAGTGGGCAGAAGCGTGGCAGATGCAATATAACGTGGATAAATGCGAGGTTATCCACTTTGGTGTCAAAAACAGAAAGGCAGACTATTATCTGAATGGCAATAGATTGGGAGAAGGGGAAGTGCAACGATACCTGGGTGTCCTTGTGCACCAGTCGCTGAAGGTAAGCATGCAGGTGCAGCAGGCGGTGAAGAAGGCAAATGGTATGTTGGCCTTCATAGCGAAAGGGTTTGAGTATAGGAACAGGGATGTCCTGCTGCAGTTGTACAGGGCCTTGGTGAGACCACACCTTGAGTACTGTGTGCAGTTTTGGTCGCCTTATCTGAGGAAGGATGTTCTTGCCATGGAAGGAGTTCAGCGAAGATTCACAAGGCTGATACCTGGGATGGCAGGAATGACATATGAGGAGAGATTGGGTCGATTGGGCTTATACTCGCTGGAGTATAGAAGAATGAGAGGGGATCTCATCGAAACATATAAAATTCTGACAGGTCTGGACAAACTAGATGCAGGAAGAATGTTCCCGATGGTCGGAGAGTCCAGAACCAGGGGTCATAATCTAAGGATAAGGGGTAAGCCATTTAGGACAGAAATTAGGAGGAATTTCTTCACCCAGAGAGTGGTGAACCTGTGGAATTCTCTACCACAGAAGGTAGTTGAGGCCAAGTCATTAAATATATTCAAGAATGAGTTAGATATATTTCTTAAAGCTAAAGGTATCAAGGGATATGGGGAGAAGGCAGGGACAGGGTACTGAGTTTGGATGATCAGCCATGATCTCATCGAATGGCAGAGCAGGCTCAAGGGGCCGAATGGCCTACTCCTGCTCCTATCTTCTATGTTTCTATAGAATCCATAGAGTGTGTAGAGAGAGAGAGCCTGTAGCATCCGCACAGTGTGTAGAGAGAACCTATAGAATCCACAGTGTGCAGAGAGCCTATTGAATCCGCAGTGTAGAGAGAGCCTATAGAATCCGCAGTGTAGAGAGCCTATAGAATCTGCAGACTGTAGAGCCTATAGAATCCGCAGATTGCAGAGAGCCTATAGAATCCGCAGTGTCGAGAGCCTATAGAACCCATAGCGTAGATAGCCTATAGAATCCACATCGTGTAGATCCTATAGAATCCATCGTGTAGAGAGCCCATAGAATCCAGTGTAGAGCGCCTATAGAATCCGCAGAATGCAGAGAGCCTATAGAATCCGCAGTGCCGAGAGCCTATGGAATCCATAGTGTAGATATCCTATATAATCCATAGTGTGCAGAGAGAGAGAGAGTCTATAGAATCTGCCGTGTAGAGAGCCTATAGAATCCACAGTGTGTAGAGAACCTATAGAATCCAGTGTGCAGAGCCTATAGAATCCGCACAGTGTAGAGAGCCTATAGAATCCGCACAGTGTAGAGAGCCTATAGAATCTGCACAGAACGTAGAGAGCCTACAGAATCTGCACCGTGTAGAGCCTATAGAATTCAGTGTATAGATCGCCTATAGAATCCGCAGAATGTAGAGAGCCTATAGAACCCAGTGTAGAGAGCCTATAGAATCTGCACAATGTAGAGAGAGCGCCTATAGAATCCGCACAGAGCGTAGAGAGCCTACAGAATCCACACCGTGTAGAGCCTATAGAATCCATAGTGTAGAGAGGCCATAAAATCAACAGTGTGTAGAGAGAGCCTATAGAATCCGCAGAATGTAGAGAGCCTATTGAATCCGCAGTGTCGAGAGCCTGTAGATCCATAGAGTGTAGAGAGAACCTACAGAATCCAGTGTGTAGAGAGAGAGCCTATAGAATCCGCAGAGTGTAGAGAGCCTATAGAATCCGCAGAGTGTAGAGAGAGCCTACAGAATCCACAGTGCGTAGCGAGCGCCTATAAAATCCACAGTGTAGAGAGAGAGCCTATAGAATCTGCAGTGTAGAGAGCCTTTAGAATCCAGTGTGTAGAGAGAGCCTATAGAATCCGCAGAGTGTAGAGAGCCTATATAATCCAGTGTGTAGAGAGAGAACCTATAGAATCCAGTGTGCAGAGCCGATAGAATCCGCAGTGTAGAGAGCCTATAGAATCCGCAGTGTAGAGAGCCTATAGAATCCGCACAGAGCGTAGAGAGCCTACAAAATCTGCACCGTGTAGAGCCTATAGAATCCATAGTGTATAGATAGCCCATAGAATCTGCAGAATGTAGAGAGCCTATAGAACCCAGTGTATAGAGCCTATAGAATCCGCACGGTGTAGAGAGATCCTATAGAATCCGCACAGAGCGTAGAGAGAGCCTACAGAATCCACATCGTGTAGAGCCTATATAATCCATAGTGTAGAGAGAGCCCATAGAATCCAGTGTATAGAGAGCCTATAGAATCCGCAGAATGTAGAGAGCCTATAGAATCCACAGTGCGTAGCGAGCGCCTATAAAATCCGCAGTGTAGAGAGAGAGCCTATAGAATCCGCACAGTGTAGAGAGCTTATAGAATCCGCACAGTGTAGAGAGCTTATAGAATCCGCAGTGTAGAGAGAGATCTATAGAATCCGCAGAGTGTAGAAAGAGAACCTATAGAATCCGCAGAGTGTATAGAAACCACATACAATATATATACCCCACATATAGTGCGTTGAAGCCGTATTTAATGTATATAAAGTGCATTTACTGTATTGAAACTGTATGCTGTATAGAAACCTATAATGTGTATAACCCGTGTATAATGTCTAGCGACTGAATATCATGTAGAGAACGCCGCATGTAATACACAGACCATGCATCATATACATTAAATGTATATACTTTAGTGTCAGTCGTGGCTCAGTGGGGAGCACTATTGCCTCTGTGTAAGAAGGCTGTGGGTTCAAGTCCCACTCCAGAGAGTTCAGCACAAAAATCCAGGCTGACACTCTGGTGCAGTACAGGGGGAGTGCTGCACTGTCGGAGGGGCAGTACTGAGGGAGTGCTGCACTGTCGGAGGGGCAGTACTGAGGGAGCGCTGCACTGTCGGAGGGGCAGTACTGAGGGAGCGCTGCACTGTCGGAGGGGCAGTACTGAGAGAGCGTTGCACTGTTGGAGCGGCAGTACTGAGGGAGCGCTGCACTGTCGGAGGGGCAGTACTGAGGGAGCGCTGCACTGTCGGAGGGGCAGTACTGAGGGAGCGCAGCACTGTCGGAGGGGCAGTACTGAGGGAGCGCTGCACTGTCGGAGGGGCAGTACTGAGGGAGCGCTGCACTGTCGGAGGGGCAGTACTGAGGGAGCGCTGCACTGTCAGAAGGGCAGTACTGAGGGAGCGCTGCACTTTCGGATGGGCAGTACTGAGGGAGCGCCGCACTGTCGGAGGGGCAGTACTGAGGGAGCGCTGCACTGTCGGAGGGGCAGTACTGAGGGAGCGCTGCACTTTCGGAGGGGCAGTACTGAGGGAGCGCTGCACTGTCGGAGGGGCAGTACTGAGGGAGCGCTGCACTGTCAGAAGGGCAGTACTGAGGGAGCGCTGCACTGTCGGAGGGGCAGTACTGAGAGAGCGTTGCACTGTTGGAGCGGCAGTACTGAGGGAGCGCTGCACTGTCGGAGGGGCAGTACTGAGGGAGCGCTGCACTTTCGGAGGGGCAGTACTGAGGGAGCGCTGCACTGTCGGAGGGGCAGTACTGAGGGAGCGCTGCACTGTCTGAGGGGCAGTACTGAGGGAGCGCTGCAGTGTCGCGGGGGGGGGGCAGTACTGAGGGAGCGCTGCACTGTCGGAGGAGCAGTACTGAGGGAGCGCTGCACTGTCGGAGGGCCAGTACTGAGAGAGCGCTGCACTGTCGGAGGTGCCGTCTTTTGATGTAATGTTAAACCGACGTAACCGAACGTAAAAGTCCCCACTCCCACTATGTTGAAGAGGAGCAGATGGGTGAACTCCCTGGTGTCACGGGGCCAATATTCATCCCTCATTCAACATCACTAAAACAGATGATCTGCTCATTATCGCATTGCTGTTTGTTGGGAGCTTGCTGTGCACAAATTGGCTGCCGCGTTTCCTATATTACAACAGTGACGGCACGTCAGAAAGTATATAATGCACAGACTGTTAAAGGTGCTGTCTGAATGCGCGTTCTTGTTATTTCAACTGGTGCTGGAACATATCGCAGACTGTTGCGGAGCATTTTAAACCAACACTCGACACAAGGTTTTCAGATCGATTAGTCAGGTTGTCTTTATTACACCGGTGGGGAGACAGTCTGCTCTGTCTTTAGCTAGACTTCTCCAAATTGTTGCAGCAAACACTACGGGCTGGATTTTGAATGCCCTTGTGGAGTCTGGTTTGGAGGCGTGTGGGGGGTTAAAGTTGCAGATTCGGGGGTCCCGACTCCATCCCGCCTCCACGCAATTTTGACAAAATCGGTCACAGGGTTCCCGACTCCGTCCCGCCTCCAAGAGGTGGGAGAGGCCATTAAAGCCCTTAACAAGCCCTAAATTGGCTCTGTAATGCCATTTTGAAACGTTTTAGCTAGTTTAACCCTTTTCCCACGTGAAGTACGCCTGATGTGAAACACGCCAGTGACACCTGGCGGGAGCACAAGTGGATAGCTGACTATCAGCTGCAGGTCCACTATTACAACAGAGATGTGATGAAGGTAGTAGTAGTATTAGGTCTGAAAGTCGCCTCTGATGCTGCTGCATTGAATGTCTTCAGAGACTGCCTGGGAGGACTTGGTTGGAAAAATCTCTCTCTCTCTCTCTCTCTCTGCTGCTGCTCATTTTGCATCCAGGTCCTCTCACAGCAAAGGCCAGGCCGTCTCTGACCTGCAATGCAGCAGCAATGATGACATCATCAGAGGCGACTTTCAGACTGAAACCACTAATTGGTTCATGGGTTCCCACATGCTGGAACTCAATTGCCCAATTAGGTGAAAATTCCATCAATCTCCCACATCCAATTGCAGGCGGGTGATAACACGAAATGCGGATGACACGACCCCAACCCGACCCCAGTACAAAATCCAGCCCGACATTTTTATACATTAAAATACACCTGGCCCGGCTCATGCACAATTCATTCCTGCCACCTGATTGGATCTTGGCCCGCAGGCACCTTCATGGATTGGGTTACAAATCTTAATGTAAACATGTGTAAGCCACCTCCTCAATCAGTCAGTCAAACCGCTGATCGCCAATTAAAAGATACCTTGGAATGTGACCTAGATAATAAAGCTGTTTAAAGGCAGTTGAAATGCTGGACATCCTGGGCTGGATTTTCATTGACCCGTGGAGGCGGGTTTGGAGGCGTGTGGGGGGGTTAAAATTGCAAAAACTGGCGGGCGGGCACAAGTCCGCCTCCATCCCGCCTCCATGCAATTTTCATGGAATCGTGTCTGCTGGTCCCGACTGCGTCCCGCCTCTAAGAGACGGGATAGGCTGTTAAGGCCCTTAACAAGCACTAAATTGGCTCCATAATGCCATTTTGAAAGGCCTTTGTGATTTTAACCCTTGTTCTACGTGAAGCATGCCTGTTCTGAACCACGATTGTGAAACCTGGCGGGAGCACTTAAGAACATAAGAAATAGGAGCAGGAGTAGACCAATCGGCCCCTCGAGCCTGCTCCGCCATTCAATAAGATCATGGCTGATCTGATCCAACCTCAACTCTAAAGAACACAAGAAGCAGGAGCAGGACCCGGCCACTCGGCCCCTGGGCCCGCTCCGCCACCCACAGGGCCTTGACCGATCCGAACTCAGCCTCATGTCCAAGTTCCAGCCCGCTCCCCGTAACCCCTGATTCCCTTTACTTCTAGGAAACGGTCTATTTCTGTTTTAAATTTATTTAATGAAGTAGCTTCCACAGCTTCCTGGGGTAGCAAATTCCACAGACCCACTACCCTCTGACTGAAAAAGTTTCTCCTCATCTCAGTTTTGAAAGAGGAACCCCTTATTCTAAGATTATGTCCCCTAGTTCTAGTTTCACCCATCATTGGGAACATCCTCACCGCGTGCACCCGATCAAGCCCCTTCACAATCTTATATGTTTCAATAAGATCGCCTCTCATTCTTCTGAACTCCAATGAGTAGAGTCCCAATCTACTCAACCTCTCCTCGTATGTCCACCCCCTCATCCCCGGAATTAACCGAGTGAACCTTCTTTGTACTGCCTCGAGAGCAAGTATGTCTTTTCTTAAGTATGGATAGCTGACTATCAGTGGCTGGGCTGACTATCAGTGAGTGAGTGGCTGGCTGGCATCTGGGAGACATAAAAAATTCTCTCTCTCATTCTCTCTCTCTCGTGTAAAAATATCTAGGAGCAGACTTAGAGCTGCTGCTCATTTTGCATCCAGGTCCTCTCACAGCAAAGGCCAGGCAGTCTCTGAAGACCTTCAATGCAGCAGCAACGATGACATCATCAGAGGCGACTTTCAGACTGAAAACACTCATTGGTCATGGGTTCCCACATGCTGGAACTCAATTGCCCAATGAGGTGAAAATCGCATCAATCTCCCACATCCAATTGCAGGCGGGTGGATAACACGACCCCAACCCGCCCCAGTATCAAAATCCAGCCCTAAGTGTCCACAACAAAACAGGCCACAGGTTGTAGAACGATTTTTAGTGGCTAAAGGGGAGGAGTCAAACCTTCGGAGCTCTGAAATACAGCAGGCTTTTTTTTTTCTCTTCAAAGGTCAGCTTATCTTGACCGCCTCTTTATGGATGTGGCCCTTTCATGTTAGCCCCTGTCTTTCTTATCCCATTCAGTGCAACTGTCAGCGATGTCACTTTAAACTCTTTTCCCCACTGCACAGACAAACCGAGATGGGGAGTGCGCCGAGCAAAAGGAATCAGTCCGCGCCCAGGAGGGGAAGAGCCCCCGCCTGGACCCACGGGCGAAGGGAGTGCGCCGAGAGGAGGAGGCACGAGCCAGGAAGGAGACAGTCAGACTCGGATAGCAGGTGGGTGGCTTAAGAGTCTTCCCCGATCAAAAGGAGCCGGAAAGGTTTCATGTTTTCTCCCTTCTCGAAATGTGCGGGGGAGCGCTGGCAAGTCTTGCATTTATAAGAACATAAGAAATAGGAGCAGGAGTAGGCCAATTGGCCCCTCGAGCCTGCTCCGCCATTCAATAAGATCATGGCTGATCTGATCCTAACCGCCAATCTACTATCACAGAACCATCTCCTGAATCTAACAGAATTGGACACAAGAAATAGGAGCAGGATCAGGCTACACGGCCCCTGGGCCCGCTACGCTACCCACAGGGCCATGACCGATCCGAACCTAGACTCATGTCCAAATTCCTGCCCGCTCCCCGTAACCCTTAATTCCCTTTACTTCTAGTAAAAACTGTCTATTTCTGTTTTAAATTTATGTAATGATGTAGCTTCTACAGCTTTTTGGGGCAGCATATTCCATGGACCCACCACCCTCTGAGTGAAGTAGTTCCTTCTCATCTCAGTTTTGAAAGAGCAGCCCCTTATTCTAAGACTATGCCCCCTAGTTCTAGTTTCACCCATCATCGGGAACATCCTGACCGCATCCACCTGATCCAACCCCTTCACAATCATATATGTCTTCTGAATTCCAATGAGTAGAGTCCCAATCTACCCAACCTCTCCTCATAGGGCAACACGGTGGCATAGTGGTTAGCACTGTTGCCTCACAGCGCCAGGGACCCGGGTTCGAATCCGGCCTCGGGTGACTGTCTGTGTGGAGTTTGCACATTCTCCCCGTGTCTGCGTGGGTTTCCTCCAGGTGCTCCGGTTTCCTCCCACAGTCCAAAGATGTGCGGGTTAGGTTGATTTGGCTATGATAAATTGACCCTTAGTGTTAGGGGGGATTAAATACGTGGGGATAGGGTGGGATATGTGTCGGTGCAGGCTCGATGGGCCGAAATGGCCTCCATCTACACTGTGGGGATTCTGTGATTCTGTGATATGTCCATCCCCGGGATTAACCGAGTGAACCACCTTCGTACTGACTCGAGAAAGTATGTCTTTTCTTAAGTATTTATTGTGCCTGTTCCCTAGAGGCTGTTTCCCCCCTGGCTGGAGAGGCTAGAGCTAGGGGGAGGGTCACAGTCTCAGGATAAGGGGCCGGCCAGTTAGGGCTGAGGCGAAGAGGAATTTCTTCACTCAGAGGGTGGTGAATCTTTGGCATTCTCTGCCCCAGAGGTGCTGTTGGAGGTTCGGTTGTTGAGTATGTTCATATTTGACCCTGAAATGAGCTTCCGACCACATATCCGCGGCATAACTAAGACCGCCTATTTCCACGTCCGTAACATCGCCCGTCTCCGCCCCTGCCTCAGCTCATCCGCTGCTGAAACCCTCATCCGTGCCTTTGTTACCTCTAGACTCCCGACTATTCCAGCACACTCCTGGCCGGCTCTGTAATATCCTCCAGCTCCGACAACCCTCCCTATCTCTGTAACCTCCTCCAGCCACTACAACCCTCCCTATCTCTGTAACCTCCTCCAGCCCCTACAACCCTCCCTATCTCTGTAACCTCCTCCAGCCCCTACAAACCTCCCTATCTCTGTAACATCCTCCAGCCCTACAACCCTCCCTATCTCTGTAACCCCCTACAACCCTCCCTATCTCTGTAACCCCCTACAACCCTCCCTATCTCTGTAACCTCCTCCAGCCCTACAACCCTCCCTATCTCTGTAATATCCTCCAGCCCTACAACCCTCCCTATCTCTGTAACCTCCTCCAGCCCCTACAACCCTCCCTATCTCTGTAACCTTCTCCAGCCCCTACAACCTTCCCTATCTCTGTAACCTCCTCCAGCCCCTACAACCCTCCCTATCTCTGTAACCTTCTCCAGCCCCTACAACCCTCCCTATCTCTGTAACCTTCTCCAGCCCCTACAACCCTCCCTATCTCTGTAACCTCCTCCAGCCCTACAACCCTCCCTATCTCTGTAACCTCCTCCAGCCCTACAACCCTCCCTATCTCTGTAACCTCCTCCAGCCCCTACAACCCTCCCTATCTCTGTAACCTCCTCCAGCCCCTACAATCCTCCCTATCTCTGTAACCTCCTCCAGCCCCTACAACCCTCCCTATCTCTGTAACCTCCTCCAGCCCTACAACCCTCCCAATCTCTGTAACCTCCTCCAGCCCCGACAACCCTCTGTATCTCTGTAACCTCCTCCAGCCCCTATAACCCTCCCAATCTCTGTAACCTCCTCCAGCCCCTACAACCCTCCCAATCTCTGTAACCTCCTCCAGCCCCTACAACCCTCCCTATCTCTGTAACCTCCTCCAGCCCCAACAACCCTCCCTATCTCTGTAAACTCCTCCAGCCCCTATAACCCTCCCTATCTCTGTAACCTCCTCCAGCCCCAACAACCCTCCCTATCTCTGTAACCTCCTCCAGCCCCAACAACCCTCCCTATCTCTGTAACCTCCTCCATCCCCACAACCCTCCGAGATTTATGCGCTCCTCCAATTCTGGCCTCATGAGCATCCCCCGATTTCCATCGCTCCACCATTGGCGGCCGTGCCTTCAGCTGCCTGGGCCCCAAGCTCTGGAATTCCCTCCCTAAACCTCTCCGCCTCTCTCTCTCCTCCTCTAAGACGCTCCTAAAACCTCCCTCTTTGACCAAGCTTTTAGTCACCTGTCCTAATATCTCCTTATGTGGCTCGGTATCAACTTTTGTCCGATAACGCTCCTGTGAAGAGCCTTGGGACGTTTTACTATGTTAAAAGCTTTCTCTCTTTCTTTCTCTCTCATTTACTTTCTCCTTCTATAAGTGGAGTTGAGGGTGAAGATCAGCCATGATCTTATTGAATGTTGGAGCAGGCTCAAAGGGCTGAATGGCCGACTCCTGCTCCTATTTCTCTATGTTCTCTCTCTCTCTCTCTCTGTCTGTCTCTTTCACTCTCTCTTTCTCTCTTTCTCGCTCTGTGTCTCTCTCTCTGTCTCTGTCTTTCTTTCTCTTTGTCTCTCACTGTCGCTCTCTGTGTTTCTCTCACTCCGTCTCTCTGTCTCTCTCTGTGTCTCTGTCTCTCTCTCTCTCTGTGTCTCTGTCTCTCTCTCTCTCTCTCGTCTCTCTCTGTCTCTCTCTGTCTTTCTCTGTCTCTGTCTCTCGCTCTGGCTCTCTCTGTCTCTCTCTCTCTGTGTCTCTCTCTGTCTTTCTCCGTGTCTCTCACTGTCGCTCTCAGTGTCTCTGTCTCTCTGTGTCTTTCTCTGTCTCTCTCTCTGTCGCTCTCTGTCTCTCTCTCTGTCGCTCTCTGTCTCTCTCTCTCTGTCGCTCTCTCTCTCTCTGTCTCTCACTCTCTGTCTCTCTCTCTCTGTCTCTCTCTCTCTGTCTCTCTCTCTCTCTGTCTCGCTCTCTCTGTCTCTGTCTCTCTCTCTGTCTCTCTCTCTCTCTGTCTATCTGTGTCTCTCTCTCTCTCTGTCTCTCTCGCTCTGTCTCTCTCTGTCTCTCTGTCTCGCTCTCTCTCTGTCGCTCTCTGTCTCTCTCTCTGTGTCTCTCTGTCTCTCTCTCTCTCTCTCTCTCTGTCTCTCTGTCTCGCTCTCTCTCTGTCGCTCTCTGTCTCTCTCTCTGTGTCTCTCTCTGTCTCTCTCTCTCTGTCTCTCTCTCTCTGTCTCTCTCTCTCTGTCACTCTGTCTCTGTCTCTCTCTCTCTCTCTCTGTCTCTCTCTCTCTGTCTCTCTCTCTCTCTCTCTCTGTCTCTGTCTCTGTCTCTCTCTCTCTGTCTCTCTCTCTCTCTGTCTGTCTCTCTCTCTCTGTCTCTCTCTCTCTGTTCAGATACCTGTTGCTGGAATGAATTAAATGCCGATGGGGGTGGGTGGGTGTGCTTTTGTGTCCAGGTGGCAGCGGTGGGATCCAGGAGACGCTGGCGAGCTACAACGACCTCCAGCTGTTCCGGGTGACCAAGTTTTATCGGCAGCTGCTCCAGCGGGTGCTGGAGAGTTACGCGGTGGATCTGAGTGCCGCCTTGGCCAGCAGCACCATATTTAAAGAGGAGGACGAGGTACGTGGGTGAGGCCCTGGGTTCCCCCCCGGTCAACCCGGGCCAGCGCGGGTGCGACGGTTGGGACTGCGGCATATTACGGGGTGTCTATAGAATGCAAGGGTGGGTTATATGGACAGGGACGGGGGAGGGAGGGGAAACGGTGTGGGGGAGGGCGGGTGGAGGGGGTTCACTGTACAGGACACGGTGGTGGTTTATCAATAGGAGAAGTCGCGCAACACCAGGTTATAGTCCAACAGCTTTATTTGAAATCACAAGCTTTCGGAGCGCTGCTCCTTCGTCAGGTGAAGTGAAGAGATGCATATAGTCACAGCATATATAGTCAGAGAACACTGCCAGGTGACTACAGTTAATCTTTCCAACTGCCCTTTATCACACCTCGGCAGAGAGATAATCACGGCAATCAAAGGTGTGGATGGTGTCCAAACAGGTCAGTCAGGAAAACATTACATCAAAGGGCAGTTGGAAAGATTAACTGTAGTCACCTGGCTGTGTTCTCTGTCTATATATGCCGTGCCTATATGCATCTCTTCACTTCACCTGACGAAGGAGCAGCCGCTCCGAAAGCTTGTGATTTCAAATAAAACTGTTGGACTATAACCTGGTGTTGTGCGACTTCTCACATTAGTCCACCCCAGTCCAACACCGGCATCTCCGCATCATGTTTATAAATAGGACGCAGGGGCGAGCTGTAGGGGTTATGGGCGTCAGGTGATAGAGGTCACGGGGTTGTAGAGGTCATGGGGGGGGCGGGGGTTGGTCAGGTCACCCTCTTCCGACCAAAAGGTCTCGAGGTCCGCGCAGAGCAGGATTAAACGGAGTGCACGTCAACAGAGTGATTTATTTGGTCATTTGGAAAGAGTGGGAATTCAGAGAAGAGGGGGAAGGAGTTGTTGCTTTTTGCCTACACTCCTTGGGGTAGAAATTAGGTCGCGCCCCATTTGGGGCGCAAATATCGTCCGGATGCAAATATTAGCGCCTGGCGCTAATTATCGGCACTGACAGGAAACTTCACTTTTACCGCCCCGGGAGGTGAGTGGAGCGCTAAAGCAGGCGCTGCACACCTCTCTTAAGGCGCAAAGGCCAAGGAGTGAGGCGCTAACTCAGCGCACGAGCGCAGCGCAGCTGCTGCCAGTTAGTGAGGGAACACAGACACACTGGCGCCGGCCACTTCTTAAAGCGGGGGGGGGGGCACTTGCTCCCCAGCCACACCCTGCTCATTGCAGCCTTGAATCTCAGCCTGGAGAGACCTGTAATCCATTTTGCTGCCAAGCATGGAGAGGGTGAGAGAACGCGCTCATCGCTTCACCGAGCGGGCCTTGGATGCTCTGGTTGACGCAGTGGAGCGCAGACGATGTATGCTGTTCCCTGAGAGTGGCAGGAGGCCTTTGCCACGCGAGTTCAGAAGAGTGTGGAGGGAGGTGGCTCAGAGCGTCTCCTCCAGGAGCATGGTGCCCAGGACCCATACTCAATGCCGCAAAAAGTTCAACGACCTCACTCGGGTCGTCAGGGTGAGTGGCTTTTTCTCAATACCTCTCCATCCCTCCATCTCAACCTCACTCTATGGCCAGAGGGTCTTAAAACCCCAATGCACAACACTCATCCAACACCTATGGCCCTTTCATCAAACACACACACACATTCCACACTTTGCATACAGTAAGGGCTATTCACCTATGGGAGGCACATCAGGCAAGACCATGGCTGTATATTGTAAGGGCTATTCACCTATGGGAGGCACATCAGGCAGGACCATGGCTGTATATTGTAAGGGCTATTCACCTATGGGAGGCACATCAGGCAGGACCATGGCTGTATATTGTAAGGGCTATTCACCTATGGGAGGCACATCAGGCAGGACCATGGCTGTATATTTACTCAGATGCTGTCCTTTTTCTTGCAGGCTAAGCTGGCTCATAATCGGAGACAGCAGCAACGGACGGGTGGAGGGCGGCTTCAGCTGCAACCCCTCAGCGATCTGGAGGAGCGCGTCCACAGGATTGTGGCAAGCCGGGTGATCGGTCCCGTCGCCACTGGAGACGCCGACCCCGTTGTGGACAGCAATGGTAAGGTCATCACCTTTTTGTCCTCTGTCCTTCCACTTGTCCCTCACAATACCAGCCTTTGACACTTTCAATCCAACTTGCTAACTCGCTGCACTTATTCCTCCCTTACTGCCACCCTGTCCTCACGCTAAAGCCACTCTTGTACCTCCCTGCTTTCAGATGGTGATTCACCAGCTGAGGAGACGGGCCCTGAAGCTGCCACTGGGAGTGATGCTGCAGCTGAGGAGGAAGAGGAAGCCAGAGCATCAGTGCCACCCTCTCCCGAGGAAGCCCATGCCCACACTGGGAACACGCCTTCCCCGGAGGGGAGCAGGGGGGAAGGGGCTGATGATGGTGAAGCTCCAGGACCCAGCGGGCTGCAGCAACGCCATGGGGGGGGGGGGGGGTAGGGAAGAACGGGGGCCTTCTCCCCAGAGGGAGAGTATGCCAGACACTCTTACTGCAATGGACGCAGAGGAGGAGCGGCTGATTGCAGAAATGAACACCCAGGCGGTGGGCATGCACACTGAGCTCATGGGTGCAGTGGGAAGGGTGCCCGAATGCATTGAGTCACTGGCAAGGAGTGTGGAGCACTTCGCTGTAGCACAGGCGGATGCCACACTAACGCTTAGTGCTGCAATTCAGTCACTGGCTGCCGTGATCCCACCTCTGACTGCTCTCATACAGACTCAGATGGAGGCCACGCGAGCACAGACTGCTGCCAACCTCGATGGTTCGTGCACATGTCCCCGGGGCTGTCACCGCGCCGCAGCAGGCCAGCAATCTGTTCTCCGGCAGATTGCTCCGGATGCTGAAGTGCTGCCCCGTGGGAGTGCCAGTGTGTCGGGCGAGCAGGGAGTTGCTGTCCTCTCTCACGATGACAGCATTCCTGCTGCCAACACTGTCACTTCTCCACTGCACTTGCCACCGCCTGTAGGACAGACTGCTGCCGCCCATGCAGAGTTGGTGCAGTCTGCAGCCGGGCCCTCCAGGCCCAGAAGTGGTCGAGGCCGTCCTTCAGGGGCATCTGCAGTGTCAGGGTCTGACGAGCAGCAGCCTTCCACCAACCTTGCTGCAGCCACTGAGGTCCCATTACGGAGGAGCAGTAGGGTTAGAAGGGGGGAAGTGCGCAAGGGAAGGAGATCACCCTCGAAGGGCAAAAAGTAGGAGGTGTGCCAAAATGCTGGTCATTTTTTTATTAAAGGCCGAGGTTCATGGTCCAACTTTTGTTTAGTGTTTTGGACATTATCTCCAGGTTGTGAGAACCAGTTATGTTATTGACTGTTTTTTTGTGTTTATTTCTATGAGTTTGTCATGAGGAATTGACACACACAGAGTTTGTAAAATAAATAAGTTTCTGTATTCAAAATATACATGGCTGGTGGTTGGAATTATTGGTGCCTTGGCCGGCTTAGGGGTTGCGTGCTGGGTTGATTAGTGTTTGTAGCAATGGCAGGGGCCCTAGAAGCGGCTTGCTATTAGTCGTTGACGGACGGCCCTTGCAGTTTGACCATTGTGGGCCGCCCTCCCGCCTTGGTGCTGCTGATGATCATCGTCCTCGTCCTCTTCCTCCTCTTCCTCCTCCTCCTCTGGTGGTGCTACAAGGCCTGGTGGCATTGGCTGGGTCCTGAGGATTGCCATGTTGTGCAACATGCAGCACACGACTACGAAGTTCGAAACTTGCTCAGGCGAGTACTGCAGGGCTCCTCCGGAATGGTCCAGACAGCGGAACCGTTGTTTCAGCACGCCGATTGTGCGCTCAATAATGTTCCTGGTTGCTTGATGGCTTTCATTGTACCGCAGCTCAGCAGGGGTGTTTGGCGTACGGAGCGGTGTCATCAGCCAGGTGCTCAATGCGTACCCCTTGTCCCCGAGAAGCCAACCAACTGGCTGATGCGGTGCCTCGAAAACTTCTGCCACAGTAGTCTGGCGCAGGATGAAAGCATCGTGGCAGCTGCCCGGATAGTGGGCATTGACAGCGAGTATCACCTGTCTGTGGTCACAGACCAACTGCACATTCAAGGAATGGAACCCCTTTCTGTTCCTGAATTCCTCTGCATTCTCTCGCGGAGCACGCAAAGCCACATGCGTGCAGTCAATGGCGCCCTGCACCATGGGGAAGCCCGCTACCCTCGCAAAGCCCAGAGCACGGTCACGCTGCTTGTCTGGGGTCATAGGGAAAGAGATGAAGTCTCGTCTCCTTCTGAAGAGGGCATTGGTGACCTGCCGGATGCAGCGATGCACCGCAAACTGGGAGATATTGGCGAGGTCCCCAACAGCAGCTTGGAATGAGCCAGTAGCGTAGAAGTTCAAAGCCACTGTGACCTTCACTGCCACCGACAGAGACGTCCTGGACCTCAGCTGAGGCTGCAGATCTGGCTGCAGCAGGTGGCAGAGCTCAGTGACCACCTCCTTGCTGAATCGCAGCCTTCGCAAACACAGCTCCTCGGACATATGGATGTAGGAGAGCTGTTCACGATATACCCTGGGAGGGTAAGCTCTCCTGTACATGCGCCTGATGGCCCTCCTCCGTCTGGCCATCATTGCCACTCTCTGTCTGCGTCTCGGTATCCTCCGATTCAGCTGGAGCAGGACGACGCCCCCAATCATTGCAGCCCCCATATTCTCTTTGCCAGAAAAGTAATGAGGTACAGCAACTAAAGTAGCAACAAAGTTAGGATGAACTAGGCAAAACTACCTCACAAAGCGTTGAGTCAATGTAGAAGTCTCTCTCTCTCTCTCCGAATCTCTCTCTCTCTCTCTCAGAACGAGTGGTGCATAAATGTCGACCACAGAAAAAGACAGGAAGAGGCCCCCTTTAAATAGCGCCCCCCCCAGCCCCACACCGATTGATAACGTTCCAGTCTTCCGGTCGTTGGAAGCGCCAGGCGGTAAGGCAGGGGGCGCCACTCAATTTCCGCTCCGGGGCGCCCCAAGGGCGTTGCACCATGGAATGACGTCACAATCTGCGCGCGCAGGTGGTCGCAGCGGTAAGTTTTAGCGCCGCCGCACAATCTCAAGTTAAGTTCTCGAGCGGCGCAAACAGCGCTGCGCCCGGGCGTTAGCGGCTTAACGCCCCATTAGCGCCCTCTTAAGGCGCTAACGGGAGGCGCAACCAAGTGAATTTTTACCCCCTTGTGTTACAGGTAGATATTTAATTTCAGTCCCCATAACTTAATCTATGATGCAGAGATGCCAGTGTTGGACTGAGGTGGACAAAAGTGAGAAGTCGCACAACACCAGGTTATAGTCCAACAGCTTTATTTGAAATCACAAGCTTTCGGAGCGCTGCTCCTTCGTCAGGTGAAGTAAAGAGATGCATATAGGCACAGCATATATAGTCAGAGAACACAGCCAGGTGATTACAGTTAATCTTTCTAACTGCCCTTTATCACACCTCGGCAGAGAGACAATCACGGCAATCAAATCCAACCAGGTCAGTCAGGAAGACAATACATCAAAGACAAGAGCAAAATACAACAAAGACAATGAGGTGGGGTCACAGGGGGTCTAATGTGTCAAATACTGCAGTCTGTATGGAAAACCAACAACGTTAAACTTTTTACTTTTTTTTACTGGAAATCACATCTGTGAACAAGCCAACGACGACTCGAGTCTGGATGACTCTACGTCATGTAGCGGGACATGAACCCAAGATCCCGGTTGAGGCCGTCCTCATGGGTGCGGAACTTGGCTGTCAGTTTCTGCTCGACGATTTTGCGTTGTCGTGTGTCTCGAAGGCCGCCTTGGAGAACGCTTACCCGTAGAGTCATCCAGACTCGAGTCGTCGTTGGCTTGTTCACAGATGTGATTTCCAGTAAAAAAAAAGTAAAAAGTTTAAAGTTTTTGGTTTTCCATACAGACTGCAGTCTCTGACACATCAGACCCCACTGTGACCCCACCTCATTGTCTTTGTTGTATTTTGCTCTCGTCTTTGATGTAATGTCTTCCTGACTGACCTGGTTGGATTTGATTGCCGTGATTGTCTCTCTGCCGAGGTGTGATAATGATGCGGAGATGCCGGCGTTGGACTGGGGTGGACAAAAATGAGAAGTCGCACAACACCAGGTTATAGTCCAACAGCTTTATTTAAAATTACAAGCTTTCGGAGCTGTCGCCCCTTCCTCAGGTAAAGGTACAATGAGTGAATCTACAATATTTCACAGTATATAAACACAGAAACTGCAGAGATACAATCTTTCAGGGAAGGTGTCCTTACATCAAAGACACGCCAGAGCACAGCCAAGACAATGGCCCGAAAATTAGACCTAATACGCGAGAGTACGCACTGTGTACTCTCGCGTTTTAGGTCTCCAATTGCCGGTTTCCAGCATGCACTGCGCATGCGCGGGAAACCGGCACTTCGTGAACTCAAAAGGGGGCGGTTCCTAAGTGAACCGCGTGCGCGCTACAGGCTGCGCGCACGCAGTGCACTTCGTGCTTTGAACGCGCAGGTAAGCATGGAAGATTTTGCACATAAAGAAAGGAGGCGTAAGACCCTCTTTTAGCAAGGTAAGTAGTTAATTAAGTATTATTTTAAATTTTTTTCAACAGGTTTATCTTTTTTAGAGACTTTAAAGAAAGGTAAGTTTATTTTTATAACTTTTAAAAAGATTTTAAATTTTTTCAAAAATTTAATTTTTTGTTTAAAGTGGTTAATTTATTTAACTATAATTATTTTATTAATGTGATGGCTTTTTTTTTTAAATTTAATTGAGGTTTAGCTGTTCTTTTGGGGGGGTGTAGATTCATAGCTTTGACAGCCCTTGCTGTCAAAACTATGAATGAAAGATGGTGTGCTGCCATTGGCTCTAACTGAATCACATGATCCCAGAGCTCGCACGAACTAACTCCGTCTCTGGCTCACGCAAGCACTGCACAGCTGCAGCCTTGAAACTAAAGTTCGTGTGAGCCCGGAGGGAAAAGGTAGGCGCGCAGTGAGATATCGCGGGGAAGCCTTACCCCCGCAGGAACGCTCCGTGTTTAATTTCTGGGCCATTGAGATGTGTCACAGGGGGTCCAACGTGTCAAATCCTGCTGTCTGCAGTTTTTTTTTGGGTTTGTTTTTTTTGTGTTTTTTTTTTAAAACTGGAAAGACAGACAACGATGTCGAGTCACGTTCTGTAGCGTGACATGAACCCGATATCCCTATTGAGGCCGTCCTCATGGGTGCAGAATAAAGGCAGTTAGAAAAATTAACTGTAGTCGTCTGGCATTGTTCTCTCCACAGGCATTGTTCTCTGACTATATATGCTGTGCCCATTTGTATTTCTTCACTTCACCTGACGAAGGAGCAGCCGCTCCGAAAGCTTGTGATTTCAAATAAAGCTGTTGGACTATAACCTGGTGTTGTGCGACTTCTAACTTAATCTAGATCAAGTAAGTAGTCAAGAAACTACACTGTAAACTAAGTTACCTAAATACAAATTTAATTACATTGAATTAAATAACACAAGGTCATATAGGGATGGCAGTGCAGGTGGTGTGCCACAACTGCAGCATGTGGGAGTTTGTGGAGAGCATTGTGATCCCGGACAACCACGTTTGCAGTAAGAAGCACCAAGGGGCAGAAAACATTGGTGGGACAAAAGCAAAATACTGCGGATGCTGGAAATCTGAAATAAAAACAGAAAATGCTGGAAATACTCAGCAGGCCAGGCAGCATCCGCGGAGAGAGAAACAGGATTAACGTTTCGGGTCGATGACCCTTCGTCAGAACTGGAAAAAGCTGGAGATGGAACAGGTTTTTAAGCAAGTGTAGGGGCCGGGAAAGGGGGGAGGGTGAGGAAAGAACAAAAGGGAAGGTCTGTGATAGGATGGAAGGCAGGAGAGATTGAGAGACAAAATTAATAATCTTATTGTACGGGGTCCTTTAGGGAAGAGTGACCATAACATGATGATGGTGCAAGGCAAAAGGAGATGGTAATGGGACAAGTTAAGAAACAAAAGATGGCTCTAGATGAAGTGTAAATGGCGATGGTAGAATGAAAGACAACTGCCATGTGAGAGAGAGAAAAAAAATGGAAAAAAAAGATGGGGACAGAGGTTATGGTCTGAAATTGTTGAACTCGATGTTGAGTCCAGAAGGCTGTAAAGTGCCTAATCGAAAGACGAGGTGCTGTTCCTTGAGCTTACGTTGAGTTTCATTGGAACAGTGTAAGAGGCCGAGGACGGAGAGGTCAGAATGGGAGTGGAGCGGAGAATTAAAGTGACAGGCAACCGGAAGCATTGGTGGGAGTTGTCTATAGGCCTCCAAACAGTAGTGGTAGTGTAGGGGACGGCATAAAACAGGAAATTAGAGATGAATGTAACAAGGGTACTACAGTAATCATGGGTGACTTTAATCTACATATAGACTGGCCAAACCAAATTAGCAATAATACTGTGGAGGATGAATTCCTGGAGTGTGTACGAGATGGTTTTTTAAACCAGTACGTTGAGGAGCCAACTAGGGAACAGGCTATCCTAGATTGGGTATTGTGCAATGAGAAGGGGTTAATTAATAATCTTGTTGTATGGGGTCCTTTAGGGAAGAGTGACCATAATATGATAGAATTCTTCATTAAGATGGAAAGTGAAGTAGTCCAATCCGAAACTACGAAGGTATGAGAAGGGAGTTGGCTATGATAGATTGGGGAGCTTCATTAAAAGGCATGACGGTGGATAGGCAATGGCTAACATTTAAGGAACGAATGCATGAATTGCAACAGTTATACATTCCTTTCTGGCGCAAAAACACAAAAGGAAAAGCGGCCCAACCATGGCTAACAAAAGAAATTAAGGATAGTATTAGATCCAAAGAGGAGTCATATATAGTTGCCAGAAAAAGTAGCAAGCCTGAGGATTGGGAGCAGTTTAGAATTCAGCAAAAAAGGACCAAGAGATTGATTAAGAGGGGAAATGTAGAGTATGAGAGTAAACTTGCAAGGAACATAAAAGCGGACTGTAAAAGCTTCTACAAGTATGTAAAAAGAAAAAGATTAGTGAAGACAAATGCAGGTCCCTTACAGTCAGAAACGGGAGAATTTATAATGGGGAACAAGGAAAAGGCAGAGCAATTAAACAAATACTTTGGTTCTGTCTTCACGGAATAGGACACAAATAACTTCCTAGAAATGCTAAGGAACCAAGGTCTAGTGAGAAGGAGGAATTAAAGGAAATTAGTATTGGTAAAAAAATAGTGCTGGAGAAATTAATGGGACTGAAAGCCGATAAATCCCCAGGGCCTGATAATCTGCATCCCAGAGTACTAAAAGAGGTAGCCATGGAAATAGTGGATGCATTGGTTGTCATCTTCCAAAATTCTATAGATTATGGAACAATTCCTGCAGATTGAAGGGTGGCAAATGTAACCCCACTATTTAAAAAAGGAGGGAGAGAGAAAACAGGGAACTACAGACCGGTTAGCCTAACATCGGTAGTAGGGAAAATGCTAGAATCTATTATAAAGGATGTGATAACAGGACACTTAGAAAATATCAACGGGATTAGACAAAGTCAACATGGATTTATGAAAGGGAAATCGTGTTTGACAAACCTACTGGAGTTTTTTGAGGATGTATCTGGTAGAATAGATAAGGGAGAACCAGTGGATGTGGTGTATTTAGATTTTCAGAAGGCCTTTGATAAAGTCCCACATAAGAGGTTAGTGTAAAATTAAAGCACGTGGAATTGGGGGTAATATACTGGCATGGATTGAAAATTGATTAACAGACAGGAAACAGAGAGTAGGAATAAATGGGTCTTTTTCGGGGTGGCAGGCGGTGACTAGTGGGGTACCGCAGGGATCAGTGCTTGGGCCCCAGCTATTCACAATATATATCAATGATTTGGATGAGGGAACCAAATGTAATATTTCCAAGTTTGCTGACGACACGAAACTAGGTGGGATTGTGAGTTGTGAGGAGGATGCAAAGAGGCTTCAAGGGGATTTAGACAAGTTGAGTGAGTGGGCAAATACATGGCAGATGCAGTATAATGTGGATAAATGTGAAGTTATCCCATTCGGTAGGAAAAACAGAAAGGCAGAGTATTATTTAAATGGTGATAGATTGGAAAATGTTGATGTACAGAGGGACCTGGGTGTCCTTGTACACCAGTCACTGAAAGCAAACATGCAGGTACAGCAAGCAGTTAGGAAAGCAAATGGTATGTTGGCCTTCATTGCAAGAGGATTTGAGTACAGGAGCAAGGATGTCTTACTACAGTTATACAGGGCCTTGGTGAGACCACACCTGGAGTACTGTGTGCAGTTTTGGTCTCCTTACCTAAGAAAGGATATACTTGCCACAGAGGGAGTGCAGCGAAGGTTCACCAGACTGATTCCTGGGATGGCAGGACTGTCGTATGAGGAGAGATTGGGTCGACTAGGCCTGTATTCACTAGAGTTTAGAAGAATGAGAAGGGATCTCATTGAAACGTATAAAATTCTGACAGGGCGAGACAGACTGGATGCAGGGAGGATGTTTCCCCTGGCTGGGGGGGGGGGGGGGGTCTAGAACGAGGGGTCACAATCTCAGGATACGGGGTAGGACATTTAGGACTGAGATGAGGAGAAATTTCTTCACTCAGAGGGTGGTGAACCTGTGGAATTCTCTACCACAGAAGGCTGTGGAGGCCAAGTCACTGAATATATTTAAGAAGGAGATAAATAGATTTCTAGACACAAAAGGCATCAAGGGGTATGGGGAGAGAGCGGAAATATGGTATTGAGATAGAGGATCAGCCATGATCATGTTGAATGGCGGAGCAGGCTCGAAGGGCCGAATGGCCGACTCCTGCTCCTATTTTTCTATGTTTCTAAGTGCCTGCATCTTGAGGAACTTCAGCTCAGAGTTGTTGAGCTGGAGTCTGAGATGCAGACATTGCAGGGCATCAGGGAGGGGGAGAGTTACCTGGACACTTTGATCCAGGAGGCAGTCACACCCCTTAGGTTAGGTAGTGGTACAGGTCTGGTTAGTGGTCAGGGACAGGAGGGTGTGTCTGCAACTCAGGCAGGTAAGGGGACCCCAGGTGCAATGCTGGAGGAGCCTCAGCCTTTGCCCTTGTCCAACAGGTATGAGATTCTTGCTGCCTGTGTGGATGAGGGAAACGCCTGCAGGATGGATGAGCAAGCTGACCATGGTCATAGAGTTGTACAGCACAGAAAGAGGCCCTTCGGCCCATCGTGTCCGCGCCGGCCATCAAGCCCTGTCTATTCTAATCCCATTTTCCAGCACTTGGTCCCTAGCCTTGTATGCTATGGCGTTTCAAGTGCTCATCTAAATGCTTCTTGAATGTTGTGAGGGTTCCTGCCTCTACCACCCTTTCAGGCAGTGAGTTCCAGATTCCAACCACCCTCTGGGTGAAAAAGTTTTTCCTCAAATCCCCTCTAAACCTCCTGCCCCTTACCTTTAAACTATGCCCCCTGGTTATTGACCCCTCTACTAAGGGGAAAAGTTCCTTTCTATCTACCCTATCTATGCCCCTCATAATTTTGTACACCTCAATCAGGTCCCCCCTCAGCCTTCTCTGCTCTAAGGAAAACAACCCCAGCCTGTCCAATCTCTCTTCATAGCTGAAGCGCTCCAGCCCAGGTAACATCCTGGTGAATCTCCTCTGCACCCTCTCCAATCCAATCACATCCCTCCTATAGTGTGGCGACCAGAACTGCACACAGTATTCCAACTGTGGCCTAACTAGCGTTTTGTACAGCTCCATCATAACCTCCCTGCTCTTATATTCTATGCCTCAGCTAATGAAGGCAAGTATCCCATATGCCTTTTTAACCACCTTATCTACCTGTCCTGCTGCCTTCAGGGATCTATGTACATGCACACCAAGGTCCCTCTGATCCTCTGTCCTTCCTAGGGTCCTACCATTCATTGTGTATTCCCTTGCCTTGTTAGTCCTCCCAGAATGCATCACCTCAAACTTTTCAGGATTAAATTCCATTTGCCACTGTTCTGCCCATCTGACCAACCCGTCTATATCGTCCTGTAGCCTGAGGCTTCCCTCCTCGCTATTTACCACCCCACCAATTTTCGTGTCATCTGCGAACTTACTGATCATACCTCCTACATTCATATCTAAATCATTAATGTACGCTACAAACAGCAAAGGACCCAGCCTGTGTCCAGTACACCACTGGACACAGGCTTCCAGTCACAAAAACAACTTTCGACCATCACCCTCTGCCTCCTGCCACTAAGCCAATTTTGGATCCAATGTGCCAAATTGCCCTGGATCCCATGGGCTCTTACCTTCTTGACCAGTCTCCCATGTGGGACTTTGTCAAAAGCCTTACTGAAGTCCATGTAGACCACATCAACTGCACTACCCTCATCCACACACCTAGTCACCCCCTCGAAAAATTCAATCAAATTGGTCCGACATGATCTCCCCCTGACAAAGCCATGCTGACTATCCTTGATTAATCCTTGCCTCTCCAAGTGGAGACTAATTCTGTTCCTCAGAATTTTTTCCAATAATTTCCCTACCACTGATGTTAGGCTCACTGGCCTGTAATTCCCTGGTTTATCCCTACTACCCTTCTTGAACAATGGTACTACATTAGCTGTTCTCCAGTCCTCTGGCACCTCCCCTGTGGCCAGAGAGGTTCTGAAAATTTGTGTCAGAGCCCCTGCAATCTCCTCCCTTGCCTCACACAGCAGCCTGGGATACATCTCGTCTGGGCCTGGGGATTTATCCACTTTTAAGCCCGCTAAAACCGCTAGTACCTCCTCCCTCTCAATACTAATTTGTTCAAGTATATCACAATCCCCCTGCCTGATTTCTATGTCTACATCGTCCTTCTCCTTAGTGAACACAGATGCAAAATATTCATTTAAAACCTCACCTACATCTTCTGTCTCTACACACTGATTGCCACTTTGGTCCCTAATGGGCCCTACTCTTTCCCTGATTATCCTCTTGCCCATAATATACTTATAAAAGACCTTGGGATTTTCCTTTATTTTGCCCGCCAGTGTTTTTTCATGCCCCCTCTTCGCTCTCCTAATTTCTCTTTTAAGTACCCCCCTGCACTTTCTATACTCCTCTAGGGCTTCCACTGTTTTTAGTCCTTTGTATCTGCCAAAAGCCTCCCTTTTTTTCCTAATCCATTCTCGTATATCCCTTGACATCCAGGGTTCCCTGGACTTGTTGGTCCCACCCTTGACCTTTACGGGAACATGTTGCCGTTGTACTCTCTCTCTTTCCTTTCTGAATGACTCCCACTGCTCTGATGTGGATTTTCCTACAAGTAGCTGATCCCAGTCCACTTTGGCCAGATCCTGCCTTATCATATTAAAATCGGCCTTCCCCCAATTTAGAACCTTTATTTCCGGTCCATCTTTGTCCTTTTCCATGACTACCTTAAATCTCACCGAATTATGGTCACTGTCACCAAAATGCTCTCCTACTAACACTTCTACCACTTGCCCGGCTACATTCCCTAGAATTAGGTCCAGTACCGCCCCCTATCTTGTAGGACTTTCTACATGCTGGCTCAAAAAGCTCTCCTGGATGCAGTTTAAGAATTCCGCACCCTCTAAGCCTTTCACACTCTGACTATCCCAGTTAATATTGGCGAAGTTGAAATCCCCTACTATTATTACCCTATTATTTCTACACTTCTCTGAGATTTGCCTACATATCTGTTCCTCTATCTCCCCCTGACTGTTTGGGGGCCTATAGTATACTCCCAGCAAAGTGCTTGCCCCCTTTTTGTTTTTAAGTTCTACCCATATGGCCTCATTAGAGGAACCTGCTAAGATATCATCCCTCCTTACAGCAGTAATTGACTCCTTGATTAATATTGCGACGCCCCCTCCTCTTTTACACCCCCCTCTGTCTCGCCTGAAGATTCTATACCCCGGAATATTGAGCTGCCAGTCCTGCCCCTCCCTCAACCATGTCTCTGTGATAGCAACAATATCATACTCCCATGTGTTCATCAACACCTTCAATTCATCTGCCTTACTCGCAAGACTCCTTGCATTAAAATAAATGCCATCCAGCCTTGCCATACTTCCTTGTGCCATTACATATTTGCTCTGCCTTCCAGGCTGACTTGTTTTTTCCTCTATATTTGGCTGTGCATCACCTCCTACTATAGCTCCACTCCGTCTCCCATCCCCCTGCCAAGTTAGTTTAACCCCCCCCCAACAGTACTAGCAAACCTCCCCGCAAGGATGTTGGTCCCGTTCCGGTTCAGGTGCAACCCGTCCGACTTGTACAGGTCCCACCTTCCCCAGAAGCAGACCCAGTGATCCAGGAAACTAAAGCCCTCCCTCCTGCACCAACTCTTTAGCCACGCATTCATCTGCTCTATCCTCCTATTCCTATACTCACTAGCACGTGGCACCGGGAGTAATCCAGAGATTACAACCTTTGAGGTCCTTTTTAATCTGCTACCTAGCTCCCTAAATTCTTGTTGCAGGACCTCATCCCTCTTTCTACCCATGTCGTTGGTACCAGTGTGAACCACGACCTCTGACTGTTCGCCCTCCCCCATCAGAATGCCCTGCAGCCGTTCAGTGACATCCTTGACCCTGGCACCAGGGAGGCAACATACCATCCTGGAGTCATGTCTGCGGCCACAGAAACGTCTATCTGTTCCCCTTATGGTAGAATCCCCTATCACTATTGCTCTCCCACTCTTTTTCCTCCCCTCCTGTGCAGCTGAGCCACTCGTAGTGCCACGGACTTGGCTCTTGCTGCATTCCCCTGAGAAACCATCTCCCCCAGCAGTATCCAAAACGGAAAATCTGTTGGAGAGGGAGATGGACCCAGGGGACTCCTGCACTACCTTCCTAGTTCTTTTATTCTGTCTGGCGTTCACCCATTCCCTGTCTGCCTGTGCACTCTTTACCTGCGGTGTGACCACCTCATTAAACGTGCTATCCACGAAGATCTCAGCCTCGCGGATGCTCCACAGTGACTCCAGCAGCAGCTCCAGCTCCGAAACGCGGATTTCGAGTAGCTGCAGCTGGAGACACTTCCTGCACACGTGTTCGCCCTGGTGCAGGAGGCCATTCAAGTGGGGGGAGTGAAAAGGAATGTAGTTGTGGTAGGGAACAGTAGAGTCAGGGGGATAGATACTGTTCTCTGTAGCCGCAACCGAGAGTTCCGAAGGTTGTGTTGCCTGCCAGGGTTAAAGACATCTCCTCGCGGCTGGAGAAGAACTTGGAGTGGGAGGGGGAGGATCCAGTTGTGGTCCACCTAGGAACCAACGACATAGGTAGAACTAGGAATGAGGTTCTGCTGAGGGAGTTTGAGGAGCTCGGATCCAAATGAAAAAGCAGAACCTCAAAAGGTAATGGCCCGAAAATTAAACCTAATACGCGAGAGTACGCACTGTGTACTCTCGCGTATTAGATCCCGAATTGCCGGTTTTCTGCATGCACTGCGCATGCGCGGGAAACCGGCACTTCGTGAATTGAAAAGGGGGCGGTTCCTAAGTGAACCGCGTGCGCGCTACAGGCTGCGCGCACGCAGTGCACTTAGTTTTTTTTCCAGCTTTGAACGCGCAGGTAAGTGGTGAAGATTTTACACATAAAGAAAGGAGGCGTAAGACCCTCTTTTAACAAGGTAAGTAGTTAATTAAGTGTTATTTTAAATTTTTTTCAACAGGTTTATCTTTTTTAGAGACTTTAAAGAAAGGTAAGTTTATTTTTATAACTTTTAAAAAGATTTTAAATTTTTTCAAAAATGTAATTTTTTGTTTAAAGTGGTTAATTTATTTAACTATACTTATTTTATTAATGTGATGGCTTTTTTTTAAATTTAATTGAGGTTTAGCTGTTCTTTTGGGGGTTTGTAGTATTCATTCTTTGACAGCTCTTGCTGTCAAAACTATGAATGAAAGATGGTGTGCTGCCATTGGCTCTAACTCAATCACGTGATCCCAGAGCTCGCACGAACTAATTGCGTCTCTGGGATACGCAAGCACTGCACGGTTGCAACAAGAAGAGGCTCTGAAACTAAAGTTCGTGTGGGCCCCAAACAAAAAGGTAGGCGCGGAGTGCGATATCGCGGGGAATCCTTACCCCCGCGAGAACCATCCATGTTTAATCTCTGGGCCAACAATCTCTGGATTGTTACCTGAGCCACGTGCAAATTGGCATAGGGACAAATAGATTAGAGGTTTAAATGCGTGGCTCAAAGAGTGGTGTGGGAGGAAGGGGTTTCAGTTCATGGGCACTGGCACCAGTACTGGGGAAAGGGGGAGCTGTTCCGTTGGGACGGGCTCCACTTAAACTGGGCTTGGACCAGTGTCCTGGCGAACCAAATAACTAGAGCAGTAGACAGGGCTTTAAACTAATGAAGGGGGGAGGATTCAGGCAAGAGTAAATTTAAAAGCAGCGAGAGAAATGTCAAGGCTCTAGAGCAGAGTAGAGTTTTGTGTAAAAATAAACAGAGTGGGTCAGGAAGGGACAGAGAGAGTAACAAAGGTAATAAGGCATCAGTGACTAAGGTGACATCAGGAAAAATAGAAATAAGTCAAAGCTAAAGGCACTATATCTGAATGAGCGAAGCATTCTCAACAAAATAGATGAATTAATAGTGCAGATAGAAATTAACAGGTTTGATCGAATAGGCATAATGGTGACGTAGTTGCAAAGTGGCCAAGGTTGGGAACTAAATATTCTAGGATACTTAACTTTTAGAAGAAATAGGCAAAATGGAAAAGATGGAGGGGTAGCCCTGATAATAAAGGATGGGATAAAGACAGTAGAGAGAAAGGATCTTCGCTCCGAAAATCAAGAAGTAGAATCAGTTTGGGTGGAGCTAAGAAACAGCAAGGGGCAGAAAACATTGGTGGGAGTTGTTGATAGGCCCCCAAACAGTAGTTGTAATGTAGGGCAGAGTATAAATCAGGAAATTAGAGGCGCATGTAACTAGGGTAATACAGTAATCATGGGGGACTTTAATCTGCATATAGACTGGGCAAACCAAATTTGCAGTACTAGTGTGGAGGACGAATTCATGGAATGTATACAAGATAGTTTTCTAGATCAGAATGTTGAGGAACCAACTAGGGAACAGGCTATTTTACATCTAGTATTGTGCAATGAGAAAGGGTTAATTAATAACCTTGTAGTAAAGGGGCCTTTAGGGAAGAGTGACCATAATATGATAGAATTTTATATTGAGTTTGAAAGTGATTTAGTTAAATCCGAAACTAGGGTCTTAAATCTAAATAAAGCAAACTACGTAGGTATGAGGGGGCGAGTTGGCGAAGATAGATTGGGAAACTACATTAAAAGGTATGACTGTAAACAAGCAATGGCTAGCATTTAAAGAATTAATACATAATTTACAACAAATATACATTCCTTTAAGGCACAAAAACCCCACAGGAAAAGTGGTCCAACCGTGGCTAACAAGAGAAGTTAAAGATAGTATTAGATCAAAGGAAGAGGCTTATAATGTTGCCAAAAAGAGTAGTAAGCCTGAGGATTGGGAGGATTTTAGAATTCAGCAAAGGAGGACCAAGAAATTGATAAAGAAAGGGAAACTAGAATATGAGAGTAAATGAGCGAGAGACATAAAAACAGACTGTAAAAGCTTCTATAGGTATGTAAAAAGGAAAAGATTAACGAAAGTAAAAGTGGGTCCCTTACAGGCTGAGACAGGAGAAATTATAATGGGGAATAAGGAAATGGCAGAGAAACTAAACAAATACTTTGTGTCTGTCTTCACGGAAGAAGACGCAAAAACCTCCCGGAAATAGTGGAGAACCAAGGGTCTAGTGAGAATAAGGAACTGAAAGAAATTAGTATTAGTAAAAAAAAAAGTACTGGAGAAATTATTGGGACTGAAAGCCGATAAATCCCCTAGACCTGATGGCCTACATCCTCGGGATTTGAAAGAGGTGGCTATAGAGATAGTGGATGCGTTGGTTGTCATTTCCCAAAACTCCATAGATTGTAGAACGGTTCCTGCGGATTGGAAAGTAGCAAATGTAACCCCACTATTTAAGAAAGGAGGGAGCGAGAAAACGGGGAACTACAGACCAGTTAGCCTGACATCAGTA
>JASTWF010001369.1:37295-39795 GCA_030390025.1 Squalus acanthias | reverse complement strand
ATGGGCTTCTCCTCCCGGACCTCCTCCCGCCTGCTGGAGGAGGTCCTGCAGCCCCTGCCCCACCACTCCGTCTGCGAGGCCATCCAGTGGCTGGAGGAGCAGGTGCAGGCTGAGGTGGCCCGGCGGGAGCCCAGCAGGCGCCGGCTGCTGAGCCTGGCCCACCACCTCTTCGAGGGCCGCAACCGCCGGCTGGCCGGCGCCCTGGCCCGCTCCGTCAGCCACACGGCGGCCCTGGGCAGCGGCCGGCCCCAGCCCGGCTCCCGCCTCGACCCGCTGGACTGCGCCGCCCTCTGCTACGTCTTGCGCCGCTGCGAGAGCGTCGACTCGCTCAGCTTCGAGAACTGCTACATGCAGGCCAACGGGATCGAGCACCTGCTGCCGGCCTTCCTCAACTGCAAGCGACTCAGGTACCTCGCCCACCCGCCTGGCCACAGTCCTTCCCGGTTGGGGGGGTGGGTTGGATTGGATGGTTTGGGTGGATTGTTTGGTTTGGGTGGGTTGGGTTTGGGATGGGTTGGGTTTGGGATGGGTTGGGTTTGGGTTGGTGTGGGTTGGGTTTGGGATGGTTTGGGTGGGTTGGTGTGTGTTGGGTTGGTGTGGGTTTGGGTGGGTTGGTGTGGGTTGGGTTTGGGATGGGTTGGGTTTGGGATGGGTTGGGTTTGGGATGGGTTGGGTTTGGGATGGGTTGGGTTTGGGTTGGTGTGTGTTGGGTTGGTGTGGGTTTGGGTGGGTTGGTGTGTGTTGGGTTGGGTGGGTTGGGTTTGGGATGGTTTGGGTGGGTTGGTGTGTGTTGGGTTGGTGTGGGTTGGGTTTGGGATGGTTTGGGTGGGTTGGTGTGTGTTGGGTTGGGTGGGTTGGGTTTGGGATGGTTTGGGTAGGTTGGTGTGTGTTGGGTTGGGTTTGGGATGGTTTGGGTGGGTTGGTGTGTGTTGGGTTGGGTGGGTTGGTGTGTGTTGGGTTGGGTGGGTTGGTGTGTGTTGGGTTGGGTGGGTTGGGTTTGGGATGGTTTGGGTGGGTTGGTGTGTGTTGGGTTGGGTTTGGGTTGGTTTGGGTGGGTTGGTGTGGGTTGGGTTTGGGTTGGTTTGGATGGTTTGGGTGGGTTGGTGTGTGTTCGGTTTGGGATGGGTTGGTTTGGATGGTTTGGGTGGATTGTTTGGTTTGGGTGGGTTGGTGTGGGTTGGGTTTGGGATGGGTTGGGTTTGGGATGGGTTGGGTTTGGGATGGGTTGGGTTTGGGATGGGTTGGGTTTGGGTTGGTGTGTGTTGGGTTGGTGTGGGTTTGGGTGGGTTGGTGTGTGTTGGGTTGGGTGGGTTGGGTTTGGGATGGTTTGGGTGGGTTGGTGTGTGTTGGGTTGGTGTGGGTTGGGTTTGGGATGGTTTGGGTGGGTTGGTGTGTGTTGGGTTGGGTGGGTTGGGTTTGGGATGGTTTGGGTAGGTTGGTGTGTGTTGGGTTGGGTTTGGGATGGTTTGGGTGGGTTGGTGTGTGTTGGGTTGGGTGGGTTGGTGTGTGTTGGGTTGGGTGGGTTGGTGTGGGTTGGGTTGGGTGGGTTGGGTTTGGGATGGTTTGGGTGGGTTGGTGTGTGTTGGGTTGGGTTTGGGTTGGTTTGGGTGGGTTGGTGTGGGTTGGGTTTGGGTTGGTTTGGATGGTTTGGGTGGGTTGGTGTGTGTTCGGTTTGGGATGGGTTGGTTTGGATGGTTTGGGATGTGTTGGGTTTGGGATGGGTTGGGATGGTTTGGGTGGGTTGGTTTGGATGGTTTGGGATGGGTTGGGTTTGGGATGGGTTGGGATGGTTTGGGTGGGTTGGTGTGTGTTGGGTTTGGGATGGGTTGGGATGGTTTGGGTGGGTTGGTGTGGGTTGAGTTTGGGATGGGTTTGGGTTGGTTTGGGTGGGTTGGTGTGTGTTGGGTTTGGGATGGGTTGGGTGGGTTGGGTTGGTGTTGGGTTTGGGATGGGTTGGGTGGGTTGGTGTGGGTTGGTTGGATTGGATGGGTTGGGTTGGGTTTGGGATGGGTTGGTGTGGGTTGGTTGGATTGGATGGGGTGGGTTGGGTTTGGGATGGGTTGGTGTTGGGTTTGGGATGGGTTGGGTTTCGGATGGGTTGGGTGGGTTGGTGTGGGTTGGTTGGATTGGATGGGTTGGGTTGGGTGGGTTGGTTTGGGTTTGGGATGGGTTGAGTGGGTTGGTGTGGGTTGGATGGGTTGGGTGGGTTGGGTTGGGTTTGGGATGGGTTGGTGTGGGTTGGATGGGTTGGGTGGGTTGGGTTGGGTTTGGGATGGGTTGAGTGGGTTGGTGTGTGTTGGGTTGGGTTTGGGATGGGTTGGTGTGGGTTGGGTTTGGGTTGGTTTGGGTGGGTTGGTGTGTGTTGGGTTGGTGTGTGTTGGGTTTGGGTTGGGTTGGGTTGGTGTGGGTTGGGTTGGTGTGGGTTGGGTTTGGCCTGGGTTGGGTGGGTTGGTCTGTGTTGGGTTGGTGTGTGTTGGGTTTGGGTTGGGTTGGGTTGGGT
>JASTWF010001369.1:0-37095 GCA_030390025.1 Squalus acanthias | reverse complement strand
CCCCACCCTCTGCGGGAATACTATAGATTCTGGGTGGCCCGGAATCATAGAAATTTACGGCACAGAAGGGGGCCATTCAGCCTCATCCACACTTTCCAGCTCTTGGTCCGTAGCCCTGTAGGTTACGGCACTTCAAGAGCATAGCCAAGTACTTTTTAAATGCGACGAAGGTTTCTGCCTCTACCACCCTTTCGGGCAGTGAGTTCCAGACCCCCACCACCCTCTGGGTGAAAAAAGTTCTCAACGCCCCTCTAATCCTTTTACCAATTACTTCAAATCTATGTCCCCCTGGTTATTAACCTCTCTGCTATGGGGAAATGAGTCCTTCCTATCCACTCTATCTAGGCTCCTCATAATTTTATACACCAAAGAAAACAACTCCAGCCTATCCAATCTTTCCTCATAGCTAAAATTCTCCAGTCCTGGCAACATCCTCGTAAATCTCCTCTGCACCCCCTCTAGTGCAATCGCATCTTTCCTGTAATGTGACCAGAACTGTATGCAGTACCTAGCTGTGGCCTAACTATGTAACAGGCTCGAGGAGCTGAATGGGCTCCTCCTGTTTCTGTGCAACAGTCTCGAGGGGGGCTGAATGGGCTCCTCCTGTCCCTGTGTAACAGTCTCGAGGGGGGGCTGAATGGGCCTCCTCCTGTTCCCGGAATAATCCGAATTTTCCTGTGTTCTATTTTGCCTCCAGCCTGTTGGGAAACAATCTTGGCGATGAAGGAGTTCGAATGCTGTGTGTGGTTCTGAGGGATACAGACTGTAAAGTTACAGAGCTAGAGTAAGCATCAGCGCCTGTGTTGTGTGTATTCAAAAATCCTGGGTCTCAGCCCCAACCATATGTGTTACTCCCACTACTGCTCTCATCTACCAGGCACAAGTCAGGAGTGTGATGGAATACTCTCCACTTGCCTGGATGAGTGCAGCTCCAACAACACTCAAGAAGCTCGACACCATCCAGGACAAAGCAGCCCGCTTGATTGGCACCCCATCCACCACCTTAAACATTCACTCCCTCCACCACCGGCGCACCGTGGCTGCAGTGTGTACCGTCTGCAAGTCACACTAAACAGCGGAAGCAGCATGCTATAGACAGGGCTAAGCGATCCCACAATCAACGGATCAGATCAAAGCTCTGCAGTCCTGCCACATCCAGTCGTGAATGGTGGTGGACCATTAAACAACTAACGGGAGGAGGAGGCTCCATGAATATCCCCATCCTCAATGATGGTGGAGCCCAGCACATGAGTGCAAAAGACAAGGCTGAAGCGTTTGCAACCATCTTCAGCCAGAAGTGCCGAGTGAATGATCCATATCGGCCACCTCCTAAGGTCCCCACCATCACAGAAGCCAGTCTTCAGCCAATTCGATTCACTCCACGTGATATCAAGAAACGGCTGAGCGCACTGGATACAGCAAAGGCTGTGGGCCCCGACAGCATCCCGGCTATCGTGCTGAAGACTTGTGCTCCAGAACTAGCCACGCCTCTAGCCAAGCTGTTCCAGCACAGCTACAACACTGGCATCTATCCGACAATGTGGAAAACTGCCCAGGTATGTCCTGTCCACAAAAAGCAGGACAAATCCAATCCAGCCAATTACCGCCCCATCAGTCTACTCTCAATCATCAGTAAAGTGATGGAAAGTGTCATCGACAGTGCTTTCAAGCGGCACTTACTCACCAATAACCTGCTCACTGATGCCCAGTTTGGGTTCTGCCAAGACCACTCTGCTCCCGACCTCACATGGACAAAGGAGCTGAATTCCAGAGGTGAGGTGAGAGTGACTGCCCTTGACCTCAAAGCAAAGGTGGGAAAGCAAATTGTGTGGAGGACGCAAAGAATCTCCAAAGGGATATAGAGAGGCTAAATGAGTGGGCAAAAATGTGGCAGAAGGAGTTTAATGTGGGAAAATGCAAGGTTATCCACTTTGGTAGGAAAAATAAAAAAGCAAATTATTATTTAAGTGGGGAGAGATTACAAAATGCTGAGGTACAGAGGGATCTGGGGGTCCTTGTACATGAATCACAAAAAGTTAGCATGCAGGTACAGCAAGTAATTAGGAAGGCAAATGGAGTGTTGGCCTTTATTGCAAGGGGGTTGGAGTATAAAAGTAGGGAAGTCCTGTTACAACTGTACAGGGCATTGGTGAGACAACACCTGGAGTACTGCGAACAGTTTTGGTCTCCTTACTTAAGGAGGGATATACTTGCATTGGAGGCAGTTCAGAGAAGGTTCACGAGGTTGATTCCGGAGGTGAAGGGGTTGTCTTATGAAGAAAGGTTGAGCAGGTTGGGCCTATACTCATTGGAGTTTAGAAGAATGAGAGGGGATCTTATTGAAACATATAAGATTCTGAAGGGGCTTGACAGGGTAGATGCAGAGAGGATGTTTCCCCTCGTGGGGGAATCTAGAACTAGGTGGCACAGTTTCAGAATAAGGGGTCACCCATTTAAATTGGAAAAGAGGAGAAATTTCTTCTCTGAGGGTCGTGAATCTTTGGAATTCTCTTCCCCAGAGAGCTGTGAAGGCGGGGTCATTGAATATATTTAAGGTGGAGATAGACAGATTTTTGAAAGGTAAGGGAGTCAAGGGTTATGGGGAGCGGGCAGGGAAGTGGAGTTGAGGCCAAGATCAGATCAGCCATGATCTTATTGAATGGCGGAGCAGGCTTGAGGGGCCAAATGACCTACTTCTGCTCCTACCTCTTGTGTTCTTATCAAGGCAACATTTGACCGAGTGTGGCATCAAGGAGCCCAGGTAAAACTGAAGTCAATGGGAATCGGGGGGAAGACTCTCCACTGGCTAGATTCATACCGAGCACAAAGGAAGATGGTTGTGGTGGTTGGCGGTCAATCATCACAGCCCCAGGACATGGCTGCAGGAGTTCCTCAGGGCGGTCAGTGTCCTAGGCCCAACCATCTTCAGCTGCTTCATCAATGACCTTCCCTCCAACATCAATCGACAATCCTAGTAACTACAGGCCGGTCAGTTTAACATCAGTGGTGGGTAAAGTTTTAGAAACAATAATTAAGGAAAAAATTAACGGGCACTTGGAGAGGTTTAACCTAATTAAGGAGAGCCAACACGGATTTGTAAAAGGCAGATCGTGTTTGACTAATCTAATTGAATTTTTTGATGCAGTAACAGGGAGGATTGATGAAGGGAATGCAATGGATGTTGTCTACATGGATTTTAGGAAGGCGTTTGACAAAGTACCACTATTTGGCTGGTTAACAAAATTGAGGCTCATGCAATAGGTGGGTCAGTGGCAGCTTGGATCAGGAATTGGCTTAAGGACAGAAAACAGCGAGTTGTGGTAAATGGCTGTTTTTCAGACTGGAGGATGGTAGACAGTGGTGTTCCCCAAGGGTCAGTGCTGGGGCCACTGCTATTTTTGATGCATATAAATGACCTGAATATTCGAATACAGAGTAGAATTTCTAAATTTGCCGATGACACCAAACTTGGGGGTGTGGCAAACAGTGATGATGATACCAATCGACTGCAACAGGACATAGAAAGGCTAGCAGAATGGGCAGACAAGTGGCAGATGGAATTTAATACAGAGAAGTGTGAGGTGATGTATTTTGGCAGAAGGAACAGGGAGAGGCAATATACACTTAATGGCACAGTTTTAAAGAGTGTGCAGGGACAGAGGGACCTGGGAGTTAATTGTGCATTGGTCCCTGAAGGTGGCAGGACATATTGAGAGAGTGGTTAGCAAAGCATATGGGATCTTGGGCTTCATAAATAGAGGTATTGAGTACAAAAGTAGAGAAGTTATGCTGAACCTTTATAAAGCGCTGGTTAGGCCACAACTGGAGTATTGTGTCCAGTTCTGGTCACCACACTTTAGGAAGGATGTGAAGGCCCTTGAGAGGGTGCAGAGGAGATTTACCAGAATGGTTCTGGGGATGGGGGGATCTTAGCTGCAAGGACAGGTTGGAGAAGCTGGATTTGTTTTCATTAGAGCAAAGGAGGTTGAGGGGTGGTTTGATAGAGGTGTACAAGATTATGACGGGTTTGGATAGGTTAGACGGGGAAAAGCTGTTCCCACACTTGATGGTACAAGGACTAGGGGACACAGATTTAAGATTTTGGGCAAGAGCTACAGTGGGGATGTGAGGAAAAACATTTTTACGCAGCGAGTGGTGAGGACCTGGAACTCGCTGCCGACGGAAGTGGTGGAAGCGGAGACACTCAATGTTTTCAAGGGGAGACTGGATAGGCATTTGAGGGAAATAAACTTGCAGGGCTCCGGGGATAGAGCGGGGCAATGGGACTGACTGGATTGCTCTACAGAGAGCCGTCGCGGACTCAATGGGCCGAATGGCCTCCTTCTGTCCCGTTATGACTCTATAAGGTCAGAATTAGGGATTTTGCTGATGACTGCACAGTGTTCAGTGCCATTCACAACTCCTCAGATAATGAACAGTCCGTGCCTGCGTGCAACAAGACCTGGACGACGTTCAGGCTTGGGCTGATAAGCGGCAGGTAACATTCGCGCCACACAAGTGCCAGGCAATGACTATCTCTAACAAGCGAGAATCTAACCACCGCCCCTTGACATTCAATGGCATTACCATCGCCGAATCCCCCACCATCAATATCCTGGGGGGGTCACCATTGACCAGAAACTTAACTGGACCAGCCACATAATTACTGTGGCAACAAGAGCAGGTCAAAGTCTAGGTATTCTGCGGCAAGTGTCTCACCTCCTGACTCCCCAAAGCCTTTCCACCATCTATAAGGCACAAGTAAGGAGTGTGATGGAATACTCTCCACTTGCCTGGATGAGTGCAGCTCCAACAACACTCAAGAAGCTCGACACCATCCAGGACAAAGCAGCCCGCTTGATTGGCACCCCATCCAACACCTTAAACATTCACTCCCTCCACCACCGGCGCACCGTGGCTGCACAGTGTGCCAGCTACAAGATGCACTGCAGCAACTCGCCAAGGCTTCTTCGGCAGCACCTTCCAAACCCGCGACCTCTTCCACCAAGAAGGACAAGGGCAGCAGGTGCATGGGAACACCACCACCTTCAAGTTCCCCTCCAAGTCACACACCATCCTGACTTGCAAGTATATCGGCTGTTCCTTCATCGTCGCTGGGTCAAAATCCTGGAACTCCCTCCCTAACAGCACTGTGGGAGTACCCTCACCACACGGACAGCAGCGGTTCAAGAAGGCGGCTCACCACCACCTTCTCAAGGGCAATTAGGGATGGGCAATAAATACTGGCCTTGCCCAGCGACGCCCACATCCCATGAATGAATTAAAAAAAAGTCACCCATTACAGGATCGTAGTGTACTGCGTAAAACAATGGCCGTATTGCTAAATCCTTCATAGATCACTGGTTAGGCCCGAGCTGGAGTATGGTGTCCCAATTCTGGGCACCACACATTAGGAAGGATGTCAAGACCTTGGAGATGGGTGTGAAAGAAAATTTACTAGAATGGTACCAGGGTTGAGGGACTTCAGTTACGTGGATAGACTGGAGAAGCTGGGGTTGTCCTCCTTAGAGCAGAGAAGGTTAAGGGGAGATTGACCAGAATGGTACCAGGGATGAGGGACTTCAGTTACGTGGAGAGACTGGAGAAGCTGGGGTTGTTCTCCTTAGAGCAGAGAAGGAGATTGACCAGAATGGTACCAGGGATGAGGGACTTCAGTTATGTGGAGAGACTGGAGAAGCTGGGGTTGTTCTCCTTAGAGCAGAGAAGGAGATTGACCAGAATGGTACCAGGGATGAGGGACTTCAGTTATGTGGAGAGACTGGAGAAGCTGGGGTTGTTCTCCTTAGAGCAGAGAAGGTTAAGGGGAGATTGACCAGAATGATACCAAGGATGAGGGACTTCAGTTATGTGGAGAGACTGAGAGAAGAAAAGAAAGAAAGACTCGCATTTATATAGCGCCTTTCACGACCACCGGACATCTCAAAGCGCTTTACAGTCAATGAAGTACTTTTGGAGTGGAGTCATTGTTGTAATGTGGGAAACGCGGCAGCCAATTTGCGCACAGCAAGATCCCACAAACAGCAATGTGATAATGAACCAGATAATCTGTTTTTTTGTTATGTTGATTGAGGGATAAATATTGGCCAGAACACCGGGGATAACTCCCCTGCTCTTCTTCAAAATAGTGGCCGTGGGATCTTTTACGTCCACCTGAGAGAGCCAGACGGGGCCTCGGTTTAACGTCTCATCCAAAAGACGGCACCTCAGACAGTGCAGCACTCCCTCAGCGCTGCACTGGGAGTGTCAGCCTAGCTTTTATGTGCGCAAGTCCCTGGAGTGGGACTTGAACCCACAACCTTCTGACTCAGAGGTGAGTGTGCTACCCACTGAGTCACAGCTGACACCAGAATGGTACCAGGGATGAGGGACTTCAGTTATGTGGAGAGACTGGAGAAGCTGGGATTGTTCTCCTTAGAGCAGAGAAGGTTAAGGGGAGATTGACCAGAATGGTACCAGGGATGAGGGACTTCAGTTATGTGGAGAGACTGGAGAAGCTGGGATTGTTCTCCTTAGAGCAGAGATGGTTAAGGGGAGATTGAGCAGAATGGTACCAGGGATGAGGGACTTCAGTTACGTGGAGAGACTGGAGAAGCTGGGATTGTTCTCCTTAGAGCAGAGATGGTTAAGGGGAGATTGAGCAGAATGATACCAGGGATGAGGGACTTCAGTTATGTGGAGAGACTGGAGAAGCTGGGATTGTTCTCCTTGGAGCAGAGAAGGTTAAGGGGAGATTTCCTACAACAGTACCTGGGATGAGAAGGTTGTCCTATGAGGAGAGATTGAGTAGAATGGGCCTATATTCTCTGGAGTTTAGAAGAATGCGAGGTGATCTCATTGAAATGTATAAAATTGTTAGAGGGCTTGACAGGGTAGAGCTTGTTTCCCCTGGCCGGAGACTCTAGAACTAGGGGACATGATCTCAAGATAAGGGGTCGGCCATTTAGGACTGAGATGGGGAGAAATTCCTTCACTCAGAGGCTGTAAATCTTTGGAATTCTCTACCCCAGCGAGCTGTGGATGCTCAGTCGATGAGTATATTCAAGACTGAGATTGATAAATTTTTGGACACTAAGGGAATCAAGAGATAGGGCTGGAAAGTGGAGTTGAGGTAGAAGATCAGCCATGATCATATTGAATGGCGGAGCAGGCTCGAGGGGCCATATGGCCGACTCCTGCTCCTATTTCCTATGTTCTTCAGTTACATGGAGAGACTGGAGAAGCTGGGATTGTTCTCCTTAGAGCAGAGAAGGTTAAGGGGAGATTGACCAGAATGGTACCAGGGATGAGGGACTTCAGTTATGTGGAGAGACTTGGAGAAGCTGGGATTGTTCTCCTTAGAGCAGAGAAGGTTAAGGGGAGATTGACCAGAATGGTACCAGGGATGAGGGACTTCAGTTACGTGGAGAGACTGGAGAAGCTGGGATTGTTCTCCTTAGAGCAGAGAAGGTTAAGGGGAGATTGACCAGAATGGTAACAGGGATGAGGGACTTCAGTTACGTGGAGAGACTGGAGAAGCTGGGATTGTTCTCCTTAGAGCAGAGAAGGTTAAGGGGAGATTGACCAGAATGGTTCCAGGGCTGAGGTAACTTTCGAAAGGGAATTGGATCAATACTGGAAAGGATGAGGGGGGCGGGGGGTGGGAGATTTTCCCAGCGGTTTTGTCAGAGTAGATAGGTTAAAACTATTCCTTCTGGCAAGTGGGCCAGAGACTGTAGCTTTAATATCATTGGCCAAAGGATCTAGAGGGGACATGAGGAGAAATTCTTTTCATTCGGGGAGTTGCCGGGATGGGGAACGCTCGACCTGACACTGAGGTGGAAGGTGATTCCACAAGTAACTTTAAGAGGGAGTTGGACGGGTATCGAGGATGAGGAACTTCCAGGGTTAGGGACAAAGTGCGGGGGACGTGGGATTGAGCACGGCCGCACTTTCAAAGAGCCGGCACGGGCACGACGGGCCGAATGGCCGCCTCCTGCGCTGTATTGCACAAACTAGGGTTGTATTCCCAGGAATTTAGACAGTTGAGGGGCGATTTTCAAGTTATTAACGGGAACTGATGGGGTAGTTGGAGAGAAACTATTTCCGCTGGTTGGGGAGAGCTGGACAGATGGATAGATAGATACAGAGGTAGACAACAATATCAACTCCCAGTGATACAGCGCCTTTAACGTAGTAAAACGTCCCAGGGCGCTTCACAGGAGCATAGATCAGACTAAATTTGACACCGAGCCACATAAGGAGATATTAGGACAGATGACCAAAAGCTTGGTCAAAGAGGTAGGTTTTAAGGAGCCGCTTAAAGGAGGAGAGAGAGGAGGAGAGATTTAGGGAGGGAATTCCAGAGCTTAGGGCCCAGGCAACAGAAGGTACGGCCACCAATGGTTGAGCGATGATAATCAGGGATGCTCAAGAGGGCAGAATTAGAGGAGCGCAGATATCTCGGAGGGTTGTGGGGCTGGAGAACGTTACAGAGATAGGGAGGGTTGTAGTGGCTGGAGGAGGTTACAGAGATAGGGAGGGTTGTAGGGGCTGGAGGAGGTTACAGAGATAGGGAGGGTTGTAGGGCTGGAGGAGGTTACAGAGATAGGGAGGGTTGTAGGGCTGGAGGAGGTTACAGAGATAGGGAGGGTTGTAGGGGCTGGAGGAGGTTACAGAGATAGGGAGGGTTGTAGGGGCTGGAGGAGGTTACAGAGATAGGGAGGGTTGTAGGGCTGGAGGAGGTTACAGAGATAGGGAGGGTTGTAGGGGCTGGAGGAGGTTACAGAGACAGGGAGGGTTGTAGGGCTGGAGGAGGTTACAGAGATAGGGAGGGTTGTAGGGGCTGGAGGAGGTTACAGAGAGGGAGGGTTGTAGGGCTGGAGGAGATTACAGCAATAGGGAGGGTTTGTAGGGACTGGAGGAGATTACAGGGGTAGGGTGGGGGGCGAGGCCATGGAGGGATTTGAAAACCAGGATGAGAATTTTGAAATCGAGGTGTTGCTTAACCGGGAGCCAGTGTAGGTCAGCGAGCACAGGGGTGATGAGTGAATGGGACTTGGTGCGAGTTAGGACACGGGCAGCTGAGCTTTGGATGACCTCAAGTTTACGTAGTGTAGAATGTGGGAGGCCAGCCAGGAGTGCGTTGGAATAGTCAAGTCTAGAGGTAACAAAGGCATGGTTGAGGGTTTCAGCAGCAGATGAACTGAGGCAGGGACAGAGAAAGGGCCATGTTATGGAGGTGGAATTAGGCAGCGCTGCACTGTCTGAGGGGCAGTACTCAGGGAGCGCTGCACTGTCTGAGGGGCAGTACTGAGGGAGCGCTGCACTGTCGGAGGGGCAGTACTGAGGGAGCGCTGCACTGTCGGAGGGGCAGTACTGAGGGAGCGCTGCACTGTCGGAGGGGGCAGTACTGAGGGAGCGCTGCACTGTCGGAGGGGCAGTACTGAGGGAGCGCTGCACTGTCAGAGGGGCAGTACTGACAGAGTGCTGTACCGTCTTTCGGATGAGACATTAAACCGAGGCCCCGTCTGCTCTCTCAGCTGGACATAAAAGATCCTATGACGTATGAGGGTCGATTGGGCTGATACTCGCTGGAATTTAGAAGAATGAGAGAGGATCTCATTGAAACTTATAAAATTCTGAAAGGACTAGACAGACTAGATGCAGGAAGGATGTTCCCGATGGCCGGGGAGTCCAGAACCAGGGGTCATAGTCTAAGGATAAGGGGTAAGCCATTTAGGACTGAGATGAGGAGGAATCTCTTCACCCAGAGAGTGGTGAACCTGTGGAATTCTCTACCACAGAAGGCAATAGAGGCCAATTCATTAAATATATTCTAGAATGAGTTAGATATATTTCTTAATGCTAAAGAGATCAAGGGATATGGGGAGAAGGCAGGGACAGGGTACTGAGTTTGGATGATCAGCCATGATCACATTGAATGGCGGAGCAGGCTCGAGGGGCCGAATGGCCCACTCCTGCTCCTATCTTCTATGTCACTATTTCGAAGAAGAGTGGGTAGGGAGTCCTCCCCGGTGTCCTGGCCAATATTTATCCCTCAACCAACATCAGATTATCTGGTCATTATCACACTGCTGTTTGTGGGAGCTTGCTGTGCGCAAATTGGCTGCTGCGTTTCCCACATTACAACAGTGGAATACATTTCAAATGTACTTCATTGGCTGTAAAGAGCTGTGGGATGTCCTGAGGACTAGAATACAAGGGGGTAAAAGTCATGCTGCAGCTATACAAAGCCCCGGTTAGACCACACCTGGGGCACTGTGAGCAGTTCTGGGCACCACACCTTAGGAAGGATATATTGGCCTCGGAGGGAGTGCAGCGTTGGTTTACCAGAATGATACCCGGACTTCAAGGGTTATGTTATGAGGAGAGATTACACAAACTAGAAGGTTAAGGGGTGATCTGATCGAAGTTTTCAAGATATTAAGGGGAACAGAGAGGGTAGATCGAGAGAAGCTATTTCCGCTGGTTGGGGATTCTAGGACGAGGGGGCATAGTCTAAAAATTGGAGTGAAATTAGGAAACACTTCTACACACAAAGGGTTAGGTTGATTTGGCTATGATAAATTGACCCTTAGTGTTAGGGGGGAGAATTAAATACGTGGGGTTACGGGGATAGGGTGGGATATGTGTCGGTGCAGGCTCAATGGGGATTCTGTGTGAGAAAGCAGGGACAGGGTACTGGATTTGGATGATCAGCCATGATCGTATTGAATGGTGGAGCAGGCTCGACGGGCCGAATGGCCTACTCCTGCTCCTAGTTTCTATGTTTCTAAGTTTGGAACTCTCTTCTGCAAATGGCAATTGATGCTAAATCAATTGTTATTTTTAAATCGGAGATTGATAGATTTTAGTTAACCAAAGGTATTAAGGGATATGGGCCCAAGGCGGGTATATGGAGTTAGGTCGCAGATCAGCCATGATCTCATTGAATGGTGTAACAGGCTCGAGGGGCTGAATGGCCTCCTCCTGTTCCTGTGTAACAGGCTCGAGGGTCTGAATGGCCTCCTCCTGTTCCTGTGTAACAGGCTCGAGGGGCTGAATGGCCTCCTCCTGTTCCTGCGTAACAGGCTCGAGGGGCTGAATGGGCCTCCTCCTGTTCCTGCGTAACAGGCTCGAGGGGCTGAATGGGCCTCCTCCTGTTCCTGTGTAACAGGCTCGAGGGGCTGAATGGCCTCCTCCTGTTCCTGTGTAACAGGCTTGAGGGGCTGAATGGCCGCCTCCTGTTCCTGTGTAACAGGCTCGAGGGGCTGAATGGCGTTCCTGCTGTGTGTATTGTTCGGTTGAGCCCGATTCATTCTCTCTCTCTCTCTCTCTCTCTCTCTCTCTCTCTGTGATCTCAAGTCTAACCAGGAACAGTCTGACGTCCGCCTGCACGGAAGATCTAATGTCCACACTGGACTCCAACCCCTCGATTATCGGCCTGAGTTTGAACAGGAACGAGCTGGGCGACGCCGGGGTACAGCAACTCTCCGAGGGACTGAAGGACCCTGGCTGCAAAATCGAAATCATACAGTGAGTTAACAGGCCTCCCTCGTTTCACTTATCCGCACCTCCCCTCCCCACCGTCGCTTCCCCCTCCCAGCCACGCTGCAACCTTTAAACACTCAGCTAGCTCCCCGGATGAGATTGATAGACTTTTGTTGGGTCAGGACATCGATGGATATGGAACCAAGACGGGTAGATGGAGTTAAGATACAGATCAGCCGTAATCTCATTAAATTTCGGAACAGGCTCGAGGGGCTGAATGGCCTCCTCCTGTTCCTGTGTAACAGTCTCGAGGGGCTGAATGGGCCTCCTCCTGTTCCTGTGTAACAGGCTTGAGGGACTGAAGGGCCTCCTCCTGTTCCTGTGTAACAGGCTTGAGGGACTGAATGGCCTCCTCCTGTTCCTGTGTAACAGGCTTGAGGGACTGAAGGGCCTCCTCCTGTTCCTGTGTAACAGGCTCGAGGGGCTGAACGGCCTCTTCCTGTTCCTGTGTAACAGGCTCGAGGGACTGAAGGGCCTCCTCCTGTTCCTGTGTAACAGGCTCGAGGGTCTGAATGGCCTCCTCCTGTTCCTGTGTAACAGGCTCGAGGGGCTGAATAGCCTCCTCCTGTACCTGTGTAACAGGCTCCAGGGTCTGAATGGGCCTCCTCCTGTTCCTGTGTAACAGGCTTGAGGGACTGAAGGGCCTCCTCCTGTTCCTGTGTAACAGGCTCGAGGGACTGAAGGGCCTCCTCCTGTTCCTGTGTAACAGGCTCGAGGGACTGAACGGCCTCTTCCTGTTCCTGTGCAACAGGCTCGAGGGGCTGAATGGCCTCCTCCTGTTCCTGTGTAATAGGTTAGAGGGGCTGAATGGCCTCCTCCTGTTCCTGTGTAACAGGCTCGAGGGGCTGAATGGCCTCCTCCTGTTGCTGTGTAACAGGCTCGAGGGGCTGAATGGCCTCCTCCTGTTCCTGTGTAACAGGCTCGATGGGGCTGAATGGACTCCTCCCCTGATGATAACGGCAAAGGTAAATGCCTCAGAACAGCATGCATTTATATAGCACCTTTTAAAGTAGTAAATCATCCCAAGCTGCTTCACAGGAACGTAAATCAGTTTAAATTTGTGACACCGAGATACATAAGGAGATATTAGGACAAGTGACCAAACGTTTGGTCAAAGAGGGAGGTTTTAAGGAGCGTCTTAAAGGAGGAGAGAGAGGCGGAGAGGTTTAGGGAGAGAATTCCAGAGCTTAGGGCCCAGGCAGCTGAAGGCACGGCCGCCAATGATGGAGTGATGGAAATCGGAGATGCGCAAGAGGCCAGAATTGGAGGAGGGCAGAGATCTAGGAGTCTGTAGGGGCTGGAGGAGGTTAGAGAGATAGGGAGGGTTGTAGGGCTGGAGGAGGTTAGAGATAGGGCGGGTTGTAGGGTCTGGAGGAGGTTACAGAGATAGGGAGGGTTGTAGGGGCTGGAGGAGGTTACAGAGATAGGGAGGGTTGTAGGGACTGGAGGAGGTTACAGTGATAGGGAGGGTTGTAGGGACTGGAGGAGGTTACAGAGATAGGGAGGGTTGTCGGGGCTGGAGGAGGTTACAGTGATAGGGAGGGGTGTAGGGTTGGCGGAGGTTACAGAGATAGGGAGGGTTGTAGGGCTGGAGGAGGTTACAGAGATAGGGAGGGTTGTCGGGGCTGGAGGAGGTTACAGTGATAGGGAGGGGTGTAGGGTTGGCGGAGGTTACAGAGATAGGGAGGGTTGTAGGGCTGGAGGAGGTTACAGAGATAGGGAGGGTTGAAGGACTGGAGGAGGCTACAGAGATAGGGAGGTTTTTAGGGGCTGGAGGTGGTTACAGAGATAGGGAGTGTTGTAGGGCTGGAGGAGGTTACAGAGATAGGGAGGGTTGTAGGGGCTGGAGGAGGTTAGAGATCGGGAGGGTTGTAGGGGCTGGAGGAGGTTACAGAGATAGGGAGGGTTGTAGGGGCTGGAGGAGGTTAGAGATCGGGAGGGTTGTAGGGGCTGGAGGAGGTTACAGAGATAGGGAGGGTTGTGGGGGCTGGAGGAGGTTACAGAGATAGGGAGTGTTGTCGGGCTGGAGGAGGTTACAGAGATAGGGAGGGTTGTAGGGGCTGGAGGAGGTTACAGAGATCGGGAGGGTTGTAGGGGCTGGAGGTGATTACAGAGATAGGGAGGGTTGTAGGGGCTGGAGGAGGTTACAGAGATAGGGAGAGTTGATGGGGCTGGAGGAGGTTACAGAGATAGGGAGGGTTGTAGGGGCTGGAGGAGGTTACAGAGATAGAGAGGGTTGTAGGGCTGGAGGTGATTACAGAGATAGGGAGAGTTGATGGGGCTGGAGGAGGTTACAGAGATAGGGAGGGTTGTAGGGGCTGGAGGAGGTTACAGAGATAGGGAGGGTTGAAGGGCTAGAGGAGGTTACACAGATAGAGAGGGTTGTAGGGCTGGAGGAGGTTACAGAGATAGGGAGGGTTGAAGGACTGGAGGAGGTTACATGGATAGGAAGGGTTGTAGGGGCTGGTGGAGGTTACAGAGATAGGGAGGGTTGTAGGGCTGGAGGAGGTTCCAGAGATAGGGAGGGTTGTAGGGCTGGAGGAGGTTATAGAGATAGGGAGGGTTGTAGGGGCTGGAGGAGGTTACAGAGATAGAGAGGGTTGTAGGGGCCAGGAGGAGGTTACAGAGATAGGGAGGGTTGTAGGGGCTGGAGGAGGTTACAGAGACAGGGATGGTTGTAGGGCTGGAGGTGAAGATTGGTGAACGGAACTTGGTGCGAGTTGGGACACGGGGCAGTGGAGTTAGAACATAAGAAATAGGAGCAGGAATAGGCCACTTGGCCCCTCGAGCCTGCTCCGCCATTCAATAAGATCATGGCTGATCTTGGGCTCAAAGTCACTTCCCAGCCCGCTCCCCATAACCCTTCACTCCCTTATCTTGTAAAAATCTGTCTTTCTCCACTTTAAATGTATTTAATGACCCAGCCTCCACGGCTCTCTGGGGCAGAGAATTCCACAAATTTATGACCCTCTGAGAGAAGAAATTCCTCCTCATCTCAGTTCTAAAAGGGCGACCCTTTATTCTGAAATTATGCCCCCGAGTTCTAGATTCCCCCACGAGGGGAAACATCCTCTCTGCATCTACCTTGTCGAGCCCCCTCAGTATCTTATATGTTTCAATAAGATCACCTCTCATTCTTCTAAATTCCAATGAGTATAGGCCCAGCCTGTTCAACCTTTCTTCATAAGTCAACCCCCCTCATCTCTGGAATTAACCTCGTGAATCGTCTCTGAACTGCCTCCAATGCAAGTATATCCTTCCTTAAATAAGGAGACCAAAACTGTATGCAGTACTCAAGGTGTGGTCTCACCAATACCCTGTACAGTTGTAGCAGGACTTCCCTGCTTTTATACTCCAACCCCCTTGCATTAAAGGCCAACATTCCACTTGCCTTTTTGATTACTTGCTGTACCTGCATGCTAACTTTTTGTGTTTCATGCACAAGGACCCCCAGGTCCCTCTGAACTGTAGCATTTTATAATCTCTCTCCATTTAAATAATAATTTGCTTTTTTATTTTTCCTACCAAAGTGGATAACCTCGCACTTTCCCACATTATACTCCATCTGCCAAATGTTTGCCCACTCACTTAGCCTGTCTATATCCCTTTGCAGATTCTTTGAGTCCTCTGCACAACTTGCTTTCCCACCCATCTTTGTATCATCCGCAAACTTGGCTACATTACACTCGGTCCCTTCATCTAAGTCATTAATGTAGATTGTAAATAGTTGAGGCCCCAGCACCGATCCCTGTGGCACCCCACTAGTTACCGTTTGCCAACCGGAAAATGACCCATTTATTCCGACTCTTTGCTTTCTGTTAGTTAGCCAATTCTCTATCCATGCTGATATATTACCCCCAACTCCGTGAGCTCTTATCTTATGCAGTAACCTTTTATGTGGCACCTTATCGAATGCCTTCTGGAAATCCAAATACACCACATCTACTGGCTCACCCTTATCCACCCTGCTCGTTACATCCTCAAAGAACTCCAGCAAATTTGTTAAACATGATTTCCCTTTCATAAAACCATGCTGACTGCTTGACTGCATTATGATTTTTCCAAATGCCCTGCTACTGCTTCCTTAATGAAGGACTCCAGCATTTTCCCAACGACAGATGTTAGGCTAACTGGTCTATCGTTTCCTGCTTTCTGTCTCCCTCCTTTCTTAAATAGGGGTGTTACATTTGCGGTTTTCCAATCCGCTGGGACCTCTCCAGAGTCCAGGGAATTTTTGTATATTGCAACCAATGCATCCACTATCTCTGCAGCCACTTCTTTTAAGACCCTGGGATGCAGGCCATCTGGTCCAGGGGACTTGTCGTCTTTTAGTCCCATTATTTTACCGAGTACTAATTCCTTAGTGATTGTGATTGTCTTTAGTTCCCCACTCCCTGTGGCCCCTTGATTATCCATTATTGGGATGTTGTTCGTGTCTTCTACCGTGAAGACAGATACAAAATATTTGTTCAGAGTCTCTGCCATTTCCCCGTTCCCTATTATTAATTCCCCATTCTCATCCTCTGAGGTCATGATGCGGAGATGCCGGTGTTGGACTGGGGTGGACAAAAATGAGAAGTCGCACAACACCAGGTTATAGTCCAACAGTTTTATTTAAAATTACGAGCTTTCGGAGCTCTGCTCCTCCTTCAGGTACAGTGAGGGAATACAAATCTATTACACAGTATATATACACAGAGAACAATGTGTCTGCAGAGATACAATCTGTTAGGGAGGCATTACATCAAAGACACATCAGAGTACAGCTAAGACAATGAGGTGGGGTCACAGGGGGTCCAATGTGTCAAATGCTGCCGTCTGCAGTTAAGCTTTTATTTTTTATTTTTTAAAAACTGGAAAAACAGACAACAATGTCGAGTCACGTTCTGTAGCGTGACATGAACCCGAGATCCCGGTTGAGGCCGTCCTCATGGGTGCGGAACTTGGCTATCAGTTTCTGCTCGATGATTTTGCATTGTCGTGTGTCTCGAAGGCCGCCTTGGAGAACGCTAACCCGCAGATCCGAGGCAAAATCATCGAGCAGAAACTGATAGCCAAGTTCCGCCTCCCATGAGGACGGACTCAACAGGGATCTCGGGTTCATGTCACGCTACAGAACGTGACTCGACATCGTTGTCTGTCTTTCCAGTTTTTAAAAAATAAAAAAAAAGTTAAAAGCTTAACTGCAGACGGCAGCATTTGACACGTTGGACCCCCTGTGATCCACCTCATTATCTTAGCTGTACTCTGCTGTGTCTTTGACGTAATGCCTCCCTGACGGATTGTATCTCTGCAGACACATTGTTCTCTGTCTATATATACTTTGTAATCGATTTGTATTCCCTCACTGTACCTGAAGAAGGAGCAGCGCTCCGAAAGCTCGTAATTTTAAATAAAACTGTTGGACTATAACCTGGTGTTGTGCGACTTCTCATTTTCATCCTCTGAGGGACCAACGTTTACTTTAGCTACTCTCTTCCTTTTTATATACCTGTAGAAGCTCTTACTTTCTGTTTTAATATTTCTTGCCAGTTTACTCTCATAATTCATCTTCTCTCTCTTTATTATGTTTTTAGTCATCCTTTGCTGGTTTTTAAAAATATCCCAATCATCCGGCCTCCCACCAATCTTGGCAACGTTGTATGCCTTCGTTTTCAATTTGATACCATCCTTTACTTCCTTAGTTAGCCACGGATGGTGCTCCCTTCTCTCAAAATCTTTCTTTCTCACGGGAATAGATTTTTGTTGAGAGTTATGAAATATCTCCTTAAATGTCCGCCACTGCATTTCAACTGTCGGATGATCTGAAGTTTCCGGAGGTGGGGGAAGGTGGGAGGCCGGTCAGGGGAGCGTTGAGAATAGTTGAGTCTGGAGCTAACAGAGGGCACGGATGAGGGTTTTCAGCAGCGGATGGCCTGAGGCAGGGGCGATGTTACGAAGGGCGGGATGGAACATGTCTCCAAGTTTGCAGATGACACAAAGCTGGGTGGGCGTGTGTGCTGCGAGGAGGATACCGAGAAACTCCAGGATGATTTGGACAGGTTGGGTGATTGGGCAGAAGCGTGGCAGATGCAATATAACGTGGATAAGTGCGAGGTTATCCACTTTGGTGTCAAAAACAGAAAGGCAGACTATTATCTGAACGGCAATAGATTGGGAGGAGGGGAAGTGCAACGAGACCTGGGTGTCCTTGTGCACCAGTCGCTGAAGGTAAGCATGCAGGTGCAGCAGGCGGTGAAGAAGGCAAATGGTATGTTGGCCTTCATAGCGAAAGGGTTTGAGTACAGGAACAGGGATGTCCTGCTGCAGTTGTACAGGGCCTTGGTGAGACCACACCTTGAGTACTGTGTGCAGTTTTGGTCGCCTTATCTGAGGAAGGATGTTCTTGCCATGGAAGGAGTTCAGCGAAGATTCACAAGGCTGATACCTGGGATGGCAGGAATGACATATGAGGAGAGATTGGGTCGATTGGGCTTATACTCGCTGGAGTATAGAAGAATGAGAGGGGATCTCATCGAAACATATAAAATTCTGACAGGTCTGGACAAACTAGATGCAGGAAGAATGTTCCCAATGGTCGGAGAGTCCAGAACCAGGGGTCATAATCTAAGGATCATGGGTAAGCCATTTAGGACAGAAATGAGGAAGAATTTCTTCACCCAGAGAGTGGTGAACCTGTGGAATTCTCTACCACAGAAGGTAGTTGAGGCCAAGTCATTAAATATATTCAAGAATGAGTTAGATATATTTCTTAAAGCTAAAGGTATCAAGGGATATGGGGAGAAGGCAGGGACAGGTACTGAGTTTGGATGATCAGCCATGATCTCATCGAATGGCGGAGCAGGCTCGAGGGGCCGAATGGCCTACTCCTGCTCCTATCTTCTATGTTGCTGGGGAGGTTGTTTTTCTGTTCGAATCGCTCTCCGTCTCTGACCATCCCTCTCCACACGCACACACACACAGGCTGGAAAACAATCGGCTGACGGCAGCCTGCACACCGGGACTGGCTACCGTGCTAAAGGTCCACCCAATGCTACGGTGGCTGATCCTGGACGGGAATAATGTGGGAGACGCAGGAATCCGGCAACTGGTGGTCGGCCTTCGGAGCAGCCGAATCCACAAGCTGGGGTGAGTGAGGCGATTCCCCATGCTCTTGTGTACCGCTCCCTCACCCCTTCACTCGGCCCTGATTCACTCCCTCCGCTCCCTCACCCCTTCACTCGGCCCTGATTCACTCCCTCTCTCCCTCCGCTCCCTCACCCCTTCACTCGGCCCTGATTCACTCCCTCTCTCCCTCCGCCCCTTCACTCCGCCCTGATTCACTCCCTCTCTCCGCTCCCTCACCCCTTCACATGTCCCTGATTCACTCCCTCTCTCCGCTCCCTCACCCCTTCACATGTCCCTGATTCACTCCCTCTCTCCGCTCCCTCACCCCTTCACACGGCCCTGATTCACTCCCTCTCTCCCTCCGCTCCCCCACCCCTTCACTCGGCCCTGATTCACTCCCTCTCTCCGTTCCCTCACCCCTTCACTCGGCCCTGATTCACTCCCTCTCTCCGTTCCCTCACCCCTTCATCGGCCCTGATTCACTCCCTCTCTCCGCTCCAACACTCCTTCACTCGGCCCTGATTCACTCCCTCTCTCCCTCCGCTCCCTCACCCCTACACTCGGCCCTGATTCACTCCCTCTCTCCGCTCCCCCACCCCTTCACTCGGCCCTGATTCACTCCCTCTCTCCTCTCGCTCACCCCTTCACTCGGTCCTGATTCATTCCCTCTCTCCGCTCGCTCACCCCTTCACTCGGTCCTGATTCACTCCCTCTCTCCCTCCGCTCGCTCACCCCTTCACTCGGTCCTGATTCACTCCCTCTCTCCCTCCGCTCGCTCACCCCTTCACTCTGCCCTGATTCACTCCCTCTCTCCCTCCGCTCCCTCACCCCTTCACTCGGCCCTGATTCACTCCCTCTCTCCCTCCGCCCCCTCACCCCTTCACTCGGCCCTGATTCACTCCCTCTCTCCGCTCCCTCACCCCTTCACTCGGCCCTGATTCACTCCCTCTCTCCCTCCGCTCCCTCACCCCTTCACTCGGCCCTGATTCACTCCCTCTCTCCGCTCCCTCACCCCTTCACTCGGCCCTGATTCACTCCCTCTCTCCCCCCGCTCCCTCACCCTTTCACTCGGCCCTGATTCATTCCCTCTCTCCGCTCCCTCACCCCTTCACTCGGCCCTGATTCACTCCCTCTCTCCGCTCCCTCACCCCTTCACTCGGCCCTGATTCACTCCCTCTCTCTCTCCGCTCCAACACTCCTTCACTCGGCCCTGATTCACTCCCTCTCTCCCTCCGCTCCCTCACCCCTTCACTCGGCTCTGATTCACTCCCTCTCTCCCTCCGCTCCCCCACCCCTTCACTCGGCCCTGATTCACTCCCTCTGTCCGCTCCCCCACCCCTTCACTCGGCCCTGATTCACTCCCTCTCTCCTCTCGCTCCCCCATTCCTTCACTCGGCCCTGATTCACTCCCTCTCTCCCTCCGCTCCCCCACCCCTTCACTCGGCCCTGATTCACTCCCACTCTCCGCTCCCCCACCCCTTCACTCGGCCCTGATTCACTCCCTCTCTCTCTCCGCTCCAACACTCCTTCACTCGGCCCTGATTCACTCCCTCTCTCCCTCCGCTCCCTCACCCCTTCACTCGGCCCTGATTCACTCCCTCTCTCCGCTCCCTCACCCCTTCACTCGGCCCTGATTCACTCCCTCTCTCCGCTCCCTCCCCCCTTCACTCGGCCCTGATTCACTCCCTCTCTCCGCTCCCTCACCCCTTCACTCGGCCCTGATTCACTCCCTCTCTCCGCTCCCCCCAACCCTTCACTCGGCCCTGATTCACTCCCTCTCTCCGCTCCCTCACCCCTTCACTCGGCCCTGATTCACTCCCTCTCTCCCTCCGCTCCACCACCCCTTCACTCGGCCCTGATTCACTCCCTCTCTCCGCTCCCTCACCCCTTCACTCGGTCCTGATTCACTCCCTCTCTCCCTCCGCTCCCTCACCCCTACACTCGGCCCTGATTCATTCCTTCTCTCCGCTCGCTCACCCCTTCACTCGGTCCTGATTCACTCCCTCTCTCCCTCCGCTCCCTCACCCCTTCACTCGGCTCTGATTCACTCCCACTCTCCGCTCCCACACCCCTTCACTCGGCCCTGATTCACTCCCTCTCTCCTCTCGCTCCCCCATTCCTTCACTCGGCCCTGATTCACTCCCTCTCTCCCTCCGCTCCACCACCCCTTCACTCGGCCCTGATTCACTCCCTCTCTCCGCTCCCTCACCCCTTCACTCGGTCCTGATTCACTCCCTCTCTCCCTCCGCTCCCACACCCCTTCACTCGGCCCTGATTCACTCCCTCTCTCCCCTCGCTCCCTCATCCCTTCACTCGGTCCTGATTCACTCCCTCTCTCCCTCCGCTCCTTCACTCAGCTCTGATTCACTCCCTCTCTCCCTCCGGTCCCCCCACCCCTTCACTCCGCCCTGATTCACTACCTCTCTCCGCTCCCTCACCCCTTCACTCGGCCCTGATTCACTCCCTCTCTCCGCTCCCCCCAACACTTCACTCGGCCCTGATTCACTCCCTCTCTCCGCTCCCCCCAACCCTTCACTCGGCCCTGATTCACTCCCTCTCTCCGCTCCCTCTCCCCTTCACTCGGCCCTGATTCACTCCCTCTCTCCCTCCGCTCCCTCACCCCTTCACTCGGCCCTGATTCACTCCCTCTCTCCCTCCGATCCACAGGCTGGGATTTACGGGTGCGACCGATGCTGTTTGCGAAGAATTGGTCACCGCCCTCTGCGTGAACCGTACCATACAGCGCCTGTATGTGGCCGGAAACTCCTTCACCGATCGATCAATTCCCTATTTTGCCAATCTCATAAAGACCTGTAATCGACTGCAGCGGATCTGGTGAGTCTGGAGGGTGGGAGAGAATGTTACAGAGCGGATCGTGTGATCACAAGGGGAATAAACCGTGTCAAGGGAGAGGAGATTTGTCTTTCTCCAGCACCTTTCACCACCTCAGGACGTCCCAAAGTGCTTCACAGTCAATGGGTGCTTTGTTTGCAGTGTAACATAGAAAACATGGCTGCCAACGTGCACTCAGCAAGCAACCACAAACCGCAATGTGATAATGACCAGATAATTTGGTTGTTTTTATTGATGTTCGTTAAGGGATAAATACTGGCCCCAGGACCCCTGCTCTTCTTCGAAATAGTGCCATGGGATCTTGAGAGAGCAGATGCGGCCTCGGATTAGTGTCTCATCTGAAAGATGGCACTTCCGACACTGCAGCACTCCCTCAGTACTGCCCCTCCGACAGTGCAGCGCTCCCTCACTACTGCCCCTCCGACAGTGCAGCGCTCCCTCACTACTGCCCCTCCGACAGTGCAGCACTCCCTCAGTACCGCCCCTCCGACAGTGCAGCACTCCCTCAGTACCGCCCCTCCGACAGTGCAGCACTCCCTCAGTACTGCCCTCCGACAGTGCGGCGCTCCCTCAGTACCGCCCCTCCAACAGTGCAGCGCTCCCTCAGTACTGCCCCTCCGACAATGCGGCGCACCCTCAGCACCGCCCCTCCGACAGTGCAACACTCCCTCAGTACTGCCCTCCGACAGTGCGGTGCTCCCTCAGTACTGCCCCTCCGACAGTGCAGCGCTCCCTCAGTACTGCCCCTCCAACAGTGCGGTGCTCCCTCAGTACTGCCCCTCCGACAGTGCAGCGCTCCCTCAGTACCGCCCCTCCGACAGTGCAGCGCTCCCTCAGTACTGCCCCTCCGACAGTGCGGTGCTCCCTCAGTACTGCCCCTCCGACAGTGCAGCGCTCCCTCAGTACTGCCCCTCCAACAGTGCGGTGCTCCCTCAGTACTGCCCCTCCGACAGTGCAGCGCTCCCTCAGTACTGTCCCTCCGACAGTGCGGCGCTCCCTCAGTACCACCCCTCCGACAGTGCAGCGCTCCCTCAGTACTGCCCCTCCGACAGTGCGGTGCTCCCTCAGTACTGCCCCTCCGACAGTGCAGCGCTCTGTGAAGTGAAGGGCGAGGGTGTTCCAGAATGGATCGTACTATCACACGGGACATTCAACCTGATGTGATTTATGTTCTTGCTCTTTCAGGCTGAATACGAATCCGATGACCGTAGAAGGGAAGGTCATTTTGACCTCGCTGCAATTGAATAGGACTGATCTGAAAGTGATGCTGTGATAGTGGCGGCCGGGAGCCCAGAGGGAAGTGTTTAACCTTTTCGTCCGCCTTCGACACGCACACTGCCAGACCCGCCCGATCGCTCTCTCTCGGCACATCTTTGTATTTCCGAGTTAAATAAAGACTTGGGTGGAAATGAGATCTCGATTTCAAAATTCTCATCCTTGTTTTCAAATCCCTCCATGGCCTCACCCCTTCCTATCTCTGTAATCTCCTTCAGCCCCACAACCACCCCCCCCCCCCCCCCCCCGAGATATCTGCGCTCCTCTAATTCTGCCCTCTTGAGGATCCCTGATTATAATCGCTCAACCTTTGGTGGCCGTGCCTTCTGTTGCCTGGGCCCTGAGCTCTGGAATTCCCTGCCTAAACCTCTCCGCCTCGCTACCTCTCTTTCCTCCTTTAAGACGCTCCTTAAAACCGACCTCTCTGACCAAGCTTTTGGTCACCTGCCCTAATTTATCCTTATGTGGATCGGATTCTTTCACATAGAAACATCGAAGATAGGAGCAGGAGTAGGCCATTCGGCCCCTCGAGCCTGCTCCGCCATTCGATGAGATCATGGCTGATCATCCAAATTCAGTACCCTGTCCCTGCCTTCTCCCCATATCCCTTGATCCCTTTAGCCTTAAGAAATATATCCAACTCCTTCTTGAATATATTTAATGAATTGGCCTCTACTGCCTTCTGTGGTAGAGAATTCCACAGGTTCACCACACTCTGGGTGAAGAAATTCCTCCTCATCTCAGTCCTAAATGGCTTACCCCTTATCCTTAGACTGTGACCCCTGGTTCTGGACTCCCCCGCCATCGGGAACATCCTTCCTGCATCTAGTTTGTCCAGTCCTGTCTAGAATTTTATATGTTTCGATGAGATCCCCTCTCATTCTTCTAAACTCCAGCGAGTATAAGCCCAATCGACCCACTCTCTCCTCATATGTCATTCCTGCCATCCCAGGTATCAGCCTGGTGAATCTTCGCTGAACTCCTTCCATGGCAAGAACATCCTTCCTCAGATAAGGCGACCAAAACTTCACACAATACACGAGATGTGGTCTTCAAACACTCCTGTGCAGCGCCTTGGGACGTTTTACTACGTTAAAGACGCTGTATAAATACACATTTGTTGTTGTCCCGTCTGAGCAGCGGGTGTGGGGAGAGGGGAAACTGACGGCGTTTCGAAGTCGGTTCGAATCACGCGCGCTCCAAGAATTGCTGCCAGTGCTCTATATTAGCCGCACAGTATGCTGCGAGTACTAGACTAGGATATGGGATCTGGGTGTCGCTGGCAAGGCCAGCATTTATTGCCCATCCCTAATTGCCCTTGAGAAGGTGGTGGTGAGCCGCCTTCTTGAACCGCTGCAGTCCGTGTGGTGAAGGTACTCCCACAGTGCTGTTAGGTAGGGAATTCCAGGATTTTGACCCAGCGACGATGAAGGATCAGCTGACATACTTCCAAGTCAGGATGGTGTGTGACTTGGAGGGGAACTTGGAGGTGGTGGTGTTCCCATGCACCTGCTGCCCTTGTCCTTCTAGGTGGAAGAGGCCGCTGGTTTGGGGAGGTGCTGCCGAAGAAGCCTTGGCGAGTTGCTGCAGTGCATCTTGTAGATGGTACACACTGCAGCCACGGTGCGCCGGTGGTGGAGGGAGTGAATGTTTAAGGTGGTGGATGGGGTGCCAATCAAGCGGGCTGCTTTGTCCTGGATGGTGTCGAGCTTCTTGAGTGTTGTTGGAGTTGCACTCATCCAGGCAAGTGGAGAGTATTCCATCACACTCCTGACTTGTGCCTTGTAGATGGTGGAAAGGCTTTGGGGAGTCAGGAGGTGAGACACTCGCCGCAGAATACCCAGCCTCTGACCTGCTCTTGTAGCCACAGTAGTTATGTGGCTGGTCTAGTTCAGTTTCTGGTCAATGGTGACCCCCCAGGATGTTGATGGTGGGGGATTCGGCGACGGTAATGCCGTTGTATGTCAAGGGGAGGTGGTTAGACTCTCGCTTGTTGGGGATCGTCATTGCCTGGCACTGGTGTGGCGCGAATGTTACCTGCCACTTATCAGCCCAAGCTCCACACGAGCCTCCTCCCACCCCTCTTCATCTCACCCCATCAACATATCCTTCTATTTCCTTCTCCCTCAGGTGTTTATCCATGTTTCCCCTTAAATGCATCTATGCTATCTGCCTCAACCACTCCCTGTGGCCACGAGTCCCACAATCTCTGGGTAAAGAAGTTTCTCCTGAATTCCCGATTGGATTTATTAGTGTGTTGAGGCTGCCGCGAAACACGAATGGAGGCTGAATCCATATGTGGAAAATAAGAAACTTTTATTCACTGCATGCTACACAAAATGGCTGAGAGAAAGCTGCTCCCAAAATTCTCTGCTAAAAACTCCCAGAATTCGCTGGGTAAAACCTGAGGCCCCACCCCCTTCTGCCTCAAAGGTAATGTGCCTTAAAGGGGAAGGGGCTGGAAATTTGTCCACAGACGGAAGAGTGGATTATGCCCGTTTTAGGTGGCGATCCGCCACAAGTGACTATTTTTAAGAACACTCTGGAACCAGGGCTTTTTTCCCCCAACTTTTTACGGAGCTCAACCACGTTGTGAATCCAGCTTGGGTGGGGGCCGTGGCGGGGGGGGGGGGGAAGGGGGAGGGCAGGGCAGGGCCTGCTGTTGGCAGGGGGGTGGAGTGGAGTGTCGCGGGGCCTGGTAGGTCTTCCAGGGTGTCAGAATACCCGGTTTTGTCATTTAGTGTTGGGTGCTTCCATTAATTCGAGCTGGGGAGCCGTCCTTTAGGTTAATAGGTGATTTCCTTTGATGTACCTGGGCCCGTGAGGAGATCGCCTGTGACTCTCTCTCTCGTTTCGGTTCCCTTGATTGCACGTAGGCTTTTGTTACAGTAGGTTTGGGTTCGGACGCTAGGTAGTGCCCCTCCCCCCGCCCGCCTGCGCTGTTGAATAAATGGGGCACCTGTCATCGCCTCTGTTTCATCATCACTTTTTGGCTTCTCCGTTCCTTGGCCTACAGGCTACAGGACGATATGAATGTAGAAAACATAGAACATAGAAGATAGGAGCAGGAGTAGGCCATTCGGCCCCTCGAGCCTGCTCCGCCATTCGATGAGATCATGGCTGATCATCCAAACTCAGTACCCTGTACCTGCCTTCTCCCCATATCCCTAAATACCTTTAGCTTTAAGAAATATATCTAACTCATTTCTGAATATATTTAATGACTTGGCCTCAACTACCTTCAGCGGTAGAGAATTCCACAGGTTCACCACTCTCTGGGTGAAGAAATTCTTCCTCATTTCTGTCCTAAATGGCTTACCCCTTATCCTTAGATTATGACCCCTGGTTCTGGACTCTCCGACCATCGGGAACATTCTTCCTGCATCTAGTTTGTCCAGACCTGTCAGAATATATATGTTTCGATGAGATCGCCTCTCATTCTTCTATACTCCAGCGAGTACAAGCCCAATCGACCCAATCTCTCCTCATATGTCTGACATAGTCATACTCACAGAATCATACCTTTCAGCCAATGTCTCAGACTCCTCCATCACCATATCCCTGGTTATGTCCTGTCCCACCGGTAGGACAGACCCAGATGTGATGAAGGTAGTAGTAGTATTAGGTCTGAAAGTCGCCTCTGATGCTGCTGCATTGAATGTCTTCAGAGACTGCCTGGCCTTTGCTGTGAGAGGACCTGGATGGGAAAAAATCTCTCTCTCTGAGATGCTGCTCATTTTGCATCCAGGTCCTCTCACAGCAAAGGCCAGGCAATCTCTGAGACCAGGCAGTCTCTGACCTGCAATGATGACATCATCAGAGGCCACTTTCAGACTGAAACCACTAATTGGTTCATGGGTTCCCACATGCTGGAACTCAATTGCCCAATTAAGTGAAAATTGCATCATTCATCCACATTAATCTGGAGTCGGGGGGACAACACGAAATGCGGATGACACGACCCCAACCCGACCCCAAGACAAAATTCAGCCCATAGTTACTCCCGTCTTATGTTGATGGCCCCTACTTCTGGTCTTGACCGCAAGCGGAAAGATCTTCTCTAGGTCTACCCTGTCGAACCCTTTATCTATCAGGTCACCCGCTAAGTCTTGTCTTTTCTAGAGAAGAGAGCCTCAGCCTGTTCAGCCGTTCCTGATGGTAATAACCTCACAGTTCTGGTATCATTCTTGTGAATCTCAACCTCCTGCTTCAACTCTGAAATGCTCCCTGAATCTCATTCATCCTTGTTTTCAAATCCCTTGATGGCCCTCACTCCCTCCCTATCGCTGTAACCTTCTCCAGCCCCTACAATCCTCCCTATCTCTGTAACCTCCTCCAGCCCTACAACCCTCCCTATCTCTGTAACCTCCTCCAGCCCTACAATCCTCCCTATCTCTGTAACCTTCTCCAGCCCCTACAACCCTCCCTATCTCTGTAAACTCCTCCAGTCCCACAACTCTCCCTATCTCTGTAACCTCCTCCAGCCCCTACAACCCTCCCTATCTCTGTAACCTCCTCCAGCCCCTACAACCCTCCCTATCTCTGTAACCTCTTCCAGCCCCTACAACCCTCCCTATCTCTGTAACCTTCTCCAGCCCCTACAACCCTCCCTATCTCTGTAACCTCCTCCAGCCCTGCAACCTTCCCTATCTCTGTAACCTCCTCCAGCCCTACAACCCTCCCTATCTCTGTAACCTCCTCCAGCCCCTACAACCCTCCCTATCTCTGTAACCTCCTCCAGCCCCTACAACCCTCCCTATCTCTGTAACCTCCTCCAGCCCTGCAACCTTCCCTATCTCTGTAACCTCCTCCAGCCCCTACAACCCTCCCTATCTCTGTAACCTCCTCCAGCCCTGCAACCTTCCCTATCTCTGTAACCTCCTCCAGCCCTACACCATCCCTATCTCTGTAACCTCCTCCAGCCCTACAACACTCCCTATCTCTGTAACCTCCTCCAGCCCCTACAGCACTCCCTATCTCTGTAACCTCCTCCAGCCCTACAACCCTCCCTATCTCTGTAACCTCCTCCAGCCCTCCAACCCTTAAGATCTCTGCGCTCTTCCAATTCTGGCCTCTTGCACATCCCCCGATTTCCATCGCTCCACCATTGGCGGCCGTGCATTCAGCCACCTGGGTCCTAAGCTCTGGAATTCCCTCCCTAAACCTCGCCGCCTCTCTCTCCTCCTTTAAGACACGCCGTAAAACCTCCCTCTTTGACCGAGCTTTTGGTCACCTGTCCTAATATCACCTTACGTGGTTCGGTGTGAAATTTAGTTTGCTAATCGCTCTGGGGAAACACACAGACATACACACACACAGTGAACGTGACCATGAATCTGTTGGACTGCCGTAAAACCCCATCTGGATCACCAATGTCCTTTAGGGAGGGAAACCTGCCGTCCTTACCCGGTCTGGTCCTCTACGTGACTCAAGTCCCACACCAACGTAGTTGATACTTAACTGCCCTCTGAAGTCTCTATTAAACCCTTTTCCCAGCGGGTTTAAGAAGGCTCAGCACCAGTTTCTCCGGGCAACCAGGGATGGGCAGTAAATGCCGGCCTTGCCAGCAACACCCACATCCCCAGAATGAATTTTAAAACCTTGTTCGCACACATCGGGCTGGATTTTCATTGACCCGTGGAGGCGGGTTTGGAGGCGTGTGGGGGGGGTTAAAATTGCGAAAACTGGCGGGCGGGCACAAGTCCGCCTCCATCCCGCCTCCACGCAATTTTCATTAAATCGTGTCTGCTGGTCCCGACTCCGTATCGCCTTTAAGAGACGGGATAGGCTGTTAAGGCCCTTAACAAGCACTAAAGTGGCTCTATAATGCCATTTTGAAAGGCCTTTGTGATTTTGGCCTTTGTGATTTTAACCCTTGTTCTACGTGAAGCACGCCTGTTCTGAACCACGATTGTGAAACCTGGCGGGAGCACATTTCGAAAGCTGACTATGAGCTGCAGGTCCAGTATTACAATGAAGAAGTAGGATAAATATTTGGGAGCAGACCTAGGGCGGCTGCTGCTCATTTTGTCTTCAGGTCCTCTGAGAGAGTCTCTCTCTCTCTCTCTCTCTCTCTCTCATGTATATCCAGGTCCTCTCACAGCAAAGACCAGGCAGTCTCTGAAGACCTTCAATGCAGCAGCAATGATGACATCATCAGAGGCGACTTTCAGACTGAAACCACTAATTGGTTCATGGGTTCCCACATGCTGGAACTCAATTGCCCAATTTGGTGAAAATTGCATCAATCTCCCACATCCAATTGCAGTCGGGTGGATAACACGAAATGCGGATGACACGACCCCAACCCGCCCCAGTATCAAAATCCAGCCCATTTACTCTCTCGCACACACACATCTACTCTCTCCTTCCTCCCCACTCTCATAGGAACAGGAGGAGGCCATTCAGCCCCTCAAGCCTGCTCCGCCATTCAATGAGATCATGGCTGATCTGTGACCTAACTCCATACACCCGCCTTTGGCCCATATCCCTTAATACCTTTGGTTAACAAAAAGCTATCAATCTCCGATTTAAAATTGACGATTGATCTAGCATCAATTGCCGTTTGCGGAAGAGAGCTCCAAACTTCTACCACCCTTTGTGTGTAGAAGTGTTTCCTAATTTCACTCCTGAAAGGTCTGGCTCTTAATTTATTTAGACTATGCCCCCGAGTCCTAGAATCCCCAACCAGCGGAAATAGTTTCTCTCGATCTACCCTATCAGTTCCCCTTAATATCTTGAATACTTCGTTCGGGTCACCCCTTAACTTTATAAATTTCAGGGAATACAACCCTAGTTTGTGTAATCTTGACCAGAAACTTAACCCTGATGAGACCAGAACTGTGCATAGTGCTCCAAGTGTGGTCTAACCAAGGTATATGGAGACCAGAACTGTGCGCAGTGCTCCAAGTGTGGTCTAACTAAGGTATATGGAGACCAGAACTGTGCGCAGTGCTCCAAGTGTGGTCTAACTAAGGTATATGGAGACCAGAACTGTGCACAGTGCTCCAAGTGTGGTCTAACCAAGGTATATGGAGAACAGAACTGTGCACAGTGCTCCAAGTGTGGTCTAACCAAGGTAACTGTGTAATCTCTCCTCATAACTTAACCCTTGGAGTCCGGGTATCATTCTGGTAAATCTACGCTGCACTCCCTCCAAGGCCAATATATCCTTCCTAAGGTGTGATGCCCAGAACTGCTCACAGTGCTCCAGGTGTGGTCTAACCGGGGCTTTGTACAGCTGCAGCATGAATTCTACCCCCTTGTATTCTAGTCCTCTAGATATAAAGGCCAGCATCCCATTAGCCTTCTTGATTATTTTCTGTACCTGTTCGTGAGATTTTAATGATCTATGTACCTTCTCCCTTCTTTCTTCCCAGTCTCCTTTCTTCCTTCCCTCTCTCCCTTTCCCCCTCTCCACTTTTCTCTCTCCCCCTCCTTCCCTCTCTGTGCTTTTCTCTCTCCCTTTCTCCCTCTCCACTTTTCTCTCTCCCCCTCCTTCCCTCTCTCTGCTTTTCTCTCTCCTTCCCTCTCTCCACTTTCTTTCCTCTCACCCCTTTCCATTCCTCGCTCCCCTTCCCTCTCTCCCTCCTTCCCTCTCTCCTCTCTCCCCCTCCTTCCCTCTCTCCACTTTCTTTCCTCGCTCCCATTCCCTGTCTTTCCTCTCCCCCTCCCCCAACCCAGAATGTGTTAAATTCCCCTCGCCCGCCCGTCCAGTTATAAACGGTGCCCCTGCCGGTCCGTTTCTCAGTAAGGCAGCAGAGAGCGAGGGGAGAGTAATCCATCAGCGACACGGCTTTAATGTCTGACTTTCGCCCGCGTCTCGCGCCTCTTGTTTCGGAGCCGGGGGCGCAGGGCGCTGACGGTGCCCTCCTCCCGCTCCGCCAGCACGTTCCGCCCCAGCCCGTTCACCCGGGCAGCCAGCTCCCTGCCTACCCGAGCCCGGGCCTTAGCCTCCTCCCTCTCCCTCCGCACAGGGCCCGACACCGGGCTGGAGACCCAGGCTTCCCCGGCGGGCGGGCTGTCCTCCTCCGCTGGCGAGATGAGCCCTGCGTCTGCGGCGCCAGACGAGACGTCTGGGCCCTGAATCTCGCCTCTCCGCTCGAAGGGCGTGCTGCACAGGCAGCGGCTGCGCCCGCTCCCGCGTTCCTCCGGAGTCGCTCTTCCCGTGGAGACCGACGGAGAATGAACGTCCACACCTGGGAAGAGAGCATTCCAAGTTTCCGTGAGACTGCACTGTGACAGGGGCAGTACTGAGGGAGTGCCGCACTGTGATAGGGGCAGTACTGAGAGAGCGCTGCACTGTCGGAGGGGCAGTACTGAGGGGGCGCTGCACTGTCGGAGGGGCAGTATTGAGGGAGTGCTGCACTGTCGGAGGGTCAGTACTGAGGGAGTGCTGCACTGTCGGAGGGGCAGTACTGAGGGAGCGCCGCACTGTCGGAGGGGCAGTACTGAGGGAGCGCCGCACTGTCGGAGGGGCAGTACTGAGGGAGTGCTGCACTGTCGGAGGGTCAGTACTGAGGGAGCGCTGCACTGTCGGAGGGTCAGTACTGAGGGAGCGCTGCACTGTCGGAGGGGCAGTACTGAGGGAGCGCTGCACTGTCAGAGGGTCAGTACTGAGGGAGCGCTGCACTGTCAGAGGGGCAGTACTGAGGGAGCGCACCACTGTCGGAGGGGCGGTACTGAGGGAGTGCCGCACTGTCAGAGGGTCAGTACTGAGGGAGCGCTGCACTGTCGGAGGGACAGTACCGAGGGAGCGCCGCACTGCTGGAGTGGCAGTACTGAGAGAGCGCTGCACTGTCAGAGGGGCAGAACTGAGGCAGCGCACCATTGTTGGAGGGGCAGTACTGAGGGAACGCTGCACTGTCGGAGCGGCAAACATTTATCTCTCAACCAACATCAGAAAAAAAAAAATATCTGGTCACTTATCACATTAAGTTTTTGGTATCTTGCTCTGCACAAATTGGCTGCCGCGTTTCCTATATTACAACAGTGGCTACACTTCAAGAAAGCACTTCATTGGCTGTGAAGCACTTTGGGACGTCCTGATCAATGCAAGTTGTTGTTGCATATGGAGCACTCCTGAACATACTGGATATGAGGATCACTGTCCGGCTGCTTTAGTGATGCACATCCTGGTTGAATAGCCAGCAGACGCCCATCAAAGCGGGAATCCGCATTCGTTAGAATGGGGTTATAGATTAATACGGCCACAGAAGGAGGAGGCCATTCCGCCCCTCGAGCCTGTTACACAGGAACAGGAGGAGGCCATTCAGCCTCTCGAGCCTGTTACACAGGAACAGGAGGAGGCCATTCAGCCCCTCGAGCCTGTTACACAGAAACAGGAGGAGGCCATTCAGCCTCTCGAGCCTGTAACACAGGAACAGGAGGAAGCCTTTCAACCCCTCGAGCCTGTTACACAGGAACAGGAGGAGGCCATTCAGCCGCTCGAGCCTGTTACATGGGAAGAGGAAGAGGCCCATTCAGCCCCTCGAGCCTGTTACACGGGAACAGGAGTCGGCCATTCGAGCCTGTTACACAGGAACAGGAGGAGGCCATTCAGCCCCATCGAGCCTTTTACACAGGAACAGGAGGAGGCCATTCAGCCCCCTCGAGCCTGTTACACAGGAACAGGAGGAGGCCATTCAGCCCCCTCGAGCCTGTTACACAGGAACAGGAGGAGGCCATTCAGCCCCTCGAGCCTGTTACACGGGAACAGGTAGAGGCCATTCAGCCCCTCGAGCCTGTTACACAGGAACAGGAGGAGGCCATTCAGCCCCTCGAGCCTGTTACACAGGAAGAGGAAGAGGCCCATTCAGCCCCTCGAGCCTGTTACACAGGAAGAGGTAGAGGCCCATTCAGCCCCTCGAGCCTGTTACACAGGAATAGGAGGAGGCCATTCAGCCCCCTCGAGCCTTTTACACAGGAACAGGAGGAGGCCATTCAGCCCCTCGAGCCTGTTACACAGGAAGAGGAGGTCATTCAGCCCCCTCGAGCCTGTTGCACAGCAGGAGGCCATTCAGCCCCTCGAGCCTGTTACACAAGAACAGGTGGAGGCCATTCAGCCCCTCGAGCCTGTTACACAGGAACAGGCCATTCAGCCCCTCGAGCCTGTTACACAGGAACAGAAGGAGGCCATTCCGTCCCTCGAGCCTGTTACACAGGAACAGGAGGCCATTCAGCCCCTCGAGCCTGTTACACAGGAACAGGAGGAGGCCATTCAGCCCCTCAAGCCTGTTACACTGGAACAGGAGGAGGCCATTCCGCCCCCTTGAGCCTGTTACACAGGAACAGGAGGAGGCCCATTCAGCCTCTCGAGCCTGTTACACAGGAACAGCAGGAGGCCATTCAGCACCTCGAGCCTGTTACACAGGAACAGGAGGAGGCCATTCAGCCCCTCGAGCTTGTTACACAGGAACAGGAGGAGGTCATTCAGCCCCTCGAGCCTGTTACACAGGAACAGAGGAGGCCATTCAGCCCCTCGAGCCTGTTACACAGGAACAGGAGGAGGCCTTTCAACCCCTCGAGCCTGTTACACAGGAACAGGAGGAGGCCATTCAGCCCCTCGAGCCTGTAACACAGGAACAGGAGGAGGCCTTTCAACCCCTCGAGCCTGTTACACAGGAACAGGAGGAGGCCATTCAGCCCTTCGAGCCTGATACACAGGAACAGGTGGCGGCCATTCAGCCCCTCGAGCCTGTTACACAGGAAGAGGAAGAGGCCCATTCAGCCCCTCGAGCCTGTTACATGGGAACAGGAGGAGGCCATTCAGCCCTTCGAGCCTGTTACACAGGAACAGGAGGAGGCCATTCAGCCCCTCGAGCCTGTTACACAGGAACAGGAGGCGGCCATTCAGTCCTTCGAGCCTGTTACACAGGAATAGGAGGAGGCCATTCAGCCCCCTCGAGCCTTTTACACAGGAACAGGAGGAGGCCATTCAGCCCCTCGGGCCTGTTACACAGGAAGAGGAGGTCATTCAGCCCGCTCGAGCCTGTTGCACAGGAGGAGGCCATTCAGCCCCTCGAGCCTGTTACACAGGAACAGGAGGAGGCCATTCAGCCCCCTCGAGCCTTTTACACAGGAACAGGAGGAGGCCATTCAGCCCCTCGAGCCTGTTACACAGGAACAGGAGGAGGCCATTCAGCCCCTCGAGCCTGTTACACAGGAACAGGAGGAGGCCATTCAGCCCCTCGAGCCTGTTACACAGGAACAGGAGGCCATTCAGCCCCTCAAGCCTGTTACACAGGAACAGGAGGAGGCCATTCAGCCCCTCGAGCCTGTTCCGCCTAAAAGAAATCTATCGATCTCGGTTTTGAAAGCTCCAATTGACCTCCAGCCTCAACAGCTTTTTGGGGAGAGAGTTCCAGATTTCCACTCCCCTTTGTGTGAAGAAGTGCTTCCTGACATCAAGCGCTCCCTGAACGGCCTGGCTCTAATTTTAAGGCGATGCCCCCCTTGTTCTGGACTCCCCCCACCAGAGGAAATAGTTTCTCTCTATCTACCCTATCAACTCCTTTAATCATCTTAAACACCTCGATTCGATCGCCCCTTAATCTTCGATAGAATCAGAATCAGGAGGATGCCATTCGGCCCATCGTGCCTGTGCCGGCTCTTTGGTCGAGCTCTCCAATTAGTCCCCCCCCCACCCCGCCCCCTGCTCTTTCCCCGTAGCCCTGTTAATTTTTCCCCTTCAAGTATTTCTCCAATTCCCCTTTTGAAAGTTCCTATTGAATCTGCTCCCACCGCCCTTTCAGGCAGCGCGTTCCAGATCACAACAACTCGCTGCGTAAAAACATTTCTCCTCATCTCCCCCTCTGGTTCTTTGTCCGATTATCTTAAATCTGTTGTCCTCTGGTTACCGACCCTCCTGCCACTGGAAACTGTTTCTCCTTATGTACCCTAACAGAACCCCTCATAATTTTGAACACCTCGATTAAATCTCCCCTTAACCTTCTCTGCTCTAAGGAGATCAATCCCAGTCTCTCCACGTAACTGAAGACCCTCATCCCTGGTAACCTCCTCCAGCCCCTACAACCCTCGCTATCTCTGTAACCTCCTCCAGCTCCTACAACCGTCCCTATCTCTGTAACCTCCTCCAGCCCCTACAACCGTCCCTATCTCTGTAACCTCCTCCAGCTCCTACAACCCTCCGAGATCTCTGCCCTCCTCCACTTCTGGCCTCTCCCGCATCCCTCGATTTCCATCGCTCCACCATTGGCGGCCGTGCCTTCAGCCGTCTGGGCCCCGAGCTCTGGAATTCCCTCCCTGAACCTCTCCGCCTCTCTACCTCTCCTCCTTTAAGACGCCCCTTAAAACCGCCCTCTCTTGGTCACCTGCCCTAATATCTCCTTGGATGGCTCGGTGTCAGATTGTATTTGACGATCGCTCCTGTGCAGTGCCTTGGGACGTTGGATGACGTGAAAGGCGCTATATAAATGCAAGTTGTTGTTGTTGTAAGGCGAGATAGGGAAGAGCAGAATATAAATGCACGTGCCAACTCAATAAAAGAACCAGCAATTACTCACTTTCCTGCTCTTCAAAACGACACGTTAAATTCTCCATCCCTCTCAAACGCCTCTTCCATTCACATATGTTTTTTTCTTAAATATAGTCTTTAAACTGCTGCAATATCACTCCATTTAAATTAAAATGAGGTGAGTGGGGTTGGGTAGTGGGCAGATTTCAGTGTGAGGTCACAGACAGGTCACATCTCACAAAGGGGAAGTGCCGGCTGTCACCCATAAGTATTTAAAGGCCACAGCTTTCATGGGATCTTGCCGTGCGTAAATTGGCAGCCGTGTTTCGCCAGTGTCTGCGCTCGTAGTCACTGTCCAGTGACCTCTGGGATAGAGAGAGAGGAAATCAGCCAGGGTTCCTGCTCCTGATCACTGTCCAGTGACCCCTGGGTTAGAGAGAGGGGAAATCAGCCAGGGTTCCTGCTCCTGATCACTGTCCAGTGACACCTGGGTTAGAGAGAGAGGGGAAATCAGCCAGGGTTCCTGCTCCTGATCACTGTCCAGTGACCCCTGGGTTAGAGAGAGAGGAAATCAGCCAGTGTTCCTGTTCCTGATCACTGTCCAGTGATCCCTGGGTTAGAGAGAGGGGAAATCAGCCAGGGTTCCTGCTCCTGATCACTGTCCAGTGACCCCTGGGGTAGAGAGAGGGGAAATCAGCCAGGGTTCCTGCTCCTGATCACTGTCCAGTGACCCCGGGGTTAGAGAGAGGGGAAATTAGCCAGGGTTCCTGCTCCTGATCACTGTCCAGTGACCCCTGGGTTAGAGAGAGGGGAAATCAGCCAGGGTTCCTGCTCCTGATCACTGTCCAGTGACCCCGGGGTTAGAGAGAGGGGAAATCAGCCAGGGTTCCTGTCCAGTGACCCCTGGGTTAGAGAGAGGGGAAATCAGCCAGGGTTCCTGCTCCTGATCACTGTCCAGTGACCCCGGGGTTAGAGAGAGGGGAAATCAGCCAGGGTTCCTGCTCCTGATCACAGTCCAGTGACCCCTGGGTTAGAGAGAGGGGAAATCAGCCAGGGTTCCTGCTCCTGATCACTGTCCAGTGACCTCTGGGTTAGAGAGAGAGGAAATCAGCCAGGGTTCCTGCTCCTGATCACTGTCTAGTGACCTCTGGGTTAGAGAGAGAGGGGAAATCAGCCAGGGTTCCTGCTCCTGATCACTGCCCAGTGACCCCTGGGATAGAGAGAGAGGGAAATCAGCCAGGGTTCCTGCTCCTGATCACTGTCCCGTGACCCCCTGGTTAGAGAGGGGAAATCAGCCAGGGTTCCTGCTCCTGATCCCTGTCCAGTGATCCTTGGGTCCTTTATTTGTCGAGAATGGAACAAACGTGGAGGGGACGGATATTGGGGGAAAATGAAGACGCAAAATCCAAAGGTTATCGCAAAATAAAAAGAATCTGCTTTTATTCCGAGTTGATTTCCGGCTCTGTGCGTGTTGGAACACAGGGGGCGAACTGTCCTGGGTGATCGCGCACCCCACAAACACCGTAACAAAGACCAGAGTCACTGCAAACCCCTGCCCCACATCTCAACTCAATCACCAAATAAAGCTGAAATAACAACAGAAAACGCTGGAAAAACTCAGCAGGTCAGGCAACATCCGTGGAGAGAGAAAGAGCATTAACGTTTCAGGTCGAAACCCTTCGTCGGAACTGAGAGAGCAAGAAATAAACAGATAAAAATGCAAGCTGCTCTCCGAGATATTAACGTACAAATAATTGTTCGTGTCTCCCTCCCTCTCCCATCTGTGTCCCTCTCACACACTCCGCCTCTCTCTCACACACTCCGCCTCTCTCTCC
>JASTWF010001368.1:0-88175 GCA_030390025.1 Squalus acanthias | reverse complement strand
CCATCCTGTGTTGTGTGTTTTCTGTGCAGAGACCCCGAGGTGCGTGAGCTGAGGCGGAGAGCCGGGATGGAGCTGCGATTTCGGGGAGTGGACCTGGAGATTGGGGGCCGCGGGATCCTGTGCAACATCGCTGGGACCGTGCAGCCCGGGGAGCTCCTGGCCGTGATGGGACCGAGCGGTAACTGGGCGGGGGGTGAGGGAGGGAGGCAGTGGGGTGAGTGAGTGTGGAGAGGAAGGGCAGAGAGGGATGGGGTGAGGGAGGGGAGGTGGGGGGGTGAGGGAGGGGAGGTGGGGTGGTTGAGGGAGGGGCGTGATGGAGAAGCGAGGGGGTGAGGGGTAACACCGGAGGGTGGGTGGGGTGAGGAGCTTTTTAAAATTCGTTCCTGGGCTGTGGGCTGTCGCTGGGCAAGGCCAGCATTTATTGGCCATCCCTAGTTGCCCTTGAGAAGGTGGTGGTGAGCCGCCTTCTTGAACCGCTGCAGTCCGTGTGGTGAAGCTTTTCCCACAGGGCTGTTAGGGAGGGAGTTCCAGGATTTTGACCCAGCGACGATGAAGGATCGGCTGATATACTTCCAAGTCAGGATGGTGTGTGACTTGGAGGGGAACTTGGAGGTGGTGGTGTTCCCATGCGCCTGCTGCCCTTGTCCTTCTAGGTGGAAGAGGTCGCGGGTTTGGGAGGTGCTGCCGAAGAAGCCTTGGCGAGTTGCTGCAGTGCATCTTGTAGATGGTACACACTGCAGCCACGGTACGCCGGTGGTGGAGGGAGGGAATGTTTAAGGTGGTGGATGGGGTGCCAATCAAGCGGGCTGCTTTGTCCTGGATGGTGTCGAGCTTCTTGAGTGTTGTTGGAGCTGCACTCATCCAGGCAAGTGGAGAGTATTCCATCACACTCCTGACTTGTGCCTTGTAGATGGTGGAAAGGCTTTGGGGGAGTCAGGAGGTGAGACAATCGCCGCAGAATACCCAGCCTCGGACCTGCTCTTGTAGCCACAGTATTTATGAGGCTGGTCCTGAGGGGAATGAGGAGGTTTGGGAGTGAGAAGGAGGGAGGGTGTGTGGAAGGAGGGGGAGGAGTAATTCTGGGGGAGGAGGAGGGAGGGGGACAGGGATGAGGAATGATACCAGGGGCAACGAGAGGGCCGAGGGATTGGGTGGGGAGAGGGTATGGGTGGGGAGGGGGGTTGGGTGGGGAGAGGGGCAGTGTCCCTCGGCCAACACCCTTGACCACCGAGATGTCCTTGGTCCACAGGCTCGGGGAAGACCACGCTCCTGAACGCTCTCTCCGGGAGGCAGCCCCTACGGTGCGGCAGCATCACGATGGATGGGACTCCGCTCAACAAACGCCTGCGACGCAAAGTATGCTACGTCATGCAGCAAGACATCTTCTTCCCCAACCTGACGCTCAAAGACACCCTGATGGTGAGCAGGAGCCGGGGGGCGGAGGAGGGCGGGTCTCGCCGAATCAGAGCAATTTACAGCACAGAAGGAGGCCATTTGGCCCATCTTGTCCGTGCCGGCCTGATAAAGAGCTATCCCACCTAATCCCACTTTCCAGCTCTTGGTCCATAGCCCTGCAGGTTACGGCACTTCAAGTGCACATCGAAGTACTTTTTAAATGTGACGAGGGTCTCTGCCTCTACCACCCTTTCAGGCAGCGAGTTCCAGACCCCCACCACCCTCTGGGCGGTCGAGGTTCTTCTCAACTGCCCTCTAATCCGTCCACCAATTAATTTAAATCGATGCTGTCTGGTTATTGACTTCTCTGCTCAGGGAAATAGGTCCTTCCTATCCCCTCTATCTCGGCCCCTCATAATTTTATATACCTCTGTTAGGGAGAAATTGTTTCACTCCAGTCTGTTGATAGGTAAAAGCAAAAAACAGTTTATTTAATATTCAGAGATCCCTGGGAGAAGCGTCACAGACCTTGCTCAGCCTGGTGACGACAGCTTCTCGACCTCCCGTTGTCAATGACAACCTTTTATTGAAGAGTTGTCCAATCACATAGCTACAAAATATCACATGATTACAAGTATGTCAATTCAAACTTAAACAATTAATTTGTTATATTCTAAACAATTTATGTCAGTTCAAACTAAATCATTAATTCGTTATATTTCAATTCAAACTAAACAATTATGTCGATTCAAACTGAACAATTATGTCGATTCAAACTAAACCATTAATTCGTTATATTCTTATCTCTGTCAGTTACAAACTAAAAGCATTAATGGCGTATATATGCGGCTGTGTAGAGGCCCTGTCTCTGGCTCTTACAGTCGTTCTATTGTATTTTGGCCTTGGATGTTGCTAAGCATCACAACTCTCAACCAGGCCTTATCTTCCACCTGGGCTCTTTATTCTATTTCATACAGAAACGAGAAATTATTTATTTTAATTTAACATGAGTTCAAATTAACTCCTTCACTCCCCTTCATTCCCTCCTTTCGGTCCCGTACCAAATTAAAAATTCTGGTCAGGGATACCGACTTCTTTCCCGCATTTATCATCCCCGGATTATATCTGTGTTGATAAATTCGCCTCTCCCTTCTATCTATCCTTGGTGTCGGGTGTCTGTATGAAAAGAAAAGAGCTTTACAAAAAGATATCCTGTAGTGGCTGTTCATTGCTTGGTTCAATAGTGACTACAGCAACCGGCATCATTCTGTCCATAGCTGCCTTACAACATGCATTTAAAATCATCAATGTAACACAGAATGCTATTCCAATTACAAGAATAATTATCAGTCCATGCATCAAATATGAAACCCATGATCCCCCAAACAACCATTCCCACCAGTTTGCTCCTGCGGTTTCGTGTAACTTCCGAACTTCCCTCTGTATGTGCTCAGCCAAATCAGCTATATTTTCTGAACTGTCAGGAATGTATGTACAGCACTCTGTCCCAATCAATGCACATGTTCCCCCTTTTTCTGCTAGGAGGTAATCAAGTGCCATTCGGTTCTGTAGCGTCACTGTCCTTATCGCTACCATCTTGGCGTTAATGTCTATTAGAGCTTCTGCTGTATCATTCCCAACCTGTTCTAAAACCTCTGCCAACAACCGTATCTCTTTAATAGCTCTCGCGACTCCGTATGGGGGTAGATAGATCGCGAAGTATCTTTCAGCCTCATTAATTTCTCGTTTATAACGATAGGCTGGGTGTTCCTTGAGGTTTAGGCAGTGATGTACAAAGGGCACGACATACCCCAGATAACAAGACCCCCTCCAATTGTAAGGGAGCCACGGGTAAGCTTTATGTCCACATATGAAGTAAGTGTTATTATAGGCTTCAAACCTACTCCATACGTTTTTCATCATCATGATTTTACCCTTCCATGGCCCCCCACTGGTTATGTTTGGAATTGTGCCGAGATTCCACGTCCCATACGTGAAGGTTGCACCACTGTACCCACTCCTGGTCATCTTTAATTCATATTTCAGCTCGCATCTACTCCAACCCAGAGTCCAGCCCTCCTGTGCCTTTGCTGACTAAGCACAGACTTCCGTTCGGTCTACCACTCCCCGAGGTGTTAGTGAGTACAAGGGACGGCGGGGGTTGAGCGTGATTGTAATTCGGTTGATACCACCCTCGGAAGGCAGGTAAGGTTATAACCCGCACTCCTCCAGTCTTCCGTTTCCATCTTTTGTCTGAATCCCCAACCTACTAGGGTTCCCCAGGTATCATTTCTACGGATTAACCATTCAGCCATTTCCTGAGCACTAAAGGGTATCGGTCTTAAAGGTATCCCTCCCTACACCTGTACACTAGCTACCGCCTCTATAACCCTTTCTTGATTTAATGCTTGTTGTGCTGCTAAATCTGCCGCTCTGTTTCCCTCCTGTTGAGGGGTTTCTATCTTCTGATGGGCTTTTATCTTTACTACTGCTGCCCGTGTGGGAGCTTTCGCGGCTTCTAAAAGGGCTTCTATCCGTTGTTGATGTTTAATGTGGTCTCCACCTGTTGTGACAAACCCTCGTCTCCCCCAAGCTGTCATATAGTCATGTACTACCCCGAATGCATATCTGCTATCCGTTCCTGGCTGCATCTTGTCAGTCTCTGTTCTAAGAATTAAAACCCATCTTTGAATCTAACAGTTATTTCTTACAATTCCCTTCTTTGAGAAGGAAATATCCTGTTGACTTCTCACAATCGGCTCTTGACTAATCTAGCTAGTTCTTATTGCCCTCTCAACTCGGGCGTTAGTTAGTAGGGATTCTTGAAGATTTCTCCCTTCCAACAGTCCATTCCTTGGAGGAGAAGGAGCAACCTCTGACCTCTTACTCAAATTCAATTCATTGTTCCGGTGTTCCAATTCTGCCCCGCCTGGGGTATCCTCTCTTTCTTCTATCTTTCCTGATGTTACCCCGCCTGGGGTCTCCTCTACATTGCTTCGGATCTTCTCTTTCGGTGTGCTCAATTAATTTGTTGGTGCTGGTTAGTCATAGGCATAAGTACCCAATTGGCTTATGTATCTTACTACATAGGTTACATATATCAAATACACTATCATTACAAGTTGGAGAACTACCAGAGCATGTGAAATAATACAAATCTAAGGGTGTTCTGATATATTAAGCTCAATATCCCACCAGTGTGAGTTGTCCTCTATGCTGTCAATTTCAATATCTATTCTCGAGTTGTCTTCCTCCAAAACATAAAAATGCTTTAGGGAGGAGTTCAGTCGCATCATGAGCTCAGTGGTACCCTTAGACAACAGGGGAATGTAGTATCCGAATTGTGCCACATAATTGTGTAGCTCATACTTAAAAACGTGTTGGTTGATGGGACAGGTCCTGTTAGACCCATAAAGCATGGTAATTGCGGTAGTGGTGACACAGGAGGCGGCACCACCAAAATCACCTCATACTGGATTCGTACTGGTTTTCCCCACGCTCTGTTACCTACAAAACACAATTATTACAGTCACAGTTAAATTCAGTCTTACAATCATTTCAAGCGACATTACAGTTTAACATCTAGTCAACAAATCATGGACTTAAAAGATTCTCCAGATCTCTCTTTTACTCATATCCATCTTGTGGATAATTCTTACTAAACATGATTTCTCCTTAGCCCTCAATTGTCCCAATCCAGATTCCATGTAACTCTCCACATCAACTTCAATTTCAATCCTTCTAACAGGTACCAGTGTATTTAACTCTATTCTGATTGTTTTATTAATTAGATAGTTTCTCGATGGAGTATGTGTCAATGCTTTAAAAGTTGTCTCGCTCTCCTGAACCACATTAACCATTTCATGTTTTGCTGTTATCAAGTAACTGAGCATGTCTGAGACCCGTTCTTCAGTGCAGATTCAACATACACTCCCGGATGTCAACTGCCTCACATGTAACAAATCACATTTGCACACTCCTATCGGTATCTCCACATCATGCCACATGTGCCTTTCTCGGGCTTTCAGGTATCTTATCAAAAGATTGTCTGGAGGTCTTTGTTCATCTTCCTCTGCATGGTCCCGATGTCTTGGATAGTGGCCAGGCTATCAAATTCAGGTTTCTTAAAAAGTTCATTATAGGCAGGGACACAAATGTCTCCAAGAGAAAGCTATTAATTTACTATTCTTAACTACACTTTCCTGACTTTCACCAGAAAGTTTGGAAAATTCTCAATTGGTGGTGTAATTCTCCTGTTTCTATCTCACACCCTCAATCACTTCCTTTCTCCATTTTACGCATCCTATTAATTACCATTCATATCTCATTCATGAGCCCTGGAGGAACTTTACTGTCCAGTACAATATTTAAGATTGAAAACATAGATCAAACATTCTCACTTGGTCCAAGTTATTAACACTTTTTATTTATCATTATTTTAGAGGATCTTTTATTTTCCCAAAAGTAACCCAATATATAGTGCCTGAGTTCATTTTGTCATTTCAAAATTATCCCGAAATCCAAACAGCAGTACTGTTGAACTGACAGGTTTTGTCAATGTTCAATTTCATTTCTATAACTTAAACAGCTGTCAGTGGAAAGGGTTAACTCCTTTGCAGGTTTTTTTTTTAAGAAGGCGGAGCGAAACATTGTCAGACGCACGCAATTGCATCATTTCACGTAACTGAACACGAACAGAAAAAACAAAACAAACCAGTACATGCTTGTAGAAAACCATAAATTACATCATATTTCTTATTGTCCTTTCTTCAGATGCCTTTCCAAAATACTGTAAAAACATTGAATATAACTGGAGAAAAATTAGTTTTTCACATTTAAGCAAATCAAATCAAACTGCTTTGGAAGATTTCACCATAGCAACCGCGACTCCAAGGTTAAATCTTAGACCGAAACTTAATCTTTGTTAAACAAACTTTTGTTGTTCTTCTCAGTTTTACACACCAGCTTAACTTAAATTGTAGTTCCAAGTTTTTTTTTCCAATTCTTGTGGCACAATCTATTGCAGCCACACATCGTGGCATTGCCTTCGCTACTGGATCCCTCTTTAACTAACTGTTGAATCGGCTCTGCTTTCCCTGCAAAGTCTGATATAAAATTCCTGTCTATCCCTGACAGTAAAGGCGAATTTCCCTTGTGATTCCTCTGCCAATGGTATGGACCAGAACCCGTTCTGTATCCAAGACTGTAAATATTTTAAAGTCTGGTTTCAGACCATTAAATATCTTATTCAATGTGGTCTACACAAATTTACACCAACCAGAATTTCACCGTGCACAATAAAAGTCTGGTTTTAATAGGTTAATTAACCTCAATAACTCCAATTCAATCTTGATCAAAATTTTCTTTTAAACTAACCAGTATCACTTGGAAAAGAAAGAAACCATAGCCACATTAACAAAGAAACAATTACCCATGCCTTGTCCATCATTCAAAACAAGTCTTCAAAGGGTTAAACAGCTTTTAGCTCTCTGTACAAAAGAGTGGGTGGAGCCAAAACAAAAATGACAGACACCTTTTTAAAGACAGACTTTCAGACAAAAGAAATACTGCAACTCCTTAAACATTCACAGTCAGGAAAACTCTCACACTTTAACACACACTTTCACACAAACTTAGATCCCAGCATTCCTTTTAAGATTCCTTTCACTCAACAAATCTTGTGTTTTATTTGTCTCGGCACAGACATTAATAACTTCCATGTCGGTAAAACTTTAAATTTCTCTCTTTTTTCTTTTTACATAGGTGTCTCAGCAGCTTTCCTGGCTTTCCAAATCCCTTTTTTTTTTGTCTAAGCTGAGTTTTCAGATTGGTTAGCCTGCAAATTAGATCTTTTCCTTCTTTATCTTTGGTTTGTCGGACGGGGCAAATCAGTTAAAGATACTGATGCTCCTGTATCAACTAGCAGTTCACATGATTGGCCCCCTAATAATGCTGCAACATAGACTCGGTTATCCGAGCCTCCTTTTACTGGGGCCGCCTCCCGTCATTGACTCTTCCCCTTTGACTTGAGGTACTCCATAAAGTTCCTTCTATTCTCCAGACTGAGATAAGCGCCCTGTGTCTGGTCCACGTCTCCTTTCTTCTGCCAGCAGTTGTGACTCTGGTGTCCTAGCTTACCACAATAGTCACATCCCCCTTTCTTTCCACTCCTGCAATCCTTCGCCATATGTCCCACTTTTCCACAAGTATAACAGCTCCCCTGAATCCTCTTGTACGGTTGCGATGCCCTCGCCTGCTGCTACCCTTTCCTGTTTAATTTTTACACCTCTCTTTTCGGTGGGTTCAGAGTCCTTAGCATCTATCTGACTTGCCCATTGAACTGCGAGATCAACACTCCTAATTTTAGGATGGCTTGGTGTGCCGGTGAAAGACCGTCCTTAAACAGCTGGATAAATGACTGGTCTGTTCGTTGTGTATTTGCTTGCCCTGATGATTCGCAATAAGCGTCATCCTCCATAATCACTACTGGATTCTCCCTTATCTTGCCTTACTGATTGAATGTTTCCCTAATTTATAGTAGGACCCCCAAGCGCTGTTTCTACTGCGGTCTTAAAGGGTCCATATGCTGCCCATTGAACTGCCCGTCCGGCACTCGGAGGTATTACCTCTGCCCATTCTCCATCCTGCATGCCTGCAGCTGGGTTTATAGTTCTCCACTTGTCAGCTGGGCATCTTGCCCTGACTAACTGTTGGATGTCCCTACAATGTAAATCGTGGATGTCCCACATTCCCTCTAGATTTCTCCAGAACTCTGCTTTCTGGCTACGAGGTTTGAAGGTTACCAAATCTTTGAGAATAGCTTGTTTCTCAAGAGGCGTGAAAGCCTGGTATTGATCTTGTGCTGCCCTCTGGTGGTGTAATACGGGTGCCATCGGTACTACCGGAACGTCCCCTTTAATCCCGATTGGGGCTGAGGCATACGGAGGGGGCCTTTCTTTATCCTCATCATCCCTGTTCCCTTTATCTGTCTTTTCCATTTGTTCTAGTGTGCTTTCTAACTCGGCTATTTTCTTTTCTTGTCTATTTCCTCTATCTGTCAATTCAATCCGTTCTGGTGTGCTTTCTAACTCGGCTATTTTCTTTTCTTGTTCTTCCATCTTACTAGTTTTTGTCACTATTTTCTTTGTCAACATTATTAACTGATGTGTCAAAATTACTCCTGCCTTTCTAGTTTTCGTATGTTTTTGCTTCTCCCACCACTCCCGTTGCGCCAGGGGTTTTTCTAACGGATCCCACCCATCTTTCCTCATTTGATCAATCAAACCCTTTTGGTCCTCGGCGTAGAGCCGACTCATGGATCCTGGCGGGTCCCAATCGGTTTCCGCGCCTTTCTCCATAATGTATTAATATCGTTACTAGCTTACCGCTCTCCGGCCCACCCTAGTAACTCGTTTTCAGAGGTCTGCCTATCATCCACCATAAGTATGGTGGCGGCCCCGACTTGGAACAATCTTGCTCACAGAGGTGAGTATTGGGCAGCCACTTGGCCCCTTTCACATGTAGCCATTAATACATTATCACAACACGTCATACAATCCAACAGATCCCGCAACGCAACACATCAGAGAGGTCTTACAGATTCTTTTGTCTGTCTCGGATTCCCAACTAACTCTGGCCGTCATGTGGGGCCCAATCGCCCTCTTAATTTCGGCTCAGCATGGGTCCTCGAGACATTTACAGTCCGAAATAACACATCAGGCTTCAAATATCTTAACTACTATTAATACGTTTGGTTAACCTTATTATTTCAAGATTACAAACACCTTATGCGCTACCTAAGTTTTAATAAACTGTTTCTTACCCGTCACAGACACCAAATTCGTTGGATACTGCGGTCGCCTTCACACCGCCCTGCCAAGTGACCCAATTTCTGGGTGGTCAAAGATTTGACTACTCGCCCTGTTCACTGGTACAGGCGGTCTTTCAGCTCCGAAGTATCCTGCCGACTACGCCAATTGTTAGGGAGAAATTATTTCACTCCAGTCTGTTGATAGGTAAAAGCAAAAAACAGTTTATTTAATATTCAGAGATCCCTGGGAGAAGCGTCACAGACCTTGCTCAGCCTGGTGACGACAGCTTCTCGACCTCCCGTTGTCAATGACAACCTTTTATTGAAGAGTTGTCCAATCACATAGCTACAAAATATCACATGATTACAAGTATGTCAATTCAAACTTAAACAATTAATTTGTTATATTCTAAACAATTTATGTCAGTTCAAACTAAATCATTAATTCGTTATATTTCAATTCAAACTAAACAATTATGTCGATTCAAACTAAACAATTATGTCGATTCAAACTAAACCATTAATTCGTTATATTCTTATCTCTGTCAGTTACAAACTAAAAGCATTAATGGCGTATATATGCGGCTGTGTAGAGGCCCTGTCTCTGGCTCTTACAGTCGTTCTATTGTATTTTGGCCTTGGATGTTGCTAAGCATCACAACTCTCAACCAGGCCTTATCTTCCACCTGGGCTCTTTATTCTATTTCATACAGAAACGAGAAATTATTTATTTTAATTTAACATGAGTTCAAATTAACTCCTTCACTCCCCTTCACCTCAATGAAATCTCCCCTCAGCCTCCTCTGTTCCAAAGAAAACCCCCCCAGCCTATCCAATCTTTCCTCATAGCTGAAATTCCCCAGTCCAGGCAACATCGTCGTAAAATCTCCTCTGTACCCTCTCTAGTGCAATCACATCCTTCCTGTAATGTGCAGACCAGAACTGTACACAGTACTCTAGCTGTGGCCTAACTAATGTTTTATACATTTCAAGCATAACCTCCCTGCTCTTATATTCTATACCTCAGCTAACAAAGGAAAGCATTCTCTTTGCCTTCTTAACCACCTTATCTACCTATCCTGCTACCTTCAGAGATCTGTGGACATGCATTCAAAGGTCCCTTTGTTCCTCTACACTTCTCAGTGTCCTACCATTTAATGTGTATTCCCTTGCCTTGTTAGCCCTCCCCAAATGCATTACCTCACACTTCTCCGGATTGAATTCCATTTGTCACTTTTCTGCCCACCTGACCAGTCCATTGATATCTTCCTGCAGTCTACAGCTTTCAACCACACGGCCAATTTTTGCATCATCTGCACACTGGCCCTTTCCTGCTCTGTGAGTGTGTGTGTGGGGCTCAGTACCACACTGGGTGTGAGATCAGGCTAACGCAACACAGGCCGGGGATGGAGCCTGGGCCTTTCCTGCTCTGTGTGTGTGGGGCTCAGGACCACACCGGGTGTGAGATCAGACTAACTTAGCGCTAGGCCGGGGATGGAGCCTGGGCCTTTCCTGCTCTGTGTTTGTGTGGGGCTCAGTACCACACCGGGTGTGAGATCAGGCTAACGCAGCACAGGCCGGGGATGGAGCCTGGGCCTTTCCTGCTCTGAGTGTGTGTGTGGGGCTCAGTACCACACTGGGTGTGAGATCAGGCTAGCGCAGCACAGGCCGGGGATGGAGCCTGGGCCTTTCCTGCTCTGTGTGCGTGTGGGGGGCTCAGTACCACACCGGGTGGGAGATCAGACCAACTTAGCGCTAGGCCGGGGATGGAGCCTGGGCCTTTCTTGCTCGGTGTGTGGGACAGGGGGGCAGGAACGTCAGTTTTTCGCACCCACAATCTACACGGCTGCAAGTGCCCGAGAAGAAAACGTGTCATGCAATTAGGGTGAATGGTACAGTCTGAGTGTGTTGGATGTCATAGTCCAACAGGAGAAATTAAAAGTTAGCTTATTCGGGGGCGAGTTTTTGTAAGCAGGGGGGCCATAGTTTGCCCGGGGTCAAAGTACATCTTCTGGGTACTCTCCCCCTGGAAAATAGGGGACGTATAATCACCGGATGCTAAGGCCGTGCTTCTGCCCTTTTCATCCCACAGTTCCAGGCCCACTTGAAGTTACCCAGTTCCATGAAAAAATGCATCAAGGAAAAGATTGTCACCAACCTGGTGGATGAGCTGGACATCAGGAAATGCTACAACACCAGTGAGTACCGGAGGTTACAGAGAGAGGGAGGGTCTAGGGGCTGGAGGAGGTTACAGAAATAGGGAGGGTATAGGGGATGGAGGAGGTTACAGAGATAGGGTGGTGTTGTAGGGATGGATGAGGTTACAGAGATAGGGAGGGTTGTAGGGGCTGGGGGAGATTACAGAGATAGGGAGGGTTGTAGGGCTGGAGGAGGTTACAGAGATAGGGAGGGGTGTAGGGGCTGGAGGAGGTTACAGAGATCGGGTGGTGTTGAAGGGATGAATGAGGATACAGAGATAGGGAGGGTTGTAGGGGCTGGAGGAGATTACAGAGATAGGGAGGGTTGTAGGGCCTGAGGAGATAACAGAGATAGGGAGGGTTGTAGGGACTGGAGGAGGTTACAGAGAGAGGGAGGGTTTTAGGGTCTAGAGGAGGTTACAGAGATAGGGAGGGTTGTAGGGCTGGAGGAGGTTACAGAGATAGGGAGGGGTGTAGGGGCTGGAGGTGGTTACAGAGATAGGGAGGGTTGTAGGAGCTGGAGGAGGTTACAGAGATAGGGAGGGTTGTAGGGCTGGAGGAGATTACAGAGATAGGGAGGGTTGTAGGGGCTGGAGGAGGTTACAGAGATAGGGACGGTTGTAGGTTTTGGAGTTGGATACAGAAATAGGGAGGGTTGTTGGGCTGGAGGAAGTTACAGAGATAGGGAGAGTTGTAGCGGCTGGAGGAGGTTACAGAAATAGGTAGGGTTGGAAGGGCTGGAGGATGTTACAGAGATAGGGAGGGTTGTAGAGGCTGGAGGAGGTTACAGAGATAGGGAGGGTTGTAGGGCTGGAGGAGGTTACAGAGATAGAGAGGGTTGTAGGGCTGGAAGAGGTTACAGAGATAGGGAGGATTTTAGGGGCTGAAGGAGGTTGCAGAGAAATGGTGGGTGGTAGGGTCTGGAGGAGGCTACAGAGATAGGTGGTGTTGCAGTGCTGGATGAGGTTACAGAGATAGGGAGTGTTGTAAGATTGGAGGAGATTACAGAGATCGGGAGGGCTGGCGTAGGTTACAGAGATAATTAGGGTTGTAGGTGCTGGAATAGTTTACAGAGATAGGGAGGGTTTGTAGGGGCTGGAGGAGGTTACAGAGATAGGGACGGTTGTATGGGCTGGAGGAGGTTACAGAGATAGGGAGGGCTGTGGGGCTGGAGTAGGTTACAGAGATAGGGAGTGTTGTAGGGGCTGGAGGAGGTTACTGAGATAGGGAGGATTGTAGGGGCTGGAGGAGGTTACAGAGATAGGGAGTGAGGGTTGTAGGTGCTGGAATAGTTTACAGAGATAGGGAGGGTTTGTAGGGGCTGGAGGAGGTTACAGAGATAGGGACGGTTGTATGGGCTGGAGGAGGTTACAGAGATAGGGAGGGATGTAGGGCTGGAGTAGGTTACAGAGATAGGGAGTGTTGTAGGGGCTGGAGGAGGTTACTGAGATAGGGAGGATTGTAGGGGCTGGAGGAGGTTACAGAGATAGGGAGTGTTGTCGGGGCCAGAGGAGGTTACAGAGATAGGTAGGGTTGTAGTGGTGACGGAGGTTACAGAGATGGGAACTGTTGTAGGGCTGAAGGAGGTTACAGAGATAGGGAGGGTTGTAGGGGCTGGAGGAGGTTACAGAGATAGGAATGGTTGTAGGGCTGGAGGAGTTTACAGAGATAGGGAGTGTTGTAGGGACTGGTGGGTGTTACAGAGATAGGGAGGGTTGTAGGGTCTGGCAGAGGTTAGAGATATAGGGAGGGTTGTAGGGTCTGGAGGAGGTTAGAGATAGGGAGGGTTGCAGGGCTGGAGGAAGTTAGAGATGGGAAGGGTTGTAGGGCTGAAGGAGGTTACAGAGATTGGGAGGGTTGTAGGGCTGGAGTAGGTTACATTGATAGGGAGGGTTGTCGGGGCTGGAGGAGGTTACAGAGTTTGGAAGATTTGTAGGGGCTGGAGGAGGTTACAGAGATAGGGAGTGTTGTGGAGCTGGTGGAGGTTACAGCGTTAGGGAGGGTTGTTGAGACTGGAGGAGGTTACAGAGTTAATGAGGGTTGTAGGGGCTGGTGGCGGTTACAGTGATAGGGAGGGTTGTAAGGGCTGGAGGAGATTACAGTGATAGGGAGGGTTGTCGGGCTGGAGGAGGTTACAGAGATAGGAAGGGTTGTTGGGCCGGTGGAGGGTACAGAGACAGCAAAGGTTGTAGGGGATTTGGTGATTACAGAGATACGACGGGTTTTAGGGGCTGGAGGCGGTTACAGAGATAGGTATGGTTGTTGAGGTGAAGGAGGTTACCGAGATAGGAAGTGTTGTAGGGCTGAAGGAGGTCACAGAGATAGAGAGGGTTGTAGGATGAAGGATGTTTCAGAGATAGTGAGGGTTGTAGGGCTGGAGGAGTTTGCAGAATTAGGGACTGTTGTTACGGCTGGAGGAGATCTCCGAGATAGGCAGTGTTGTAGGGGCTGGAGGAAGTTACAGAGATAGGGAGGGTTGTAGGGCTGAAGGAGGTTACAAGGATAGGGTGGGTTTTCGGGTTAAAGGTTGTTATAGAGATCTGCAAGACACAAGTAAGGAGTGTGATGGAATACTCTGCACTTGCCTGATTGAGTGCAGCTCCAAAAACAGTCAAGAAACTCGACACCATCCGGGACAAAGCAGCCTGTTTGTTTGGCAATGCATCCACCACCTAAAATATGCAGTGCACTGCCCCTCCAACAGTGCAGCGCTCCCTCAGTACTGCCCCTCCGACAGTGCAGCTCTCCATCAGTACTGCCCCTCCGACAGTGCTGCGTTCCCTCAGTACTGCCCCTCCGACAGTGTAACGCTCCCTCAATACTGCCCTCCGACAGTGCAGCGCTCCTCAGTACTGCCCCTCCGTCAGTGCAGCACTCCCTCAGTACTGCCCCTCCGACAGTGTGACGCTCCCTCAGTACTGCCCCTCCGACAGTGCAGCTCTCCATCAGTACTGCCCCTCCGACAGTGCAGCGTTCCCTCAGTACTGCCCCTGCGACAGTGCTGCGTTCCCTCAGTACTGCCCCTCCGACAGTGCAGCGCTCCTTCAGTAATGCCCCTCCAACAGTGTAGCGCTCCCTCAATACTGCCCCTCCAACAGTGTAGCGCTCCCTCAATATTGCCCCTCCAACAGGGCAGCACTCCCTCAGTATTGCCCCTCCAACAGTGCAGCCCTTTCTCAGTACTGCCCCTCCGACAGTGCATCGCTCCCTCAGTACTGCCCCTCCGACAGAGCAGAGCTCCTCAGTACTGCCCCTCCGACAGTGCAGCGCTCTCAGTACTGACCCTCAACATGCAGCGCTCCCTCAGTACTGCCCCTCCGACAGAGCAGAGCTCCCTCAGTACTGCCCCTCCGACAGTGCATCGCTCCCTCAGTACTGCCCCTCCGACAGAGCAGAGCTCCCTCAGTACTGGCCCTCCGACAGTGCAGCGCTCCCTCAGTACTGACCCTCGGACAGTGCAGCTCTCCCTCAGTACTGCCCCTCCGACAGTGCAGCGCTACCTCAGCACTGCCCCTCCGACAGTGCAGCACTCCCTCAGTACTGCCCCTCCGACAGTGCAGCGCTCCCTCAGTACTGCCCCTCCGACAGTGCAGAGCTTCCTCAGTACTGCCCTTCCGACAGTGCAGCGCTCCTCAGTACTGCCCCTCTGACAGTTCAGCTTTCTCATTAATGCCCCTCCGACAGTGCAGTGCTCCTTCAGTGCTGTAGGGGAAGCGAAGGAGGGATTTGACCGGTTGCAGAATTGAACCTTGGTTGACGGGGAAATGGGGAGATTTGGTTTTTCGTTGATATCTGTATTTCTTGATAACTCGGCACCTCTCCCCTCTGACCCCCGCAGTTATTGGTAACGATTTCATCCGCGGACTCTCGGGAGGGGAGCGAAAGCGAGCCAATATCGCCTGTGAACTTCTGTCAGACCCTGCGGTGATGCTGCTGGACGTAAGTTACCCCCGTCCCCCTCCTCCCCCACCCCTTCCTACACCCTCCTCCCCCACCCCTTCCTTCACCCTCCTCCCCCACCCCTTCCTTCACCCTCCTCCACCTCTCTTCTCCTCTGTCCCCACTCCCCCTCCCTGCACACCCCTCCGCGCCCCCCCCATCCCTACCCCCATAAAAACATAAGATATAGGAGTTCGATTAGGCTATACAGCCCCTCGAGCCTGCTCCACCATTCAATAAGATCATGGCAGATTTTCAACCTCAACTCCAATCTCCCGCCCGATCTCCATATCCCTGGATTCGCCTCGAGTCCAAAAAACTCTCGATCTCAGCCTTGAATAAACTCAAAGGGGGAAAAATTCAGCTGCTTGCGCCTCCCGTTAGCGCCTTAAGAGGGCGCTAATGGGGCGTAAAGCAGCTAACGCCCGGGCGCAGCGCCGCCCACGCCTCCCGAAAAATTCAGCGGGAGGTTAGCGGCGGCGCCAGCCGGTAGCGCCCTGTGGCGCTGCACCGCCGGCGATGACGTCATCGCCGTGCGCAGCACCCCGCTCGCGCTCCAGCCGCGATCTTCAGTCGCGCCCCCTGATTTACCGGCAGACGCTATGTCCGACGGGTTCAGGGAGGCGTACGTGCGGCCGGGGCGGCGATATTTAAAGGGGAGGTGGCAGGCGGCCATTTTTGTTGCTGGCCGCCTGCCAGCACCTGCCCCCGTTGCTGTCCCCGGCCCCCGTGAAGCCCCCCCACCGTGAAGTGCCGGCTGCGCTCCAAGAGCCCGGCACTTCTCTTGAGTGCCGGGCTCTTTTGCCGGCACTCCCGATCCCTGGGGGCCCAGCTGGGCCCCGGTTCGCGCTGCGCAGGGTCCCTCCCCTTTAAGAAGGGGAGGAAGGCCTGCAATACCGCGGCGCGACGTGCCGCAGCGCGTGGCGCTGCGGCACGTAGCGCCAGGATATTCCCTCGCAGCGCCCCAAGAGGGATGCGGGGTGCTTCCAGTGGCGCCCCGCTTCCCTCTTGGGGCGCAACCACTGAAGTTCCGGCGCGGGGCCGCTAGTTTTTTCGGGGCGCTAAAAGTCGCGCCCCGACGAGGTTAGCGCCCCAAATGGGGCGCGACTCAATTTTTACCCCAAAGACTCAGCATCCACAGCCCTCTGGGGCAGAGAATTCCAAAGATTCACCACCCTCTGAGTGAAGAAATTCCTCCTCATCTCAGTCTTAAATGGCCGACCCCTTATTCTGAGACTGTGACCCCTAGTTCTAGACACTCCAGCCAGGGGAAACAACCTCTCAGCATCTACCCTGTCAATCCCCTTCAGAATCGTGTATGTTTCAATGAGATCACCTCTCATTCTTCTAAACTCCAGAGAGTGTAGGCACATTCTACACAATCTCTCATCATAGGACAGCCCTCTCATCCCAGCAATCAGTCTGGTGAACCTTCGTTGCACTGCCTCCAAGATAAGTATATCCTTCCTTCGATAAGGAGACCAAAACTCTGCACAGTACTCCAGGTGTGGTCTCACCAAGGCCCTGTACAATTGCAGCAAGACCTCCTTACTCTTGTACTCCAACCCCCTTGCAATAAAGGCCGACATGCCATTTGCCTTCCTTATTGCTTGCTGTACCTGCATGCTAGCTTTCCTGTGTTTCCTACACGAGGACACCCAAATCACTCTGAACACCATTTAGAAAATATTCTGTTTTTATATTGTTCCTACCAAAATGAATAACCTCACATTTCCCCACATTATACTCCATCTGCCACCTTATTGCCCACTCACTTAGTCCATCTATTCTTCTTCTTCTTCTGAGGCAGTCCCTCGGAACCGAGGATAACTTGCTTCCACACTAAAAATGAGTTCTCCCGTGACTGAGGAGTCCAATGCGGGACCTACAGTCTCTGTCACAGGTGGGGCAGACGGTGGTTGAAGGGGCGGGTGGTGGGGTGCTTCGGTTGACTTGCGCTTGGCTTCCGCTTGCTCCCGGCGAAGAGACTCGAGGTGTTCGACGCCTTCCCGGATGCTTCTCCTCCACTTTGTGCGGTCTTGGGCCGAGGGATTCCCAGGTGTCGGTGGGGATGTTGCACTTTTTCAAGGAGGCTTTGAGGGTGTTCTTGAAGCGTTCCTTCTGCCCACCTGGGGCTCCCTCGTCGTGTCGGAGCTCCGAGTAGAGCGCTTGTTTTGGGAGTCTCGTATCGGGCATGCGGACGATCGGAGCTGATCAAGCGTGGTCAAAGCTTCGATGCTGGGGATGTTGGCCTGAGCGAGAACACTGACGCCTATCCTGCCAATGGATTTGCAGGATCTTGCAGAGGCAGCATTGGTGGTACCTCTCCAGTGCTTTGAGGTGCCTGCTGTACATGGTCCTTGTCTCTGAAGCATACAGGAGGGCGGGTATCACTCGTGCTCTAGTGAGCTTGGTGTTGGGTTTGAGATCCTGGTCTTCAAACACTCTCTTCCTCAGGCGACCGAAGGCAGCACTGGCACACTGAAGGCGGTGTTGGACTTCGTCATCGATGTCTGCCCTTGTTGACAGTAGGCTCCCGAGGTAAGGAAAGTGGTCCACGTTGTCCAAGGCCTCGTCGTGGATTTTGATAATCGGGGGGCAGTATTGTATGGCGGGGGCAGGTTGGTAGAGGACCTTTGTCTTATGGATGGTTAGTGTAAGGCCCATGCTCTCATATGCTTCGGTGAAAGTGTTGACGATGGTTTGGAGTTCGACCTCAGAGTGTGCGCAGACGCAAGGGTCATCTGCATACTGTAATTCGATGACAGAGGATGGGACGAGCTTGGATCTGGACTGGAGGCGACGGAGGTTGAACAGTTTCCCGTTTGTTCTGTATATTAGCTCCACTCCAGCGGGAAGCTTACTGAGGGTGAGACATTGTCAAAGAAGGCCATGTACAGCGGTTGGTGCTGTTCCCGGCATTTCTCTTGTAGTTGACGCGCAGTGAAGATCATGTCCATTGTGCCCCTTCGTGGGCGGAATCCGCATTGCGACTCTGGGAGGAGCTCTTCAGCCACTGGGAGAAGGCGATTGAGGAGGATTCTTGTGGTGACTTTCCCTGTGGCAGACAGCAGGGAGACTCCTCTGTAATTACCGCAATCGGACTTGTCACCTTTCTTGAAGATTGTCACGATTACAGCATCTGAGATCCCCTGGCATGCTCTCCTTCTTCCAAATAAGAGAAATGTGTTCATGTATTCGCGCCAAGAGTGCTTCTCCACCATGTTTTAGCGCCTCAGCGGGGATTCCATCTGCTCCTGAGGCCTTGTTGTCGGGTGGCCTTTTCAACCTCATGCCGGGCTGGGTTTGTGCTGAGATGGTGGCGTGTAGCATGCTGCGGGATGGAGTTGAGGACACTCGCTTCGAAGACAGAGTCTCGGTTAAGGAGATCTTCGAAGTGCTCCTACCAGCGGGCACTGACTGCCTCTCTGTCCTTGATGAATAACTCTCCGTTCTTTGCCCGCAGTGGGGTAGGACCTTGGGTGCTTGGGCCGTAGGTGGTCTTGACTGCGCTAAAGAATCCACGCATGTCGTGGTTGTCGGCTAGCTGCTGGATCTCCTGCGCTTTCTCCACCCACCATCTGTTCTTTAGGTCGTGAGTTTTTTGTTGGACCTCGGCATTCAGGCGTTTGTAGAGCTGCTTTCTTGCTCTCGAGTTCTGTTTGCTGTTTCCAGATCAGGAATGCCTTGCACTTGCGGTTTATTAGCTCCTGGATCTCCTGGTCGTTCTCGTCGAACCAGACTTGGTGTTTCCTGCTCGAGTGACCGAGAGTCTCTTCACAGGTGCTGATTATGGAGGCCTTGAGTGCAGACCAGGCGCTGTGGACACTCTGTGTCTCTGAATCACTGGGAGTCGTCAGAATGGTTGTGAGGCGCAGGCTGAATAGAGCTTTCTTAACAGGGTCTTTGCATGCTTCAGCGTTGATTTTCCTGCGGCATTGTTTCTGTTGCCGCCGCTGTTTTGGGGCTACGTTGATGGAGATGACAGTGCAGATTAGGTGGTGGTCTGTCCAGCAGTCGTCAGCTCCTGTCATGGCGCAGGTGATGCGGACGTCCTTTCTGTCCCTCGCTCGGACGATGACGTAGTCCAGCAGATGCCAGTGCTTGGAGCGAGGGTGCTGCCATGAAGCCTTGTACTTGTCTCTCTGACAGAACAAGGTGTTGGTTATGACAAGGCCATGTTCTAAGCGTTGCGTCAGGAGGAGGGTACCGTTGGAGTTGTCTTCCCCTACCCCCTCTCTGCCAATCACACCTCCCGACAGGTCTGTGTCCTTTCCAACTCTGGCGTTAAAGTCGCCAAGGAGGATCAGCTTGTCGCCCGTTGTGACTCGGGACAGGGATTGTTCGAGGCTGGAGTAGAATTCCTCTTTGGTCTCGTCTGTGGCTTCCAGTGTTGGGGCGTACGCACTGATGACTGTCGCGCACTGGTTCCGGGCTAGGGTGAGCCGTAGAGTCATGAGGCGTTTGTTTATTCCACAAGGGGAGTCTCTGAGACATTCAACTAGCTCATTTTTTATGGCGAAGTCTACCCTATGGAGGCGGCATTCTTCTTCAGGTTTGCCTTTCCAGAAGAAGGTGTAACCACCGCCTTGCTCCTTGAGCTGGCCTTCCCCTGCCCGCTGCATTGTCTAAGTCGAAACATCTGAGCTCCCGGGCAGCGATAACAGTACGGCGTTCTGGTCTCTCGCTGTTGGGGTTGTCCAGAAGGGTCCTGACGTTCCAGGTCCTGAACTTCATTTTAAAGGGTGGAAGATGCCTGTGCGTGAATTCTTTTAACATGGGGTGGCCGTTGCACACCAGCTACCACACGGGCTTGACAGAGCAGGGTCTTGGTCCAATGGCAAGGGGATCCAAGACGATTGAAGACCAGGCTCTGCTACATCGGCCTAGTCTATCTATAACCCTTTGCAGACTCTTTGTGTCCTCCTCACAGCTTACTGTCCCACCTAGCTTTGTATCGTCAGCAAACTTGGATACATTACACTCGGTCCCTTCATCTAGGTCATTAATATAGATTGTAAATAGCTGAGGCCCAAGCACTGATCCTTGCGGCACCCCACTAGTTACAGCCTGCCAACCTGAAAATGACCAGTTTATCCCTACTCTCTGTTTTCTGTCTGTTAACCAATCCTCTATCCATGCTACTATATTACCCCCAACCCCATGAGCCCTTATCTTGCGTAACAACCCTTTATGTGGCACCTTATCAAATGCCATTTGGAAATACAAATATACTACATCCACTGGTTGCCCTTTATCTACCCTGTTTGTTACATCCTCAAAAAACTCTAATAAATTTGTCAAACATGATTTCCCTTTCATAAAACAATGTTGACACTAATCATATGATTTTCTAAATGCCCTGTTACCACTTCCTTAATAATGGATTCCAACATTTTCCCAATGACTGACGTCAGGCTAACTGGCCTGTAGTTCCCTGTTTTCTCTCTCCCTCCTTTCTTGAATAGCAGGGTTACATTTGCTACCTTCGAATCCGCTGGGACCGTTCTAGAATCTAGGGAAGTTTGGAAGATCACAACCAATGCATCCACTATCTCTACAGAACCTCTTTTAAGAACCCTAGGATGTAGGCCGTCAGGTCCAGGGGATTTGTTGGCTTTTAGGCCCATTAGTTTCTCAAGTTCTTTTTCTCTGCTGATCTTACACAGGATTACATCGGACATACGGCACAGAAACAGGCCATTCGGCCCAACCAGTCCATGCTGGCGTTTATGCTCCACTCGAGCCTCCTCCCGTCTTTCCTCATCTAATTCTATCAGCCTAACCCTCCATTTCCTTCTCCCTCATAAGCTTGTCCAGCCTCCCCTTAAATGCATCTGTACTATTCGCTTCAACCACTCCCTGTGGTAGCGAGTTCCACACTCTCACCACTCTCTGGGTAAAGAAGTTTCTTCTGAATTCCCTATTGGATTTCTTGGTGACTATCTTATATTGATGGCCTCTAGTTATGCTCTTTCCCACAGGTGGAAACATTCTCTCTGTATCCACTCGATCAAAACCTTTCATCATTTTAAAGACCTCTATTAGGTCACCCCTCAGCCTTCTTTTTTCAAGAGAAAAGAGACCCAGCCTGTTCATCCTTTCCTGATTATGTATACCCTTGTATTTCTGGTACCATCCTTGTAAATCTTCTCTGCACCCTCTCCAGTGCCTCTGTATCCTTTTTATAATATGGCGACCAGAACTGCAGGCAGTACTCCAAGTGTGGTCCAACCAAGGTTCGATACAGGTTTAGCATAACTTCCCTACTTTTCAATTCTATCCCTCTAGAAATAAACCCTAGTGCTTGGTTTGCTTTTTTTATGGCCTTGTTAACCTGTGTCACAACTTTGTGATTTGTGTATTTGTACTCCGAGATCCCTTTTTTCCTCTACCCCACCTAGACTCGCACCCTCCAAGTGATAAGTGACCTCCCTATTCTTCCTACCAAAATGTAATACCTCACATTTATCTGTGTTGAACTTCATTTGCCAATTATATGCCCATTCTGCAAGTTTATTAATGTCCTCCTGTAATTTGTTGCTGTCCTCCTCAGTATTGACTGTCCCCCCCAATTTTGTGTCATCCGCAAATTTAGAAATTGTGTTTTTGATTCCAAAGTCTAAATCGTTGATGTAAATTGTGAACAACAGTGGTTCCAGCACTGATCCTTCTGGAACACCACTATCCACCTTCTGCCACTGTGAATAGCTACCCTTTACCCCTACTCTCTGCTTTCTGTCTTGAAGCCAGCCAGCAATCCATTCTGCTACTTGTCCCCTGACTCCGAATTCATAGAATCATAGCAAGTTACAGCACGGAAGGAGGCCATTTCGGCCCATCGTGTCCGCTCTGGCCAACAAAGAGCTATCCAGCCTAATCCCACTACCCAGCTCTTGGTCCGTAGCCCTGCAGGTTAGAGCATCCCAAGTGCACATCCAAGTACTTTTTAAATGTGGTTAGGGTTCCTGCCTCTACCAGCCTTTCAGGCAGTGAGTTCCAGACCCCCACCACCCTCTGGGTGAAGAATTTCCCCTCAAATCCCCTCTAAACCTTCCCCTAATTACTTTAAATCTGTCCCCCCTGGTTTTTGACCCCTCTGCTAAGGGAAATAGGTCCTTTCTATCCACTTTATCTTGGCCCCTCATAATTTTATACACCTCAGTAAGGTCTCCCCTCAGTCTCCTCTGTTCGAAGGAAAACAGACCCAGCCTATTCAGTCTTTCCTCATAGCTAAGATTCTCTACTCCCAGCAACATCCTTGTAAATCTCCTCTGTACCCTCTCTCGTGCAATCACATCTTTCCTGTAATGTGGTGACCAGAACTGCACGCAGTACTTTAGCTGAGGCCTAACTAGTGTTTTATGCAGTTGAAGCATAACCCCCCTGCTCTTGTATTCTATGCCACGGCTAATAAAGGCAAGTATTCCGTATGCCTTCTTAACCACCTTATCTACTTGGCCTGCTACCTTCAGGGATCTGTGGACATGCACTCCAAGGTCCCTTTGTTCCTCTACACTACTCAGTGTCCTACCATTCAATGTGTATTCCCTTTCCTTGTTAGCCCTCCCCAAATGCATTACCTCACACTTGCCTGGATTGAATTCCATTTGCCACTGTTCTGCTCACCTGACCAATTTATTGATATCTTCCTGCAGTCTACAGCTTCCTTCTTCAGTATCAACCACACAGCCGATTTTAGTATCATCTGCAAACTTCTTAATCATACCCCCTATATTCAAGTCAAGATCGTTGATATATACCACAAAAAGCAAGGGACCTAGGGGGAGAAATTCAGTATCGCCCCATTTGGGGCGCAATTATCGTCGCGGCGCAAAGATTAGCGCCTGGCGCTAATTATCGCCTCCGACTGCAAACTTGACTTTTATCGCCCCTGGAGGTGATTGGGGCGCTAAATCAGGCGCTTCACACCTGTCTTAAGGCGCAAAGGCCGAGGAGCGAGGCGCTACCTCAGAGCAATGGAACACACACACAATGGCGCCGGCCAGTTCTTAAAGGGAAGGTTTGATCTTGCTTTCCATATACATCCTGCTCATTGCAGCCTTGAATCTCAGCCTGGAGAGACCTGCACATCAAATCTGCAGGAAAGAACAATGGAGAGTACCAGGGAAAGAGCTCAGAGTGCAGCCCCCACAGTCTCTTCTAAATCGATACAAGGAAGGGCAAATCAAAATGAACCTGCAAAGTGCTGCTCAGTACCCAAAACTCCTTCACACAGTGTTGAATCTCTCCAGAAGTCTCTCTCTCTCTCTCTCTCTCTTTCTCTCAGAATGCGTGGTTCAAAAATGTCACCAACAATAAAAAGGCAGGAAGCGGTTGCCTTTAAATAGCGCTCCCCCAGTCCCTTCCTGACTGCAAAACACTCCCCTCAACCTGTCGTTGCTAGCGGCAGGCGGTAAGGCAGGGGGCGCCACTCAATATCCACTCCGGGGCGCTACTGGGGCGTTGCGCACTCGACTGACGTCACGATCTGCCGGCGCAGGAGATCGTGGCGGTAGTGTTTAGCGCTGCCGCAAAATGTTTAGTTAATTTCGCGAGCGGCGTAAACATCGCCGCGCCCGGGCGCTAGTTGCTTTACGCCCCATTAGCGCCCTCTTAAGGCGCTAACGGGAGGCGCAATCAACTGAATTTTTCACCCCTAGTCTTCTCTGACCTTGTTTATCAGTCTATTATAGGGTACCTTAATTACTTTAAGTTACTCACTCTCATTAGCCCCTTGGTTCCCCACTATTTTTGGTATGCTTTTTGTGTCTTCTACTGTGAAGACAGATACAAAATATTTGTTTGAAGTCTCTGCCATTTCCTTATTCCCCATTATAATTTCTTCTGTCTCAGCCTGTAAGGGACCAACACTAACTTTTGCTACTCTCTTCCCCTTTTTATATACTTGTCGAAGCTCTTACAATCTGTTTTTATATTTCTTGCTAGTTTACTCTCATTCTATTTTCTCCCTTTTTATCAATTTTTTGGTCATCCTTTGCTTATTTTGTAAAGCTCTCCCAATCCTCGGGCTTACTACTATTCTTCACAACATTATAAGACTCTTCTTTTAATCTAATACTATCCTTAACTTCTTTAGTTTGCCACGGATGGATCAGTTTTCCCATAGAGTTTTTATGTCTCAATGGAATGTATATTCATTGATAATTTTGAAATATTTCTTTCAATATTTACTACCGTTTATCTACAGTCATACCTTTTAATTTAATTTCCCAATCTACATTAGCCAACTCGGCCCTCATGCCTATGTAATTGGTTTTATTTAAGTTTATGGGCTGGATTTTGATACTGGGGCGGGTTGGGGTCGTGTTATCCACTTTTCGTGTTATCCGACTGCAATTGGATGTTGGAGATTGATGCAATTTTCACTTAATTGGGCAATTGAGTTCCAGCATGTGGGAACCCATGACCCAATTAGTGTTTTCAGTCTGAAAGTCGCCTCTGATGATGTCATCATTGCTGCTGCATTGAAGGTCTTCAGAGACTGCCTGGCCTTTGCTGTGAGAGAACCTGGATGCAAAATGAGCAGCAGCAGCCCTAAATCTGCTCCCAGATATTAGAGAGAGAGAGAGAGAGAGAAATCGTGGTTCAGAATAGGCGTGCTTCACGTAGAACAAGGGTTAAAATCACAAAGGCCTTTCAGAATGGCATTATAGAGCCAAATTAGTGCTTGTTAAGGGCCTTAACAGCCTATCCCGTCTCTTAAACGCGGGACCAGCAGACACGATTTCATGAAAATTGCGTGGAGGCGGACTTGTGCCCGCCCACCAGTTTTCGCAATTTTAACCCCCCACACGCCTCCAAACCCGCCTCCACGGGTCAATGAAAATCAAGCCCTAAGACTCTAGTTTCGGACTTAGAATTTCACATTGCGTTTCAGAGTGAAATACTTATCATATTATGATCACTCTTCCCCAGCGGATCCTTTACCATGAGATTACTGATTAACCCTGTCTCATTACACAATACAACATCTAAAATAGCCTGTTTCCTGGTTGGTTCCACGATTTATTGTTCTAGGAAACTGTCTCGAATGCATTCCATTTCGTCCTCCGAAATTGATTTTGTCAATTTGATTCGCCCAGTCTATATGAAAATTAAAGTCCCCCACGATTATCGCATTACCTTTGTTTCAAGCTCCTATTATTTGTTGATTACTACGCTGTCCAATGGTATAACTACTGTTAAGCGGGTCTATAAAGTACTCCCACCAGTGTTTTCTGCCCCTTATTTCTTAACTCCACCTGTATTGATTCTACTTCCTGATCTTCCGAGCCAAGATCCTTTCTCACTACTGTCCTTATGTCATTCTTTATTATCAGGGATACCACCCCTCCTTTTCCATTCTGTCTGTCTTTTTGAAATGTCAAGTATCCTGGAACATTTAGTTCCCAACCTTGGCCACCTTGCAACCATGTCACTGTAATGGTTATTAGATCAAACCCATTTATCTCCATTTGTGCCACTAATTCACCTATCTTGTTACGGATGCTTCGTGCATTCAGATAAAGAGCCTTTAATTTTAACTTTTTACCATTATTCCATGCTTTCATCTTATTCGCTGATGCACTATGACCGTTAAACTCTCTGTCCCTTCCTATCACACTCTGCTTATCTTTACCCAAATCGCTACACTGCTCCATTGACTAACCTACTGGAATTTTTTGAGGATGTAACTGGGAAAAAAGATCAGGGAGAACCAGTAGATGTGGTGTATTTGGACTTTCAAAAGGCTTTCGATAAGGTCCCGCATAAGAGATTAGCGTGTAAAGTTAAGGCACATGGGATTGGGGGCAAGGTATTGACTTGGATAGAGAACTGGTTGGAGACAGAAAGCAGAGAGTAGGAATTAATGGGTCTTTTTCCAAGTGACAAGCAGTGACTAGTGGGGTACCGCAGGGATCGGTCCTTGGACCCCAGCTATTCACAATATACATTAATGATCTAGATAAGGGAACTAAATTTAATATCTCCAAGTTTGCAGATGACACAAAGCTGGGTGGGAGTGTGTGCTGCGAGGAGGATACTGAGAAACTCCAGGATGATTTGGACAGGTTGGGTGAGTGGGCAGAAGCGTGGCAGATGCAATATAATGTGGATAAATGTGAGGTTATCCACTTTGGTGTCAAAAACAGAAAGGCAGACTATTATCTGAATGGCAATAGATTGGGAGAAGGGGTAGTGCAACGAGACCTGGGTGTCCTTGTGCACCAGTCGCTGAAGGTAAGCATGCAGGAGCAGCAGGCGGTGAAGAAGGCAAATGGTATGTTGGCCTTCATAGCGAAAGGGTTTGAGTATAGGAACAGGGATGTCCTGCTGCAGTTGTACAGGGCCTTGGTGAGACCACACCTTGAGTACTGTGTGCAGTTTTGCTCACCTTATCTGAGGAAGGATGTTCTTGCCATGGAAGGAGTTCAGCGAAGATTCACAAGGCTGATACCTGGGATGGCAGGAATGAAATATGAGGAGAGATTGGGTCGATTGGGCTTATACTCGTTGGAGTATAGAAGAATAAGAGGGGATCTCTTCGAAACATATAAAATTCAGACAGGTCTGGACAAACTAGATACAGGAAGAATGTTCCCGATGGTCGGAGAGTCCAGAACCAGGGGTCATAATCTAAGGATAAGGGGTAAGCCATTTAGGACAGAAATGAGGAAGAATTTCTTCACCCAGAGAGTGGTGAACCTGTGGAATTCTCTACCACAGAAGCTAGTTGAGGCCAAGTCATTAAATATATTCAAGAATGAGTTAGATATATTTCTTAAAGCTAAAGGTATCAAGGGATATGGGGAGAAGGCAGATACAGGGTACTGAGTTTGGATGATCAGCCATGATCTCATCGAATGGCGGAGCAGGCTCGAGGGGCCGAATGGCCTACTCCTGCTCCTATCTTCTATGTTTCATTGCCTTGACCTTTCTCTTTAGATTTCTAAATTTCCCCTCACCTGACCCCTCCCCCCTTTTAGTTTAAAGCACTATCTACAGCCCTAGTTATTTGATTCGCCAGGACACTGGTCCCAGACCGGTTTAAGTGGCGCTTGTCCCAACGGAACAGCTCCCTCTTTCCTCAGTACTGGTGCCAGTGCCCCATGAATCGAAACTCCTTCCTCCCACACCGCTCTTTGAACCATGCATTTAACTCTCTGATCTGCTTGTCCCTATGCCAGTTTGCGCGTGGCTCAGGTAACAACCCAGAGAATAATACCTTTGAGGTTCTGCATTTTAATTTGGACCCTAGCTCCTCAAATCTCTCAGCCGAACCTCATTCCTAGTTCTACCTATGTCATTGGTTTCTACGTGGACAACTGGATCCTCCCCCTCCCACAATAAATTCATCTCCAGCTGTGAGGAGGTATCCTTAACCCTGGCACCGGGCAGGCAACACAACCTTCGGAACGCCCGGTCGCGGCTGCAGAGAACAGTATCTAACCCCTTGACTATACTGTCCACCACCACTGCAACATTCCTTTTCAGTCCCCCCACTTGAATGGCCTCCTGTAGCACAGTGTCGTGGTCAGTTTGCTCATCCACCCTGCAGACTTTGCCCTCATCCACACAGGCAGCAAGAACCTCATACTTGTTGGATAAGGGCAAAGGCTGAGGCTCCTCCAGCACTGCACCTGGGGTCCCCTTACCTGCCTGAGTTGCAGCCACACCCTCCTGTCCCTGACCACTAACCAGACCTGTACCACTCCCAAACCTAAGTGGTGTGACTGCCTCCTGGATCAAAGTGTCCAGGTAACTCTCTCCCTCTCTGAATCCCGCAATGTCTGCACCTCGGACTCCAGCTCAACCACTCTGAGCTGAAGTTCCTCGAGATGCAGACACTTACTGCAAAATTGGTTGTCCGGGATCACAATGCTCTCCATAAACTCCCACATGCTGCAGTTGCGACACACCACCTGCACTGCCATCTCTTTAAAAAAAAAAACACCTTATTTTATTTATTTAATTAATTAGAGTTTATGTATTTAATTAAATTAGCTTATAGATTAGTTTATTAATTAATTACTTGATCTAGTTTAAGTTCTAGGTCGATTAAATTAAATATTTACCTGGAACACAAACCACTACAAGTATTGGAGGCAAAAAGCAGCACCTCCTTCTCCCTCCAAATTCTCACTCTCTCCAAATTCCCAACTTTAATACACTGTTTAGAAGCACTCCATTTCAGACCACTCTGTGCATCAGCAAATACCCTCCCCTCCACCTCAAATCCCCCTCTCCCCCCCCCTTCTCCTTCCCCTTCCCTGCTCCCCCCTCCCTCCCCCCTTCCCGCCCCCCTTCCCGCTCCATCCGCCCCCTTCCCCTCCCTGGGTGGCAGGATTTGACCCCAGGGCCCAGAGGGTGAAAGGTCAGTGCCTCACCCCTGACCCCAGTCTGTCTTGGGGCTGGAGTTGATCCAGAGAGTGAAAGTTCATTGCCTGACCCCTGACCCCAGTTCGTCTTGGGGCTGGATTTGACCCAGAGGGTGAAAGGTCAGTGACTGAGCCCTGACCCCAGTCTGTCGCGGGGCTGTAGTTGATCCAGAGGGTGAAAGGTCATTGCCTGACCCCCGACCGCAGTCCGCCCAGTCTGTCTCGGGGCTGGAGTTGATCCAGAGGGTTAAAGGTCAGTGACTGACCCCTGACCCCTGACCCCAGTCTGCCCTGTCTATCTCGGGGCAGGATTTGAACTCAAAGGATGAGAGTGTTGATATTTTGTTCCCCAGGAGCCGACCTCTGGGTTGGATTCGAGCACAGCCTACAGCCTGTGCCTTACCTTGAAATGCTATGTAGAAAAGCATCGTAAGACAGTCGTAACCTCGATCCACCAGCCTTCATCGCAGATCTTCCACATGTTCGACAAACTGCTGCTGATGAGCGACGGAGAGGTACGTGTGTCTGATCCCCATGGCCAGCACTAAGACTGTCACCACCTTCACACCCAGTGTCAGCATCGAGCGCACACTTTATACCCAGTGTCAGCATCAAGCACTCCCTTTATACCCAGTGTCAGCATCGAGTGTTCACTTTACACCCAGTGTCGGCATCGAGCGCTCACTTTATTCCCAGTGTCGGCATCGAGCGCTCACTTCATACCCAGTGTCGGCATCGAGCGCTCACTTTATACCCAGTGTCAGCATCGAGTGTTCACTTTATACCCAGTGTCGGCATCGAGCGCTCACTTTATACCCAGTGTCGGCATCGAGCGCTCACTTCATACCCAGTGTCAGCATCGAGCGCTCACTTTATACCCAGTGTCGGCATCGAGTGTTCACTTTATACCCAGTGTCAGCATCGAGTGTTCACTTTATACCCAGTATCAGCATCGAGCGCTCACTTTATACCCAGTGTCAGCATCGAGCGCTCACTTTATACCCAGTGTCAGCATCGAGTGTTCACTTTATACCCAGTGTCAGCATCGAGTGTTCACTTTATAACCAGTGTCAGCATCGAGTGTTCACTTTATACCCAGTGTCAGCATCGAGCGCTCACTTTATACCCAGTGTCGGCATCGAGTGTTCACTTTATACCCAGTTTCAGCATCAAGGGTTCACTTTATACCCAGTGTAAGCATCGAGCGCTCACTTTAAACCCAGTGTCAGCATCGAGTGTTCACTTTATACCCAGTATCAGCATCGAGCGTTCACTTTATACCCAGTGTCAGCATCGAGCGTTCACTTTATACCCAGTGTCAGCATCGAGCGCTCACTTTATACCCAGTATCAGCATCGAGCGCTCACTTTATACCCAGTATCAGCATCGAGTGTTCACTTTATACCCAGTGTCGGCATCGAGTGTTCACTTTATACCCAGTGTCAGCATCGAGCGCTCACTTTATACCCAGTGTCAGCATCGAGTGTTCACTTTATACCCAGTGTCAGCATCGAGCGCTCACTTTATACCCAGTGTCGGCATCGAGCGTTCACTTTACACCCAGTGTCAGCATCGAGCGCTCCCTTTATACCCAGTGTCAGCATCGAGCGTTCACTTTATACCCAGTGTCAGCATCGAGCGTTCACTTTATACCCAGTGTCAGCATCGAGCGTTCACTTTATACCCAGTATCAGCATCGAGTGTTCACTTTATACCCAGTATCAGCATCGAGTGTTCACTTTACAGCCAGTGTCAGCATCCAGTGTTCACTTTATACCCAGTGTCAGCATCGAGTGTTCACTTTATACCCAGTGTCAGCATCGAGTGTTCTCTTTATACCTAGTGTCAGCATCGAGCGCTCACTTTATACACAGTGTCGGCATCGAGTGTTCACTTTATACCCAGTATCAGCATCGAGTGTTCACTTTATACCCAGTATCAGCATCGAGTGTTCACTTTATACCCAGTGTCAGCATCCAGGGTTCACTTTATACCCAGTGTCAGCATCCAGGGTTCACTTTATACCCAGTGTCAGCATCGAGCGCTCACTTTATACCCAGTATCAGCATCGAGCGCTCCCTTTATACCCAGTATCAGCGTCGAGTGTTCACTTTATACCCAGTGTCAGCATCGAGTGTTCACTTTATACCCAGTGTCAACATCGTGCGTTCACTTTATACCCAGTGTCAGCATCGAGCGCTCACTTTATACCCAGTATCAGCATCGAGCGCTCCCTTTAGACCCAGTATCAGCGTCGAGTGTTCACTTTATACCCAGTATCAGCATCGAGTGTTCACTTTATACCCAGTGTCAGCATCGAGCGCTCCCTTTATACCCAGTGTCAGCATCGAGCGCTCCTTTTATACCCAGTGTCAGCATCGAGCGCTCCCTTTATACCCAGTTTCAGCATCGAGCGCTCCCTTTATACCCAGTGTCAGCATCGAGCGCTCACTTTATACCCAGTGTCAGCATCGAGCGCTCACTTTATACCCAGTGTCAGCATAAAGCGCATACTTTATACCCAGTGTCGGCATCGAGCGCTCCCTTTATACCCAGTGTCAGCATCAAGCGCTCACTTTATACCCAGTGTCAGCATCAAGCGCTCACTTTATACCCAGTGTCAGCATCCAGCGCTCACTTTATACCCAGTGTCAGCATAAAGCGCACACTTTATACCCAGTGTCAGCATCGAGTGTTCACTTTATACCCAGTGTCAGCATCGAGTGTTCACTTTATACCCAGTGTCAGCATCGAGTGTTCACTTTATACCCAGTGTCGGCATCGAGTGTTCACTTTATACCCAGTGTCAGCATCGAGTGTTCAATTTATGCCCAGTGTCAGCATCGAGCTCTCACTTTATACCCAGTGTCAGCATCGAGTGTTCACTTTATACCCAGTGTCAGCATCGAGTGTTCACTTTATACCCAGTGTCAGCATCGAGCGCTGACTTTATACCCAGTGTCAGCATCGAGTGTTCACTTTATACCCAGTGTCAGCATCGAGTGTTCACTTTATACCCAGTGTCAGCATCGAGCGCTCACTTTATACCCAGTGTCGGCATCGAGTGTTCACTTTATACCCAGTATCAGCATCGAGTGTTCACTTTATACCCAGTGTCAGCATCAAGGGTTCACTTTATACCCAGTGTCAGCATCGAGTGCTCACTTTATACCCAGTGTCAGCATCGAGCGTTCACTTTATACCCAGTGTCAGCATCGAGCGCTTCCTTTATACCCAGTGTCAGCATCGAGCGCTCCCTTTATACCCAGTGTCACCATCGAGCGCTCACTTTATACCCAGTGTCAGCATCGAGCGCTCACTTTATACCCAGTGGCAGCATCGAGCGCTCCCTTTATACCCAGTTTCAGCATCGAGCCCTCCCTTTATACCCAGTGTCAGCATCGAGCACTCCCGGGACAGGTACAGCATGGGTTAGACACAGTGTAGAGCTCCCTCTACATTACCCTGACAGTGTGTCCCCCACTTTATACCCAGTGTCAGCATCGAGCGCTCCCAGGGCAGGTACAGCACGGGTTAGATACAGTGTAGAGCTCCCTCTACATTACCATGACAGTGTGTCCCCCACTTTATACCCAGTGTCAGCAACGAGCGCTCCCAGGGCAGGTTCAGCACGGGTTAGACACAGTGTAAAGGTCCCTCTACATTACCCTGACAGTGTGTCCCCCACTTTATACCCAGTGTCAGCATCGAGCGCTCACTTTATACCCAGTGTCAGCATCGAGTGTTCACTTTATACCCAGTATCAGCATCGAGTGTTCACTTTATACCCAGTGTCAGAATCGAGCGCTCACTTTATACCCAGTGTCAGCATCGAGCGCTCACTTTATACCCAGTGTCAGCATCGAGCGCTCACTTTATACCCAGTGTCAGCATCGAGTGTCACTTTATACCCAGTGTCAGCATCGAGTGTTCACTTTATACCCAGTGTCAGCATCGAGTGTTCATTTTATACCCTGTGTCAGCATCGAGTGTTCACTTTATACCCAGTGTCAGCATCGAGCGTTCACTTTATACCCAGTATCAGCATCGAGCGCTCACTTTATACCCAGTGTCAGCATCGAGGGCTCACTTTATACCCAGTATCAGCATCGAGTGTTCACTTTATACCCAGTGTCAGCATCGAGTGTTCACTTTATACCCAGTGTCAGCATCCAGTGTTCACTTTATACCCAGTGTCAGCATCCAGTGTTCACTTTATACCCAGTGTCAGCATCGAGTGTTCACTTTATACCCAGTGTCAGCATCGAGTGTTCACTTTATACCCAGTGTCAGCATGGAGTGTTCACTTTATACCCAGTGTCAGCATCGAGCGCTCACTTTATACCCAGTGTCAGCATCGAGTGTTCACTTTATACCCAGTGTCAGCATCGAGTGTTCACTTTATACCCAGTGTCAGCATCGAGTGTTCACTTTATACCCAGTGTCAGCATCGAGTGTTCACTTTATACCCAGTGTCAGCATCGAGTGTTCACTTTATACCCAGTGTCAGCATCGAGTGTTCACTTTATAACCAGTGTCAGCATCGAGTGTTCACTTTATACCCAGTGTCAGCATCGAGCGCTCACTTTATACCCAGTGTCGGCATCGAGTGTTCACTTTATACCCAGTGTCAGCATCAAGGGTTCACTTTATACCCAGTGTCAGCATCGAGCGCTCACTTTAAACCCAGTGTCAGCATCGAGCGTTCACTTTATACCCAGTATCAGCATCGAGCGTTCACTTTATACCCAGTGTCAGCATCGAGCGTTCACTTTATACCCAGTGTCAGCATCGAGCGCTCACTTTATACCCAGTATCAGCATCGAGCGCTCACTTTATACCCAGTGTCGGCATCGAGTGTTCACTTTATACCCAGTGTCAGCATCGAGCGCTCACTTTATACCCAGTGTCAGCATCGAGTGTTCACTTTATACCCAGTGTCAGCATCAAGCGCACACTTTATACCCAGTGTCAGCATCGAGCGCTCACTTTATACCCAGTGTCAGCATCGAGTTTTCACTTTATACCCAGTATCAGCATCGAGTGTTCACTTTATACCCAGTGTCAGCATCGAGCGCTCACTTTATACCCAGTGTCGGCATCCAGTGTTCACTTTATACCCAGTGTCAGCATCGAGTGTTCACTTTATACCCAGTGTCAACATCGTGCGTTCACTTTATACCCAGTGTCAGCATCGAGCGTTCACTTTATACCCAGTGTCAGCATCGAGCGCTCACTTTATACCCAGTATCAGCATCGAGCGCTCCCTTTATACCCAGTATCAGCGTCGAGTGTTCACTTTATACCCAGTATCAGCATCGAGTGTTCACTTTATACCCAGTGTCAGCATCGAGCGCTCCCTTTATACCCAGTGTCGGCATCGAGCGCTACTTTTATACCCAGTGTCAGCATCGAGCGCTCACTTTATACCCAGTTTCAGCATCGAGCGCTCCCTTTATACCCAGTGTCAGCATCGAGCGCTCCTTTTATACCCAGTGTCAGCATGGAGCGCTCACTTTATACCCAGTGTCAGCATCGAGCGCTCACTTTATACCCAGTGTCAGCATCGAGCGCTCACTTTATACCCAGTTTCAGCATCGAGCCCTCCCTTTATACCCAGTGTCAGCATCGAGCACTCCCGGGACAGGTACAGCATGGGTTAGACACAGTGTAGAGCTCCCTCTACATTACCCTGACAGTGTGTCCCCCACTTTATACCCAGTGTCAGCATCGAGCGCTCCCAGGGCAGGTACAGCACGGGTTAGATACAGTGTAGAGCTCCCTCTACATTACCATGACAGTGTGTCCCCCACTTTATACCCAGTGTCAGCAACGAGCGCTCCCAGGGCAGGTTCAGCACGGGTTAGACACAGTGTAAAGGTCCCTCTACATTACCCTGACAGTGTGTCCCCCACTTTATACCCAGTGTCAGCATCGAGCGCTCACTTTATACCCAGTGTCAGCATCGAGTGTTCACTTTATACCCTGTGTCAGCATCGAGTGTTCACTTGATACCCAGTATCAGCATCGAGTGTTCACTTTATACCCAGTGTCAGCATCGAGCGCTCACTTTATACCCAGTGTCAGCATCGAGCGCTCACTTTATACCCAGTGTCAGCATAAAGCGCACACTTTATACCCAGTGTCAGCATCGAGTGTTCACTTTATACCCAGTATCAGCATCGAGTGTTCACTTTATACCCAGTGTCAGAATCGAGCGCTCACTTTATACCCAGTGTCAGCATCGAGCGCTCACTTTATACCCAGTGTCAGCATCGAGCGCTCACTTTATACCCAGTGTCAGCATCGAGTGTTCACTTTATACCCAGTGTCAGCATCGAATGTTCACTTTATACCCAGTGTCAGCATCGAGTGTTCATTTTATACCCTGTGTCAGCATCGAGTGTTCACTTTATACCCAGTGTCAGCATCGAGGGTTCACTTTATACCCAGTGTCAGCATCGAGCGCTCACTTTATACCCAGTGTCAGCATCGAGCGCTCACTTTATACCCAGTATCAGCATCGAGTGTTCACTTTATACCCAGTGTCAGCATCGAGTGTTCACTTTATACCCAGTGTCAGCATCGAGTGTTCACTTTATACCCAGTGTCAGCATCCAGTGTTCACTTTATACCCAGTGTCAGCATCGAGTGTTCACTTTATACCCAGTGTCAGCATCGAGTGTTCACTTTATAACCAGTGTCAGCATCGAGTGTTCACTTTATACCCAGTGTCAGCATCGAGCGCTCACTTTATACCCAGTGTCGGCATCGAGTGTTCACTTTATACCCAGTGTCAGCATCAAGGGTTCACTTTATACCCAGTGTCAGCATCGAGCGCTCACTTTAAACCCAGTGTCAGCATCGAGCGTTCACTTTATACCCAGTATCAGCATCGAGCGTTCACTTTATACCCAGTGTCAGCATCGAGCGTTCACTTTATACCCAGTGTCAGCATCGAGCGCTCACTTTATACCCAGTATCAGCATCGAGCGCTCACTTTATACCCAGTGTCGGCATCGAGTGTTCACTTTATACCCAGTGTCAGCATCGAGCGCTCACTTTATACCCAGTGTCAGCATCGAGTGTTCACTTTATACCCAGTGTCAGCATCAAGCGCACACTTTATACCCAGTGTCAGCATCGAGCGCTCACTTTATACCCAGTGTCAGCATCGAGTTTTCACTTTATACCCAGTATCAGCATCGAGTGTTCACTTTATACCCAGTGTCAGCATCGAGCGCTCACTTTATACCCAGTGTCGGCATCCAGTGTTCACTTTATACCCAGTGTCAGCATCGAGTGTTCACTTTATACCCAGTGTCAACATCGTGCGTTCACTTTATACCCAGTGTCAGCATCGAGCGTTCACTTTATACCCAGTGTCAGCATCGAGCGCTCACTTTATACCCAGTATCAGCATCGAGCGCTCCCTTTATACCCAGTATCAGCGTCGAGTGTTCACTTTATACCCAGTATCAGCATCGAGTGTTCACTTTATACCCAGTGTCAGCATCGAGCGCTCCCTTTATACCCAGTGTCAGCATCGAGCGCTCCTTTTATACCCAGTGTCAGCATCGAGCGCTCACTTTATACCCAGTTTCAGCATCGAGCGCTCCCTTTATACCCAGTGTCAGCATCGAGCGCTCCTTTTATACCCAGTGTCAGCATGGAGCGCTCACTTTATACCCAGTGTCAGCATCGAGCGCTCACTTTATACCCAGTGTCAGCATCGAGCGCTCACTTTATACCCAGTGTCAGCATAAAGCGCATACTTTATACCCAGTGTTGGCATCGAGCGCTCCCTTTATACCCAGTGTCAGCATCAAGCGCTCACTTTATACCCAGTGTCAGCATAAAGCGCACACTTTATACCCAGTGTCAGCATCGAGTGTTCACTTTATACCCAGTGTCAGCATCGAGTGTTCACTTTATACCCAGTGTCGGCATCGAGTGTTCACTTTACACCCAGTGTCAGCATCGAGCGCTCACTTTATAGCCCAGTGTCAGCATCGAGCTCTCACTTTATACCCAGTGTCAGCATCGAGTGTTCACTTTATACCCAGTGTCAGCATCGAGTGTTCACTTTATACCCAGTGTCAGCATCGAGCGCTCACTTTATACCCAGTGTCAGCATCGAGTGTTCACTTTATACCCAGTGTCAGCATCGAGTGTTCACTTTATACCCAGTGTCAGCATCGAGCGTTCACTTTATACCCAGTGTCAGCATCGAGCGTTCACTTTATACCCAGTGTCAGCATCGAGCGCTCACTTTATACCCAGTGTCAGCATCGAGCGCTCACTTTATACCCAGTGTCAGCATCGAGCGCTCACTTTATACCCAGTGTCAGCATCGAGCGCTCACTTTATACCCAGTGGCAGCATCGAGCGCTCCCTTTATACCCAGTTTCAGCATCGAGCGCTCCCTTTATACCCAGTGTCAGCATCGAGCACTCCCAGGGCAGGTACAGCATGGGTTAGATACAGTGTAGAGCTCCCTCTACATTACCCTGACAGTGTGTCCCCCACTTTATACCCAGTGTCAGCATCGAGCGCTCCCAGGGCAGGTACAGCACGGGTTAGATACAGTGTAGAGCTCCCTCTACATTACCCTGACAGTGTGTCCCCCACTTTATACCCAGTGTCAGCATCGAGAGCTCCCAGGGCAGGTACAGCACGGGTTAGATACAGTGTAGAGCTCCCTCTACATTACCCTGACAGTGTGTCCCCCACTTTATACCCAGTGTCAGCATCGAGCGCTCACTTTATACCCAGTGTCAGCATAAAGTGCACACTTTATACCCAGTGTCAGCATAAAGCGCACACTTTATACCCAGTGTCAGCATCGAGCGCTCACTTTATACCCAGTGTCAGCATCGAGTGTTCACTTTATACCCTGTGTCAGCATCGAGTGTTCACTTTATACCCAGTGTCAGCATCGAGTGTTCACTTTATACCCAGTGTCAGCATCGAGCGTTCACTTTATACCCAGTGTCAGCATCGAGCGCTCACTTTATACCCAGTGTCAGCATCGAGCGCTCCCTTTATACCCAGTATCAGCGTCGAGTTTTCACTTTATACCCAGTATCAGCATCGAGTGTTCACTTTATACCCAGTGTCAGCATCGAGTGCTCACTTTATACCCAGTGTCAGCATCGAGCGCTCCCTTTATACCCAGTGTCAGCATCGAGCGCTCCTTTTATACCCAGTGTCAGCATCGAGCGCTCACTTTATACCCAGTTTCAGCATCGAGCGCTCCCTTTATACCCAGTGTCAGCATCGAGCGCTCCTTTTATACCCAGTGTCAGCATGGAGCGCTCACTTTATACACAGTGTCAGCATCGAGCGCTCACTTTATACCCAGTGTCAGCATCGAGCGCTCACTTTATACCCAGTGTCAGCATAAAGCGCATACTTTATACCCAGTGTCGGCATCGAGCGCTCCCTTTATACCCAGTGTCAGCATCAAGCGCTCACTTTATACCCAGTGTCAGCATAAAGCGCACACTTTATACCCAGTGTCAGCATCAAGCGCTCACTTTATACCCAGTGTCAGCATAAAGCGCACACTTTATACCCAGTGTCAGCATCGAGTGTTCACTTTATACCCAGTGTCAGCATCGAGTGTTCACTTTATACCCAGTGTCGGCATCGAGTGTTCACTTTACACCCAGTGTCAGCATCGAGTGTTCAATTTATGCCCAGTGTCAGCATCGAGCTCTCACTTTATACCCAGTGTCAGCATCGAGTGTTCACTTTATACCCAGTGTCAGCATCGAGTGTTCACTTTATACCCAGTGTCAGCATCGAGCGTTGACTTTATACCCAGTGTCAGCATCGTGTGTTCACTTTATACCCAGTGTCAGCATCGAGTGTTCACTTTATACCCAGTGTCAGCATCGAGCGCTCACTTTATACCCAGTGTCGGCATCGAGTGTTCACTTTATACCCAGTATCAGCATCGAGTGTTCACTTTATACCCACTGTCAGCATCAAGGGTTCACTTTATACCCAGTGTCAGCATCGAGCGCTCACTTTATACCCAGTGTCAGCATCGAGCGTTCACTTTATACCCAGTGTCAGCATCGAGCGCTCCCTTTATACCCAGTGTCAGCATCGAGCGCTCCCTTTATACCCAGTGTCAGCATCGAGCGCTCCCTTTATACCCAGTGTCAGCATCGAGCGCTCACTTTATACCCAGTGTCAGCATCGAGCGCTCACTTTATACCCAGTGGCAGCATCGAGCGCTCCCTTTATACCCAGTTTCAGCATCGAGCCCTCCCTTTATACCCAGTGTCAGCATCGAGCACTCCCAGGGCAGGTACAGCATGGGTTAGATACAGTGTAGAGCTCCCTCTACATTACCCTGACAGTGTGTCCCCCACTTTATACCCAGTGTCAGCATCGAGCGCTCCCAGGGCAGGTACAGCACGGGTTAGATACAGTGTAGAGCTCCCTCTACATTACCCTGACAGTGTGTCCCCCACTTTATACCCAGTGTCAGCATCGAGCGCTCCCAGGGCAGGTACAGCACGGGTTAGATACAGTGTAGAGCTCCCTCTACATTACCCTGACAGTGTGTCCCCCACTTTATACCCAGTGTCAGCATCGAGCGCTCACTTTATACCCAGTGTCAGCATAAAGTGCACACTTTATACCCAGTGTCAGCATAAAGCGCACACTTTATACCCAGTGTCAGCATCGAGCGCTCACTTTATACCCTGTGTCAGCATCGAGTGTTCACTTTATACCCAGTATCAGCATCGAGTGTTCACTTTATACCCTGTGTCAGCATCGAGTGTTCACTTTATACCCTGTGTCAGCATCGAGTGTTCACTTTATACCCAGTATCAGCATCGAGTGTTCACTTTATACCCAGTGTCAGCATCGAGCGCTCACTTTATACCCAGTGTCAGCATCGAGCGCTCACTTTATACCCAGTGTCAGCATCGAGCGCTCACTTTATACCCAGTGTCAGCATAAAGCGCTCACTTTATACCCAGTGTCAGCATCGAGTGTTCACTTTATACCCAGTGTCAGCATCGAGTGTTCACTTTATACCCAGTGTCAGCATCGAGCGTTCACTTTATACCCAGTGTCAGCATCGAGCGCTCACTTTATACCCAGTATCAGCATCGAGCGCTCCCTTTATACCCAGTATCAGCGTCGAGTGTTCACTTTATACCCAGTATCAGCATCGAGTGTTCACTTTATACCCAGTGTCAGCATCGAGCGCTCCCTTTATACCCAGTGTCAGCATCGAGCGCTCCTTTTATACCCAGTGTCAGCATCGAGCGCTCACTTTATACCCAGTTTCAGCATCGAGCGCTCCCTTTATACCCAGTGTCAGCATCGAGCGCTCCTTTTATACCCAGTGTCAGCATGGAGCGCTCACTTTATACCCAGTGTCAGCATCGAGCGCTCACTTTATACCCAGTGTCAGCATCGAGCGCTCACTTTATACCCAGTGTCAGCATAAAGCGCATACTTTATACCCAGTGTCGGCATCGAGCGCTCCCTTTATACCCAGTGTCAGCATCAAGCGCTCACTTTATACCCAGTGTCAGCATAAAGCGCACACTTTATACCCAGTGTCAGCATCGAGTGTTCACTTTATACCCAGTGTCAGCATCGAGTGTTCACTTTATACCCAGTGTCGGCATCGAGTGTTCACTTTACACCCAGTGTCAGCATCGAGTGTTCAATTTATGCCCAGTGTCAGCATCGAGCTCTCACTTTATACCCAGTGTCAGCATCGAGTGTTCACTTTATACCCAGTGTCAGCATCGAGTGTTCACTTTATACCCAGTGTCAGCATCGAGCGCTGACTTTATACCCAGTGTCAGCATCGAGTGTTCACTTTATACCCAGTGTCAGCATCGAGTGTTCACTTTATACCCAGTGTCAGCATCGAGCGCTCACTTTATACCCAGTGTCAGCATCGAGCGTTCACTTTATACCCAGTGTCAGCATCGAGCGCTCCCTTTATACCCAGTGTCAGCATCGAGCGCTCCCTTTATACCCAGTGTCAGCATCGAGCGCTCACTTTATACCCAGTGTCAGCATCGAGCGCTCACTTTATACCCAGTGGCAGCATCGAGCGCTCCCTTTATACCCAGTTTCAGCATCGAGCCCTCCCTTTATACCCAGTGTCAGCATCGAGCACTCCCGGGACAGGTACAGCATGGGTTAGACACAGTGTAGAGCTCCCTCTACATTACCCTGACAGTGTGTCCCCCACTTTATACCCAGTGTCAGCATCGAGCGCTCCCAGGGCAGGTACAGCACGGGTTAGATACAGTGTAGAGCTCCCTCTACATTACCCTGACAGTGTGTCCCCCACTTTATACCCAGTGTCAGCAACGAGAGCTCCCAGGGCAGGTTCAGCACGGGTTAGACACAGTGTAAAGGTCCCTCTACATTACCCTGACAGTGTGTCCCCCACTTTATACCCAGTGTCAGCATCGAGCGCTCACTTTATACCCAGTGTCAGCATCGAGCGCTCACTTTATACCCAGTGTCAGCATAAAGTGCACACTTTATACCCAGTGTCAGCATAAAGTGCACACTTTATACCCAGTGTCAGCATCGAGCGCTCACTTTATACCCAGTGTCAGCATCGAGTGTTCACTTTATACCCTGTGTCAGCATCGAGTGTTCACTTTATACCCAGTGTCAGCATCGAGTGTTCACTTTATACCCAGTGTCAACATCGTGCGTTCACTTTATACCCAGTGTCAGCATCGAGCGCTCACTTTATACCCAGTATCAGCATCGAGCGCCCCCTTTATACCCAGTATCAGCGTCGAGTGTTCACTTTATACCCAGTATCAGCATCGAGTGTTCACTTTATACCCAGTGTCAGCATCGAGCGCTCCCTTTATACCCAGTGTCAGCATCGAGCGCTCCTTTTATACCCAGTGTCAGCATCGAGCGCTCACTTTATACCCAGTTTCAGCATCGAGCGCTCCCTTTATACCCAGTGTCAGCATCGAGCGCTCCTTTTATACCCAGTGTCAGCATGGAGCGCTCACTTTATACACAGTGTCAGCATCGAGCGCTCACTTTATACCCAGTGTCAGCATCGAGCGCTCACCTTATACCCAGTGTCAGCATAAAGCGCATACTTTATACCCAGTGTCGGCATCGAGCGCTCCCTTTATACCCAGTGTCAGCATCAAGCGCTCACTTTATACCCAGTGTCAGCATAAAGCGCACACTTTATACCCAGTGTCAGCATCAAGCGCTCACTTTATACCCAGTGTCAGCATAAAGCGCACACTTTATACCCAGTGTCAGCATCGAGTGTTCACTTTATACCCAGTGTCAGCATCGAGTGTTCACTTTATACCCAGTGTCGGCATCGAGTGTTCACTTTACACCCAGTGTCAGCATCGAGTGTTCAATTTATGCCCAGTGTCAGCATCGAGCTCTCACTTTATACCCAGTGTCAGCATCGAGTGTTCACTTTATACCCAGTGTCAGCATCGAGTGTTCACTTTATACCCAGTGTCAGCATCGAGCGCTGACTTTATACCCAGTGTCAGCATCGAGTGTTCACTTTATACCCAGTGTCAGCATCGAGTGTTCACTTTATACCCAGTGTCAGCATCGAGCGCTCACTTTATACCCAGTGTCGGCATCGAGTGTTCACTTTATACCCAGTATCAGCATCGAGTGTTCACTTTATACCCACTGTCAGCATCAAGGGTTCACTTTATACCCAGTGTCAGCATCGAGCGCTCACTTTATACCCAGTGTCAGCATCGAGCGTTCACTTTATACCCAGTGTCAGCATCGAGCGCTCCCTTTATACCCAGTGTCAGCATCGAGCGCTCCCTTTATACCCAGTGTCAGCATCGAGCGCTCACTTTATACCCAGTGTCAGCATCGAGCGCTCACTTTATACCCAGTGGCAGCATCGAGCGCTCCCTTTATACCCAGTTTCAGCATCGAGCCCTCCCTTTATACCCAGTGTCAGCATCGAGCACTCCCGGGCAGGTACAGCATGGGTTAGATACAGTGTAGAGCTCCCTCTACATTACCCTGACAGTGTGTCCCCCACTTTATACCCAGTGTCAGCATCGAGCGCTCCCAGGGCAGGTACAGCACGGGTTAGATACAGTGTAGAGCTCCCTCTACATTACCCTGACAGTGTGTCCCCACTTTATACCCAGTGTCAGCATCGAGAGCTCCCAGGGCAGGTACAGCACGGGTTAGATACAGTGTAGAGCTCCCTCTACATTACCCTGACAGTGTGTCCCCCACTTTATACCCAGTGTCAGCATCGAGCGCTCACTTTATACCCAGTGTCAGCATAAAGTGCACACTTTATACCCAGTGTCAGCATAAAGCGCACACTTTATACCCAGTGTCAGCATCGAGTGTTCACTTTATACCCAGTGTCAGCATCGAATGTTCACTTTATACCCAGTGTCAGCATCGAATGTTCATTTTATACCCTGTGTCTGCATCGAGTGTTCACTTTATACCCAGTATCAGCATCGAGTGTTCACTTTATACCCACTGTCAGCATCAAGGGTTCACTTTATACCCAGTGTCAGCATCGAGCGCTCACTTTATACCCAGTGTCAGCATCGAGCGTTCACTTTATACCCAGTGTCAGCATCGAGCGCTCCCTTTATACCCAGTGTCAGCATCGAGCGCTCCCTTTATACCCAGTGTCAGCATCGAGCGCTCACTTTATACCCAGTGTCAGCATCGAGCGCTCACTTTATACCCAGTGGCAGCATCGAGCGCTCCCTTTATACCCAGTTTCAGCATCGAGCCCTCCCTTTATACCCAGTGTCAGCATCGAGCGCTCCCAGGGCAGGTACAGCATGGGTTAGATACAGTGTAGAGCTCCCTCTACATTACCCTGACAGTGTGTCCCCACTTTATACCCAGTGTCAGCATCGAGCGCTCCCAGGGCAGGTACAGCACGGGTTAGATACAGTGTAGAGCTCCCTCTACATTACCCTGACAGTGTGTCCCCCACTTTATACCCAGTGTCAGCAACGAGAGCTCCCAGGGCAGGTACAGCACGGGTTAGACACAGTGTAAAGGTCCCTCTACATTACCCTGACAGTGTGTCCCCCACTTTATACCCAGTGTCAGCATCGAGCGCTCACTTTATACCCAGTGTCAGCATAAAGTGCACACTTTATACCCAGTGTCAGCATAAAGCGCACACTTTATACCCAGTGTCAGCATCGAGCGCTCACTTTATACCCAGTGTCAGCATCGAGTGTTCACTTTATACCCTGTGTCAGCATCGAGTGTTCACTTTATACCCAGTGTCAGCATCGAGTGTTCACTTTATACCCAGTGTCAACATCGTGCGTTCACTTTATACCCAGTGTCAGCATCGAGCGCTCACTTTATACCCAGTATCAGCATCGAGCGCCCCCTTTATACCCAGTATCAGCGTCGAGTGTTCACTTTATACCCAGTATCAGCATCGAGTGTTCACTTTATACCCAGTGTCAGCATCGAGCGCTCCCTTTATACCCAGTGTCAGCATCGAGCGCTCCTTTTATACCCAGTGTCAGCATCGAGCGCTCACTTTATACCCAGTTTCAGCATCGAGCGCTCCCTTTATACCCAGTGTCAGCATCGAGCGCTCCTTTTATACCCAGTGTCAGCATGGAGCGCTCACTTTATACACAGTGTCAGCATCGAGCGCTCACTTTATACCCAGTGTCAGCATCGAGCGCTCACTTTATACCCAGTGTCAGCATAGAGCGCATACTTTATACCCAGTGTCGGCATCGAGCGCTCCCTTTATACCCAGTGTCAGCATCAAGCGCTCACTTTATACCCAGTGTCAGCATAAAGCGCACACTTTATACCCAGTGTCAGCATCAAGCGCTCACTTTATACCCAGTGTCAGCATAAAGCGCACACTTTATACCCAGTGTCAGCATCGAGTGTTCACTTTATACCCAGTGTCAGCATCGAGTGTTCACTTTATACCCAGTGTCGGCATCGAGTGTTCACTTTACACCCAGTGTCAGCATCGAGTGTTCAATTTATGCCCAGTGTCAGCATCGAGCTCTCACTTTATACCCAGTGTCAGCATCGAGTGTTCACTTTATACCCAGTGTCAGCATCGAGTGTTCACTTTATACCCAGTGTCAGCATCGAGCGCTGACTTTATACCCAGTGTCAGCATCGAGTGTTCACTTTATACCCAGTGTCAGCATCGAGTGTTCACTTTATACCCAGTGTCAGCATCGAGCGCTCACTTTATACCCAGTGTCGGCATCGAGTGTTCACTTTATACCCAGTATCAGCATCGAGTGTTCACTTTATACCCACTGTCAGCATCAAGGGTTCACTTTATACCCAGTGTCAGCATCGAGCGCTCACTTTATACCCAGTGTCAGCATCGAGCGTTCACTTTATACCCAGTGTCAGCATCGAGCGCTCCCTTTATACCCAGTGTCAGCATCGAGCGCTCCCTTTATACCCAGTGTCAGCATCGAGCGCTCACTTTATACCCAGTGTCAGCATCGAGCGCTCACTTTATACCCAGTGGCAGCATCGAGCGCTCCCTTTATACCCAGTTTCAGCATCGAGCCCTCCCTTTATACCCAGTGTCAGCATCGAGCACTCCCGGGACAGGTACAGCATGGGTTAGACACAGTGTAGAGCTCCCTCTACATTACCCTGACAGTGTGTCCCCCACTTTATACCCAGTGTCAGCATCGAGCGCTCCCAGGGCAGGTACAGCACGGGTTAGATACAGTGTAGAGCTCCCTCTACATTACCCTGACAGTGTGTCCCCCACTTTATACCCAGTGTCAGCATCGAGAGCTCCCAGGGCAGGTACAGCACGGGTTAGACACAGTGTAGAGCTCCCTCTACATTACCCTGACAGTGTGTCCCCCACTTTATACCCAGTGTCAGCATAAAGCGCACACTTTATACCCAGTGTCAGCATCGAGTGTTCACTTTATACCCAGTGTCAGCATCGAATGTTCACTTTATACCCAGTGTCAGCATCGAGTGTTCATTTTATACCCTGTGTCTGCATCGAGTGTTCACTTTATACCCAGTATCAGCATCGAGTGTTCACTTTATACCCAGTGTCAGCATCGAGTGTTCACTTTATACCCAGTGTCAGCATCGAGTGTTCACTTTATACCCAGTGTCAGCATCGAGTGTTCACTTTATACCCAGTGTCAGAATCGAGCGCTCACTTTATACCCAGTGTCAGCATCCAGTGTTCACTTTATACCCAGTGTCAGCATCGAGTGTTCACTTTATACCCAGTGTCAGCATCGAGTGTTCACTTTATACCCAGTGTCAGCATCGAGTGTTCACTTTATACCCAGTGTCAGCATCGAGCGCACACTTTATACCCAGTGTCAGCATCGAGCGCTCACTTGATACCCAGTGTCAGCATCGAGTGTTCACTTTATACCCAGTGTCAGCATCGAGTTTTCACTTTATACCCAGTGTCAGCATCGAGCGCTCACTTTATACCCAGTGTCGGCATCGAGTGTTCACTTTATACCCAGTGTCAGCATCGAGCGCTCACTTTATACCCAGTGTCAGCATCGAGCGCACACTTTATACCCAGTGTCAGCATCGAGTGTTCACTTTATACCCAGTATTAACATCGAGCGTTCACTTTATACCCAGTGTCAGCATCGAGCGTTCACTTTATACCCAGTGTCAGCATCGAGCGCTCGCTTTATACCCAGTATCAGAATCGAGCGCTCACTTTATACCCAGTATCAGCATCGAGTGTTCACTATTTCCGAAGTATCAGCATCGAGTGTTCACTTTATACCCAGTGTCAGCATCGAGTGTTCACTTTATACCCAGTGTCAGCATCGAGTGTTCACTTTATACCCAGTATCAGCATCGAGTGTTCACTTTATACCCAGTATCAGCATCGAGTGTTCACTTTATACCCAGTGTCAGCATCGAGTGTTCACTTTATACCCAGTGTCAGCATCGAGCGCTCACTTTATACCCAGTGTCAGCATCGAGCGCTCCCTTTATACCCAGTGTCAGCATCGAGCGCTCCCTTTATACCCAGTGTCAGCATCGAGCCCTCACTTTATACCCAGTGTCAGCATCCAGTGTTCACTTTATACCCAGTGTCAGCATCGAGCGTTCACTTTATACCCAGTGTCGGCATCGAGCGCTCACTTTATACCCAGTGTCGGCATCGAGTGTTCACTTTATACCCAGTATCAGCATCGAGTGTTCACTTTATACCCAGTGTCAGCATCAAGGGTTCACTTTATACCCAGTGTCAGCATCGAGCGCTCACTTTATACCCAGTGTCAGCATCGAGCGTTCACTTTATACCCAGTGTCAGCATCGAGCGCTCCCTTTATACCCAGTGTCAGCATCGAGCGCTCCCTTTATACCCAGTGTCAGCATCGAGCGCTCACTTTATACCCAGTGTCAGCATCGAGCGCTCACTTTATACCCAGTGGCAGCATCGAGCGCTCCCTTTATACCCAGTTTCAGCATCGAGCCCACCCTTTATACCCAGTGTCAGCATCGAGCACTCCTGGGACAGGTACAGCATGGGTTAGACACAGTGTAGAGCTCCCTCTACATTACCCTGACAGTGTGTCCCCCACTTTATACCCAGTGTCAGCAACGAGAGCTCCCAGGGCAGGTTCAGCACGGGTTAGACACAGTGTAAAGGTCCCTCTACATTACCCTGACCGTGTGTCCCCCACTTTATACCCAGTGTCAGAATCGAGCGCTCACTTTATACCCAGTGTCAGCATCGAGCGCTCACTTTATACCCAGTGTCAGCATCGAGCGCTCACTTTATACCCAGTGTCAGCATCGAGTGTTCACTTTATACCCAGTGTCAGCATCGAATGTTCACTTTATACCCAGTGTCAGCATCGAGTGTTCATTTTATACCCTGTGTCTGCATCGAGTGTTCACTTTATACCCAGTATCAGCATCGAGTGTTCACTTTATACCCAGTGTCAGCATCGAGTGTTCACTTTATACCCAGTGTCAGCATCGAGTGTTCACTTTATACCCAGTGTCAGCATCGAGTGTTCACTTTATACCCAGTGTCAGAATCGAGCGCTCACTTTATACCCAGTGTCAGCATCCAGTGTTCACTTTATACCCTGTGTCAGCATCGAGTGTTCACTTTATACCCAGTGTCAGCATCGAGTGTTCACTTTATACCCAGTGTCAGCATCGAGTGTTCACTTTATACCCAGTGTCAGCATCGAGCGCACACTTTATACCCAGTGTCAGCATCGAGCGCTCACTTGATACCCAGTGTCAGCATCGAGTGTTCACTTTATACCCAGTGTCAGCATCGAGTTTTCACTTTATACCCAGTGTCAGCATCGAGCACTCACTTTATACCCAGTGTCGGCATCGAGTGTTCACTTTATACCCAGTGTCAGCATCGAGCGCTCACTTTATACCCAGTGTCAGCATCGAGTGTTCACTTTATACCCAGTGTCAGCATCGAGTGTTCACTTTATACCCAGTGTCAGCAACGAGCGCTCACTTTATACCCAGTGTCAGCATCGAGCGCTCACTTTATACCCAGTGTCAGCATCAAGGGTTCACTTTATACCCAGTGTCAGCATCGAGCGCACACTTTATACCCAGTGTCAGCATCGAGTGTTCACTTTATACCCAGTATTAACATCGAGCGTTCACTCTATACCCAGTGTCAGCATCGAGCGTTCACTTTATACCCAGTGTCAGCATCGAGCGCTCGCTTTATACCCAGTATCAGAATCGAGCGCTCACTTTATACCCAGTATCAGCATCGAGTGTTCACTATTTCCGAAGTATCAGCATCGAGTGTTCACTTTATACCCAGTGTCAGCATCGAGTGTTCACTTTATACCCAGTGTCAGCATCGAGTGTTCACTTTATACCCAGTATCAGCATCGAGTGTTCACTTTATACCCAGTATCAGCATCGAGTGTTCACTTTATACCCAGTGTGAGCATCGAGCGCTCACTTTATACCCAGTGTCAGCATCGAGCGCTCCCTTTATACCCAGTGTCAGCATCGAGCGCTCCCTTTATACCCAGTGTCAGCATCGAGCGCTCCCTTTATACCCAGTGTCAGCATCGAGCGCTCCCTTTATACCCAGTGTCAGCATCGAGCGCTCCCTTTATACCCAGTGTCAGCATCGAGCCCTCACTTTATACCCAGTGTCAGCATCGAGCGCTCACTTTATACCCAGTGTCAGCATCGAGCGTTCACTTTATACCCAGTGTCAGCATCGAGCGCTCCCTTTATACCCAGTGTCAGCATCGAGCGCTCCCTTTATACCCAGTGTCAGCATCGAGCGCTCACTTTATACCCAGTGTCAGCATCGAGCGCTCACTTTATACCCAGTGGCAGCATCGAGCGCTCCCTTTATACCCAGTTTCAGCATCGAGCCCACCCTTTATACCCAGTGTCAGCATCGAGCACTCCCGGGACAGGTACAGCATGGGTTAGACACAGTGTAGAGCTCCCTCTACATTACCCTGACAGTGTGTCCCCCACTTTATACCCAGTGTCAGCATCGAGCGCTCCCAGGGCAGGTACAGCACGGGTTAGATACAGTGTAGAGCTCCCTCTACATTACCCTGACAGTGTGTCCCCCACTTTATACCCAGTGTCAGCAACGAGAGCTCCCAGGGCAGGTTCAGCACGGGTTAGACACAGTGTAAAGGTCCCTCTACATTACCCTGACCGTGTGTCCCCCACTTTATACCCAGTGTCAGAATCGAGCGCTCACTTTATACCCAGTGTCAGCATCGAGCGCTCACTTTATACCCAGTGTCAGCATCGAGCGCTCACTTTATACCCAGTGTCAGCATCGAGTGTTCACTTTATACCCAGTGTCCGCATCGAATGCTCACTTTATACCCAGTGTCAGCATCGAGTGTTCATTTTATACCCTGTGTCTGCATCGAGTGTTCACTTTATACCCAGTATCAGCATCGAGTGTTCACTTTATACCCAGTGTCAGCATCGAGTGTTCACTTTATACCCAGTGTCAGCATCGAGTGTTCACTTTATACCCAGTGTCAGCATCGAGTGTTCACTTTATACCCAGTGTCAGAATCGAGCGCTCACTTTATACCCAGTGTCAGCATCCAGTGTTCACTTTATACCCAGTGTCAGCATCGAGTGTTCACTTTATACCCAGTGTCAGCATCGAGTGTTCACTTTATACCCAGTGTCAGCATCGAGTGTTCACTTTATACCCAGTGTCAGCATCGAGCGCACACTTTATACCCAGTGTCAGCATCGAGCGCTCACTTGATACCCAGTGTCAGCATCGAGTGTTCACTTTATACCCAGTGTCAGCATCGAGTTTTCACTTTATACCCAGTGTCGGCATCGAGTGTTCACTTTATACCCAGTGTCAGCATCGAGCGCTCACTTTATACCCAGTGTCAGCATCGAGTGTTCACTTTATACCCAGTGTCAGCATCGAGTGTTCACTTTATACCCAGTGTCAGCAACGAGTGCTCACTTTATACGCAGTATCAGCATCGAGCGCTCACTTTATACCCAGTGTCAGCATCAAGGGTTCGCTTTATACCCAGTGTCAGCATCGAGCGCACACTTTATACCCAGTGTCAGCATCGAGTGTTCACTTTATACCCAGTATTAACATCGAGCGCTCACTTTATACCCAGTGTCAGCATCGAGCGCTCCCTTTATACCCAGTGTCAGCATCGAGCGCTCCCTTTATACCCAGTGTCAGCATCGAGCGCTCCCTTTATACCCAGTGTCAGCATCGAGCGCTCCCTTTATACCCAGTGTCAGCATCGAGCCCTCACTTTATACCCAGTGTCAGCATCCAGTGTTCACTTTATACCCAGTGTCAGCATCGAGTTTTCACTTTATACCCAGTGTCAGCATCGAGCGCTGACTTTATACCCAGTGTCAGCATCGAGTGTTCACTTTATACCCAGTGTCAGCATCGAGCGCTCACTTTATACCCAGTGTCAGCATAAAGCGCATACTTTATACCCAGTGTCGGCATCGAGCGCTCCCTTTATACCCAGTGTCAGCATCAAGCGCTCACTTTATACCCAGTGTCAGCATAAAGCGCACACTTTATACCCAGTGTCAGCATCAAGCGCTCACTTTATACCCAGTGTCAGCATAAAGCGCACACTTTATACCCAGTGTCAGCATCGAGTGTTCACTTTATACCCAGTGTCAGCATCGAGTGTTCACTTTATACCCAGTGTCGGCATCGAGTGTTCACTTTATACCCAGTGTCAGCATCGAGTGTTCACTTTATACCCAGTGTCAGCATCGAGTGTTCACTTTATACCCAGTGTCAGCATCGAGCGCACACTTTATACCCAGTGTCAGCATCGAGCGCTCACTTGATACCCAGTGTCAGCATCGAGTGTTCACTTTATACCCAGTGTCAGCATCGAGTTTTCACTTTATACCCAGTGTCAGCATCGAGCGCTCACTTTATACCCAGTGTCGGCATCGAGTGTTCACTTTATACCCAGTGTCAGCATCGAGCGCTCACTTTATACCCAGTGTCAGCATCGAGCGCACACTTTATACCCAGTGTCAGCATCGAGTGTTCACTTTATACCCAGTATTAACATCGAGCGTTCACTTTATACCCAGTGTCAGCATCGAGCGTTCACTTTATACCCAGTGTCAGCATCGAGCGCTCGCTTTATACCCAGTATCAGAATCGAGCGCTCACTTTATACCCAGTATCAGCATCGAGTGTTCACTATTTCCGAAGTATCAGCATCGAGTGTTCACTTTATACCCAGTGTCAGCATCGAGTGTTCACTTTATACCCAGTGTCAGCATCGAGTGTTCACTTTATACCCAGTATCAGCATCGAGTGTTCACTTTATACCCAGTATCAGCATCGAGTGTTCACTTTATACCCAGTGTCAGCATCGAGCGCTCACTTTATACCCAGTGTCAGCATCGAGCGCTCCCTTTATACCCAGTGTCAGCATCGAGCGCTCCCTTTATACCCAGTGTCAGCATCGAGCCCTCACTTTATACCCAGTGTCAGCATCCAGTGTTCACTTTATACCCAGTGTCAGCATCGAGTTTTCACTTTATACCCAGTGTCAGCATCGAGCGCTGACTTTATACCCAGTGTCAGCATCGAGTGTTCACTTTATACCCAGTGTCAGCATCGAGCGTTCACTTTATACCCAGTGTCAGCATCGAGCGCTCACTTTATACCCAGTGTCGGCATCGAGTGTTCACTTTATACCCAGTATCAGCATCGAGTGTTCACTTTATACCCAGTGTCAGCATCAAGGGTTCACTTTATACCCAGTGTCAGCATCGAGCGCTCACTTTATACCCAGTGTCAGCATCGAGCGTTCACTTTATACCCAGTGTCAGCATCGAGCGCTCACTTTATACCCAGTGTCAGCATCGAGCGCTCCCTTTATACCCAGTGTCAGCATCGAGCGCTCACTTTATACCCAGTGTCAGCATCGAGCGCTCACTTTATACCCAGTGGCAGCATCGAGCGCTCCCTTTATACCCAGTTTCAGCATCGAGCCCACCCTTTATACCCAGTGTCAGCATCGAGCACTCCTGGGACAGGTACAGCATGGGTTAGACACAGTGTAGAGCTCCCTCTACATTACCCTGACAGTGTGTCCCCCACTTTATACCCAGTGTCAGCATCGAGTGTTCACTTTATACCCAGTGTCAGCATCGAGTGTTCACTTTATACCCAGTGTCAGCATCGAGTGTTCACTTTATACCCAGTGTCAGCATCGAGCGCACACTTTATACCCAGTGTCAGCATCGAGCGCTCACTTGATACCCAGTGTCAGCATCGAGTGTTCACTTTATACCCAGTGTCAGCATCGAGTTTTCACTTTATACCCAGTGTCAGCATCGAGCACTCACTTTATACCCAGTGTCGGCATCGAGTGTTCACTTTATACCCAGTGTCAGCATCGAGCGCTCACTTTATACCCAGTGTCAGCATCGAGTGTTCACTTTATACCCAGTGTCAGCATCGAGTGTTCACTTTATACCCAGTGTCAGCAACGAGCGCTCACTTTATACCCAGTGTCAGCATCGAGCGCTCACTTTATACCCAGTGTCAGCATCAAGGGTTCACTTTATACCCAGTGTCAGCATCGAGCGCACACTTTATACCCAGTGTCAGCATCGAGTGTTCACTTTATACCCAGTATTAACATCGAGCGTTCACTCTATACCCAGTGTCAGCATCGAGCGTTCACTTTATACCCAGTGTCAGCATCGAGCGCTCGCTTTATACCCAGTATCAGAATCGAGCGCTCACTTTATACCCAGTATCAGCATCGAGTGTTCACTATTTCCGAAGTATCAGCATCGAGTGTTCACTTTATACCCAGTGTCAGCATCGAGTGTTCACTTTATACCCAGTGTCAGCATCGAGTGTTCACTTTATACCCAGTATCAGCATCGAGTGTTCACTTTATACCCAGTATCAGCATCGAGTGTTCACTTTATACCCAGTGTGAGCATCGAGCGCTCACTTTATACCCAGTGTCAGCATCGAGCGCTCCCTTTATACCCAGTGTCAGCATCGAGCGCTCCCTTTATACCCAGTGTCAGCATCGAGCGCTCCCTTTATACCCAGTGTCAGCATCGAGCGCTCCCTTTATACCCAGTGTCAGCATCGAGCCCTCACTTTATACCCAGTGTCAGCATCCAGTGTTCACTTTATACCCAGTGTCAGCATCGAGTTTTCACTTTATACCCAGTGTCAGCATCGAGCGCTGACTTTATACCCAGTGTCAGCATCGAGTGTTCACTTTATACCCAGTGTCAGCATCGAGCGTTCACTTTATACCCAGTGTCAGCATCGAGCGCTCACTTTATACCCAGTGTCGGCATCGAGTGTTCACTTTATACCCAGTATCAGCATCGAGTGTTCACTTTATACCCAGTGTCAGCATCAAGGGTTCACTTTATACCCAGTGTCAGCATCGAGCGCTCACTTTATACCCAGTGTCAGCATCGAGCGTTCACTTTATACCCAGTGTCAGCATCGAGCGCTCCCTTTATACCCAGTGTCAGCATCGAGCGCTCCCTTTATACCCAGTGTCAGCATCGAGCGCTCACTTTATACCCAGTGTCAGCATCGAGCGCTCACTTTATACCCAGTGGCAGCATCGAGCGCTCCCTTTATACCCAGTTTCAGCATCGAGCCCACCCTTTATACCCAGTGTCAGCATCGAGCACTCCCGGGCAGGTACAGCATGGGTTAGATACAGTGTAGAGCTCCCTCTACATTACCCTGACAGTGTGTCCCCCACTTTATACCCAGTGTCAGCATCGAGCGCTCCCAGGGCAGGTACAGCACGGGTTAGATACAGTGTAGAGCTCCCTCTACATTACCCTGATAGTGTGTCCCCCACTTTATACCCAGTGTCAGCATCGAGAGCTCCCAGGGCAGGTACAGCACGGGTTAGATACAGTGTAAAGGTCCCTCTACATTACCCTGACCGTGTGTCCCCCACTTTATACCCAGTGTCAGAATCGAGCGCTCACTTTATACCCAGTGTCAGCATCGAGCGCTCACTTTATACCCAGTGTCAGCATCGAGCGCTCACTTTATACCCAGTGTCAGCATCGAGTGTTCACTTTATACCCAGTGTCCGCATCGAATGCTCACTTTATACCCAGTGTCAGCATCGAGTGTTCATTTTATACCCTGTGTCTGCATCGAGTGTTCACTTTATACCCAGTATCAGCATCGAGTGTTCACTTTATACCCAGTGTCAGCATCGAGTGTTCACTTTATACCCAGTGTCAGCATCGAGTGTTCACTTTATACCCAGTGTCAGCATCGAGTGTTCACTTTATACCCAGTGTCAGAATCGAGCGCTCACTTTATACCCAGTGTCAGCATCCAGTGTTCACTTTATACCCAGTGTCAGCATCGAGTGTTCACTTTATACCCAGTGTCAGCATCGAGTGTTCACTTTATACCCAGTGTCAGCATCGAGTGTTCACTTTATACCCAGTGTCAGCATCGAGTGTTCACTTTATACCCAGTGTCAGCATCGAGCGCACACTTTATACCCAGTGTCAGCATCGAGCGCTCACTTGATACCCAGTGTCAGCATCGAGTGTTCACTTTATACCCAGTGTCAGCATCGAGTTTTCACTTTATACCCAGTGTCGGCATCGAGTGTTCACTTTATACCCAGTGTCAGCATCGAGCGCTCACTTTATACCCAGTGTCAGCATCGAGTGTTCACTTTATACCCAGTGTCAGCATCGAGTGTTCACTTTATACCCAGTGTCAGCAACGAGTGCTCACTTTATACGCAGTATCAGCATCGAGCGCTCACTTTATACCCAGTGTCAGCATCAAGGGTTCGCTTTATACCCAGTGTCAGCATCGAGCGCACACTTTATACCCAGTGTCAGCATCGAGTGTTCACTTTATACCCAGTATTAACATCGAGCGCTCACTTTATACCCAGTGTCAGCATCGAGCGCTCCCTTTATACCCAGTGTCAGCATCGAGCGCTCCCTTTATACCCAGTGTCAGCATCGAGCGCTCCCTTTATACCCAGTGTCAGCATCGAGCGCTCCCTTTATACCCAGTGTCAGCATCGAGCCCTCACTTTATACCCAGTGTCAGCATCCAGTGTTCACTTTATACCCAGTGTCAGCATCGAGTTTTCACTTTATACCCAGTGTCAGCATCGAGCGCTGACTTTATACCCAGTGTCAGCATCGAGTGTTCACTTTATACCCAGTGTCAGCATCGAGCGCTCACTTTATACCCAGTGTCAGCATAAAGCGCATACTTTATACCCAGTGTCGGCATCGAGCGCTCCCTTTATACCCAGTGTCAGCATCAAGCGCTCACTTTATACCCAGTGTCAGCATAAAGCGCACACTTTATACCCAGTGTCAGCATCAAGCGCTCACTTTATACCCAGTGTCAGCATAAAGCGCACACTTTATACCCAGTGTCAGCATCGAGTGTTCACTTTATACCCAGTGTCAGCATCGAGTGTTCACTTTATACCCAGTGTCGGCATCGAGTGTTCACTTTACACCCAGTGTCAGCATCGAGTGTTCAATTTATGCCCAGTGTCAGCATCGAGCTCTCACTTTATACCCAGTGTCAGCATCGAGTGTTCACTTTATACCCAGTGTCAGCATCGAGTGTTCACTTTATACCCAGTGTCAGCATCGAGCGCTCACTTGATACCCAGTGTCAGCATCGAGTGTTCACTTTATACCCAGTGTCAGCATCGAGTTTTCACTTTATACCCAGTGTCGGCATCGAGTGTTCACTTTATACCCAGTGTCAGCATCGAGCGCTCACTTTATACCCAGTGTCAGCATCGAGTGTTCACTTTATACCCAGTGTCAGCATCGAGTGTTCACTTTATACCCAGTGTCAGCAACGAGTGCTCACTTTATACGCAGTATCAGCATCGAGCGCTCACTTTATACCCAGTGTCAGCATCAAGGGTTCGCTTTATACCCAGTGTCAGCATCGAGCGCACACTTTATAGCCAGTGTCAGCATCGAGTGTTCACTTTATACCCAGTATTAACATCGAGCGCTCACTTTATACCCAGTGTCAGCATCGAGCGCTCCCTTTATACCCAGTGTCAGCATCGAGCGCTCCCTTTATACCCAGTGTCAGCATCGAGCGCTCCCTTTATACCCAGTGTCAGCATCGAGCGCTCCCTTTATACCCAGTGTCAGCATCGAGCCCTCACTTTATACCCAGTGTCAGCATCCAGTGTTCACTTTATACCCAGTGTCAGCATCGAGTTTTCACTTTATACCCAGTGTCAGCATCGAGCGCTGACTTTATACCCAGTGTCAGCATCGAGTGTTCACTTTATACCCAGTGTCAGCATCGAGCGCTCACTTTATACCCAGTGTCAGCATAAAGCGCATACTTTATACCCAGTGTCGGCATCGAGCGCTCCCTTTATACCCAGTGTCAGCATCAAGCGCTCACTTTATACCCAGTGTCAGCATAAAGCGCACACTTTATACCCAGTGTCAGCATCAAGCGCTCACTTTATACCCAGTGTCAGCATAAAGCGCACACTTTATACCCAGTGTCAGCATCGAGTGTTCACTTTATACCCAGTGTCAGCATCGAGTGTTCACTTTATACCCAGTGTCGGCATCGAGTGTTCACTTTACACCCAGTGTCAGCATCGAGTGTTCAATTTATGCCCAGTGTCAGCATCGAGCTCTCACTTTATACCCAGTGTCAGCATCGAGTGTTCACTTTATACCCAGTGTCAGCATCGAGTGTTCACTTTATACCCAGTGTCAGCATCGAGCGCTGACTTTATACCCAGTGTCAGCATCGAGTGTTCACTTTATACCCAGTGTCAGCATCGAGTGTTCACTTTATACCCAGTGTCAGCATCGAGCGCTCACTTTATAGCCAGTGTCGGCATCGAGTGTTCACTTTATACCCAGTATCAGCATCGAGTGTTCACTTTATACCCACTGTCAGCATCAAGGGTTCACTTTATACCCAGTGTCAGCATCGAGCGCTCACTTTATACCCAGTGTCAGCATCGAGCGTTCACTTTATACCCAGTGTCAGCATCGAGCGCTCCCTTTATACCCAGTGTCAGCATCGAGCGCTCCCTTTATACCCAGTGTCAGCATCGAGCGCTCACTTTATACCCAGTGTCAGCATCGAGCGCTCACTTTATACCCAGTGGCAGCATCGAGCGCTCCCTTTATACCCAGTTTCAGCATCGAGCCCTCCCTTTATACCCAGTGTCAGCATCGAGCACTCCCAGGGCAGGTACAGCATGGGTTAGATACAGTGTAGAGCTCCCTCTACATTACCCTGACAGTGTGTCCCCCACTTTATACCCAGTGTCAGCATCGAGCGCTCCCAGGGCAGGTACAGCACGGGTTAGATACAGTGTAGAGCTCCCTCTACATTACCCTGACAGTGTGTCCCCACTTTATACCCAGTGTCAGCATCGAGAGCTCCCAGGGCAGGTACAGCACGGGTTAGATACAGTGTAAGAGCTCCCTCTACATTACCCTGACAGTGTGTCCCCCACTTTATACCCAGTGTCAGCATCGAGCGCACACTTTATACCCAGTGTCAGCATCGAGTGTTCACTTTATACCCAGTGTCAGCATCGAATGTTCACTTTATACCCAGTGTCAGCATCGAGTGTTCATTTTATACCCTGTGTCTGCATCGAGTGTTCACTTTATACCCAGTATCAGCATCGAGTGTTCACTTTATACCCAGTGTCAGCATCGAGTGTTCACTTTATACCCAGTGTCAGCATCGAGTGTTCACTTTATACCCAGTGTCAGCATCGAGTGTTCACTTTATACCCAGTGTCAGAATCGAGCGCTCACTTTATACCCAGTGTCAGCATCCAGTGTTCACTTTATACCCAGTGTCAGCATCGAGTGTTCACTTTATACCCAGTGTCAGCATCGAGTGTTCACTTTATACCCAGTGTCAGCATCGAGTGTTCACTTTATACCCAGTGTCAGCATCGAGCGCACACTTTATACCCAGTGTCAGCATCGAGCGCTCACTTGATACCCAGTGTCAGCATCGAGTGTTCACTTTATACCCAGTGTCAGCATCGAGTTTTCACTTTATACCCAGTGTCAGCATCGAGCGCTCACTTTATACCCAGTGTCGGCATCGAGTGTTCACTTTATACCCAGTGTCAGCATCGAGCGCTCACTTTATACCCAGTGTCAGCATCGAGCGCACACTTTATACCCAGTGTCAGCATCGAGTGTTCACTTTATACCCAGTATTAACATCGAGCGTTCACTTTATACCCAGTGTCAGCATCGAGCGTTCACTTTATACCCAGTGTCAGCATCGAGCGCTCGCTTTATACCCAGTATCAGAATCGAGCGCTCACTTTATACCCAGTATCAGCATCGAGTGTTCACTATTTCCGAAGTATCAGCATCGAGTGTTCACTTTATACCCAGTGTCAGCATCGAGTGTTCACTTTATACCCAGTGTCAGCATCGAGTGTTCACTTTATACCCAGTCTCAGCATCGAGTGTTCACTTTATACCCAGTATCAGCATCGAGTGTTCACTTTATACCCAGTGTCAGCATCGAGCGCTCACTTTATACCCAGTGTCAGCATCGAGCGCTCCCTTTATACCCAGTGTCAGCATCGAGCGCTCCCTTTATACCCAGTGTCAGCATCGAGCCCTCACTTTATACCCAGTGTCAGCATCCAGTGTTCACTTTATACCCAGTGTCAGCATCGAGTTTTCACTTTATACCCAGTGTCCGCATCGAGCGCTGACTTTATACCCAGTGTCAGCATCGAGTGTTCACTTTATACCCAGTGTCAGCATCGAGCGTTCACTTTATACCCAGTGTCAGCATCGAGCGTTCACTTTATACCCAGTGTCAGCATCGAGCGCTCACTTTATACCCAGTGTCGGCATCGAGTGTTCACTTTATACCCAGTATCAGCATCGAGTGTTCACTTTATACCCAGTGTCAGCATCAAGGGTTCACTTTATACCCAGTGTCAGCATCGAGCGCTCACTTTATACCCAGTGTCAGCATCGAGCGTTCACTTTATACCCAGTGTCAGCATCGAGCGCTCCCTTTATACCCAGTGTCAGCATCGAGCGCTCCCTTTATACCCAGTGTCAGCATCGAGCGCTCACTTTATACCCAGTGTCAGCATCGAGCGCTCACTTTATACCCAGTGGCAGCATCGAGCGCTCCCTTTATACCCAGTTTCAGCATCGAGCCCACCCTTTATACCCAGTGTCAGCATCGAGCACTCCCAGGGACAGGTACAGCATGGGTTAGATACAGTGTAGAGCTCCCTCTACATTACCCTGACAGTGTGTCCCCCACTTTATACCCAGTGTCAGCATCGAGCGCTCCCAGGGCAGGTACAGCACGGGTTAGATACAGTGTAGAGCTCCCTCTACATTACCCTGACAGTGTGTCCCCCACTTTATACCCAGTGTCAGCAACGAGAGCTCCCAGGGCAGGTTCAGCACGGGTTAGACACAGTGTAAAGGTCCCTCTACATTACCCTGACCGTGTGTCCCCCACTTTATACCCAGTGTCAGAATCGAGCGCTCACTTTATACCCAGTGTCAGCATCGAGCGCTCACTTTATACCCAGTGTCAGCATCGAGCGCTCACTTTATACCCAGTGTCAGCATCGAGTGTTCACTTTATACCCAGTGTCAGCATCGAATGTTCACTTTATACCCAGTGTCAGCATCGAGTGTTCATTTTATACCCTGTGTCTGCATCGAGTGTTCACTTTATACCCAGTATCAGCATCGAGTGTTCACTTTATACCCAGTGTCAGCATCGAGTGTTCACTTTATACCCAGTGTCAGCATCGAGTGTTCACTTTATACCCAGTGTCAGCATCGAGTGTTCACTTTATACCCAGTGTCAGAATCGAGCGCTCACTTTATACCCAGTGTCAGCATCCAGTGTTCACTTTATACCCAGTGTCAGCATCGAGTGTTCACTTTATACCCAGTGTCAGCATCGAGTGTTCACTTTATACCCAGTGTCAGCATCGAGTGTTCACTTTATACCCAGTGTCAGCATCGAGCGCACACTTTATACCCAGTGTCAGCATCGAGCGCTCACTTGATACCCAGTGTCAGCATCGAGTGTTCCCTTTATACCCAGTGTCAGCATCGAGTGTTCACTTTATACCCAGTGTCAGCATCGAGTGTTCACTTTATACCCAGTGTCAGCATCGAGTGTTCACTTTATACCCAGTATCAGCATCGAGTGTTCACTTTATACCCAGTATCAGCATCGAGTGTTCACTTTATACCCAGTGTCAGCATCGAGCGCTCACTTTATACCAGTGTCAGCATCGAGCGCTCCCTTTATACCCAGTGTCAGCATCGAGCGCTCCCTTTATACCCAGTGTCAGCATCGAGCGCTCCCTTTATACCCAGTGTCAGCATCGAGCGCTCCCTTTATACCCAGTGTCAGCATCGAGCCCTCACTTTATACCAGTGTCAGCATCCAGTGTTCACTTTATACCCAGTGTCAGCATCGAGTTTTCACTTTATACCCAGTGTCAGCATCGAGCGCTGACTTTATACCCAGTGTCAGCATCGAGTGTTCACTTTATACCCAGTGTCAGCATCGAGCGTTCACTTTATACCCAGTGTCAGCATCGAGCGCTCACTTTATACCCAGTGTCGGCATCGAGTGTTCACTTTATACCCAGTATCAGCATCGAGTGTTCACTTTATACCAGTGTCAGCATCAAGGGTTCACTTTATACCCAGTGTCAGCATCGAGCGCTCACTTTATACCCAGTGTCAGCATCGAGCGTTCACTTTATAAACAGTGTCAGCATCGAGCGCTCCCTTTATACCCAGTGTCATACATCGAGCGCTCCCTTTCTACCCAGTGTCAGCATCGAGCGCTCACTTTATACCCAGTGTCAGCATCGAGCGCTCACTTTATACCCAGTGGCAGCATCGAGCGCTCCCTTTATACCCAGTTTCAGCATCGAGCCCACCCTTTATAACCAGTGTCAGCATCGAGCACTCCCGGGACAGGTACAGCATGGGTTAGACACAGTGTAGAGCTCCCTCTACATTACCCTGACAGTGTGTCCCCCACTTTATACCCAGTGTCAGCATCGAGCGCTCCCAGGGCAGGTACAGCACGGGTTAGATACAGTGTAGAGCTCCCTCTACATTACCCTGATAGTGTGTCCCCCACTTTATACCCAGTGTCAGCAACGAGAGCTCCCAGGGCAGGTTCAGCACGGGTTAGACACAGTGTAAAGGTCCCTCTACATTACCCTGACCGTGTGTCCCCCACTTTATACCCAGTGTCAGAATCGAGCGCTCACTTTATACCCAGTATCAGCATCGAGTGTTCACTTTATACCCAGTGTCAGCATCAAGGGTTCACTTTATACCCAGTGTCAGCATCGAGCGCTCACTTTATACCCAGTGTCAGCATCGAGCGTCACTTTATACCCGTGTCAGCAATCGAGCGCTCTCTTTATACCCAGTGTCAGCATCGAGCGCTCCTTTACTACCCAGTGTCAGCATCGAGCGCTCACTTTATACCCAGTGTCAGCATCGAGCGCTCACTTTATACCCAGTGGGCAGCATCGAGCGCTCCCTTTATCCCCAGTTTCAGCATCGAGGCCCCCCTTTATACCCAGTGTCAGCATCGAGCTCTCCCAGGGCAGGTACAGCACGGGTTAGATACAGTGTAGAGCTCCCTCTACATTACCCTGACAGTGTGTCCCCCACTTTATACCCAGTGTCAGCATCGAGCGCTCCCAGGGCAGGTACAGCACGGGTTAGATACAGTGTAGAGCTCCCTCTACATTACCCTGACAGTGTGTCCCCCACTTTATACCCAGTGTCAGCATCGAGCGCTCCCAGGGCAGGTACAGCAAGGGTTAGATACAGTGTAGAGCTCCCTCTACATTACCCTGACAGTGTGTCCCCCACTTTATACCCAGTGTCAGAATCGAGCGCTCACTTTATACCCAGTGTCAGCATCGAGCGCTCACTTTATACCCAGTGTCAGCATCGAGCGCTCACTTTATACCCAGTGTCAGCATCGAGTGTTCACTTTATACCCAGTGTCCGCATCGAATGCTCACTTTATACCCAGTGTCAGCATCGAGTGTTCATTTTATACCCTGTGTCTGCATCGAGTGTTCACTTTATACCCAGTATCAGCATCGAGTGTTCACTTTATACCCAGTGTCAGCATCGAGTGTTCACTTTATACCCAGTGTCAGCATCGAGTGTTCACTTTATACCCAGTGTCAGCATCGAGTGTTCACTTTATACCCAGTGTCAGAATCGAGCGCTCACTTTATACCCAGTGTCAGCATCCAGTGTTCACTTTATACCCAGTGTCAGCATCGAGTGTTCACTTTATACCCAGTGTCAGCATCGAGTGTTCACTTTATACCCAGTGTCAGCATCGAGTGTTCACTTTATACCCAGTGTCAGCATCGAGTGTTCACTTTATACCCAGTGTCAGCATCGAGCGCACACTTTATACCCAGTGTCAGCATCGAGCGCTCACTTGATACCCAGTGTCAGCATCGAGTGTTCACTTTATACCCAGTGTCAGCATCGAGTTTTCACTTTATACCCAGTGTCGGCATCGAGTGTTCACTTTATACCCAGTGTCAGCATCGAGCGCTCACTTTATACCCAGTGTCAGCATCGAGTGTTCACTTTATACCCAGTGTCAGCATCGAGTGTTCACTTTATACCCAGTGTCAGCAACGAGTGCTCACTTTATACGCAGTATCAGCATCGAGCGCTCACTTTATACCCAGTGTCAGCATCAAGGGTTCGCTTTATACCCAGTGTCAGCATCGAGCGCACACTTTATACCCAGTGTCAGCATCGAGTGTTCACTTTATACCCAGTATTAACATCGAGCGCTCACTTTATACCCAGTGTCAGCATCGAGCGCTCCCTTTATACCCAGTGTCAGCATCGAGCGCTCCCTTTATACCCAGTGTCAGCATCGAGCGCTCCCTTTATACCCAGTGTCAGCATCGAGCGCTCCCTTTATACCCAGTGTCAGCATCGAGCCCTCACTTTATACCCAGTGTCAGCATCCAGTGTTCACTTTATACCCAGTGTCAGCATCGAGTTTTCACTTTATACCCAGTGTCAGCATCGAGCGCTGACTTTATACCCAGTGTCAGCATCGAGTGTTCACTTTATACCCAGTGTCAGCATCGAGCGCTCACTTTATACCCAGTGTCAGCATAAAGCGCATACTTTATACCCAGTGTCGGCATCGAGCGCTCCCTTTATACCCAGTGTCAGCATCAAGCGCTCACTTTATACCCAGTGTCAGCATAAAGCGCACACTTTATACCCAGTGTCAGCATCAAGCGCTCACTTTATACCCAGTGTCAGCATAAAGCGCACACTTTATACCCAGTGTCAGCATCGAGTGTTCACTTTATACCCAGTGTCAGCATCGAGTGTTCACTTTATACCCAGTGTCGGCATCGAGTGTTCACTTTACACCCAGTGTCAGCATCGAGTGTTCAATTTATGCCCAGTGTCAGCATCGAGCTCTCACTTTATACCCAGTGTCAGCATCGAGTGTTCACTTTATACCCAGTGTCAGCATCGAGTGTTCACTTTATACCCAGTGTCAGCATCGAGCGCTCACTTGATACCCAGTGTCAGCATCGAGTGTTCACTTTATACCCAGTGTCAGCATCGAGTTTTCACTTTATACCCAGTGTCGGCATCGAGTGTTCACTTTATACCCAGTGTCAGCATCGAGCGCTCACTTTATACCCAGTGTCAGCATCGAGTGTTCACTTTATACCCAGTGTCAGCATCGAGTGTTCACTTTATACCCAGTGTCAGCAACGAGTGCTCACTTTATACGCAGTATCAGCATCGAGCGCTCACTTTATACCCAGTGTCAGCATCAAGGGTTCGCTTTATACCCAGTGTCAGCATCGAGCGCACACTTTATAGCCAGTGTCAGCATCGAGTGTTCACTTTATACCCAGTATTAACATCGAGCGCTCACTTTATACCCAGTGTCAGCATCGAGCGCTCCCTTTATACCCAGTGTCAGCATCGAGCGCTCCCTTTATACCCAGTGTCAGCATCGAGCGCTCCCTTTATACCCAGTGTCAGCATCGAGCGCTCCCTTTATACCCAGTGTCAGCATCGAGCCCTCACTTTATACCCAGTGTCAGCATCCAGTGTTCACTTTATACCCAGTGTCAGCATCGAGTTTTCACTTTATACCCAGTGTCAGCATCGAGCGCTGACTTTATACCCAGTGTCAGCATCGAGTGTTCACTTTATACCCAGTGTCAGCATCGAGCGCTCACTTTATACCCAGTGTCAGCATAAAGCGCATACTTTATACCCAGTGTCGGCATCGAGCGCTCCCTTTATACCCAGTGTCAGCATCAAGCGCTCACTTTATACCCAGTGTCAGCATAAAGCGCACACTTTATACCCAGTGTCAGCATCAAGCGCTCACTTTATACCCAGTGTCAGCATAAAGCGCACACTTTATACCCAGTGTCAGCATCGAGTGTTCACTTTATACCCAGTGTCAGCATCGAGTGTTCACTTTATACCCAGTGTCGGCATCGAGTGTTCACTTTACACCCAGTGTCAGCATCGAGTGTTCAATTTATGCCCAGTGTCAGCATCGAGCTCTCACTTTATACCCAGTGTCAGCATCGAGTGTTCACTTTATACCCAGTGTCAGCATCGAGTGTTCACTTTATACCCAGTGTCAGCATCGAGCGCTGACTTTATACCCAGTGTCAGCATCGAGTGTTCACTTTATACCCAGTGTCAGCATCGAGTGTTCACTTTATACCCAGTGTCAGCATCGAGCGCTCACTTTATAGCCAGTGTCGGCATCGAGTGTTCACTTTATACCCAGTATCAGCATCGAGTGTTCACTTTATACCCACTGTCAGCATCAAGGGTTCACTTTATACCCAGTGTCAGCATCGAGCGCTCACTTTATACCCAGTGTCAGCATCGAGCGTTCACTTTATACCCAGTGTCAGCATCGAGCGCTCCCTTTATACCCAGTGTCAGCATCGAGCGCTCCCTTTATACCCAGTGTCAGCATCGAGCGCTCACTTTATACCCAGTGTCAGCATCGAGCGCTCACTTTATACCCAGTGGCAGCATCGAGCGCTCCCTTTATACCCAGTTTCAGCATCGAGCCCTCCCTTTATACCCAGTGTCAGCATCGAGCACTCCCGGGACAGCTACAGCATGGGTTAGACACAGTGTAGAGCTCCCTCTACATTACCCTGACAGTGTGTCCCCCACTTTATACCCAGTGTCAGCATCGAGCGCTCCCAGGGCAGGTACAGCACGGGTTAGATACAGTGTAGAGCTCCCTCTACATTACCCTGACAGTGTGTCCCCCACTTTATACCCAGTGTCAGCAACGAGAGCTCCCAGGGCAGGTTCAGCACGGGTTAGACACAGTGTAAAGGTCCCTCTACATTACCCTGACAGTGTGTCCCCCACTTTATACCCAGTGTCAGCATAAAGCGCACACTTTATACCCAGTGTCAGCATCGAGTGTTCACTTTATACCCAGTGTCAGCATCGAATGTTCACTTTATACCCAGTGTCAGCATCGAGTGTTCATTTTATACCCTGTGTCTGCATCGAGTGTTCACTTTATACCCAGTATCAGCATCGAGTGTTCACTTTATACCCAGTGTCAGCATCGAGTGTTCACTTTATACCCAGTGTCAGCATCGAGTGTTCACTTTATACCCAGTGTCAGCATCGAGTGTTCACTTTATACCCAGTGTCAGAATCGAGCGCTCACTTTATACCCAGTGTCAGCATCCAGTGTTCACTTTATACCCAGTGTCAGCATCGAGTGTTCACTTTATACCCAGTGTCAGCATCGAGTGTTCACTTTATACCCAGTGTCAGCATCGAGTGTTCACTTTATACCCAGTGTCAGCATCGAGCGCACACTTTATACCCAGTGTCAGCATCGAGCGCTCACTTGATACCCAGTGTCAGCATCGAGTGTTCACTTTATACCCAGTGTCAGCATCGAGTTTTCACTTTATACCCAGTGTCAGCATCGAGCGCTCACTTTATACCCAGTGTCGGCATCGAGTGTTCACTTTATACCCAGTGTCAGCATCGAGCGCTCACTTTATACCCAGTGTCAGCATCGAGCGCACACTTTATACCCAGTGTCAGCATCGAGTGTTCACTTTATACCCAGTATTAACATCGAGCGTTCACTTTATACCCAGTGTCAGCATCGAGCGTTCACTTTATACCCAGTGTCAGCATCGAGCGCTCGCTTTATACCCAGTATCAGAATCGAGCGCTCACTTTATACCCAGTATCAGCATCGAGTGTTCACTATTTCCGAAGTATCAGCATCGAGTGTTCACTTTATACCCAGTGTCAGCATCGAGTGTTCACTTTATACCCAGTGTCAGCATCGAGTGTTCACTTTATACCCAGTCTCAGCATCGAGTGTTCACTTTATACCCAGTATCAGCATCGAGTGTTCACTTTATACCCAGTGTCAGCATCGAGCGCTCACTTTATACCCAGTGTCAGCATCGAGCGCTCCCTTTATACCCAGTGTCAGCATCGAGCGCTCCCTTTATACCCAGTGTCAGCATCGAGCCCTCACTTTATACCCAGTGTCAGCATCCAGTGTTCACTTTATACCCAGTGTCAGCATCGAGTTTTCACTTTATACCCAGTGTCCGCATCGAGCGCTGACTTTATACCCAGTGTCAGCATCGAGTGTTCACTTTATACCCAGTGTCAGCATCGAGCGTTCACTTTATACCCAGTGTCAGCATCGAGCGTTCACTTTATACCCAGTGTCAGCATCGAGCGCTCACTTTATACCCAGTGTCGGCATCGAGTGTTCACTTTATACCCAGTATCAGCATCGAGTGTTCACTTTATACCCAGTGTCAGCATCAAGGGTTCACTTTATACCCAGTGTCAGCATCGAGCGCTCACTTTATACCCAGTGTCAGCATCGAGCGTTCACTTTATACCCAGTGTCAGCATCGAGCGCTCCCTTTATACCCAGTGTCAGCATCGAGCGCTCCCTTTATACCCAGTGTCAGCATCGAGCGCTCACTTTATACCCAGTGTCAGCATCGAGCGCTCACTTTATACCCAGTGGCAGCATCGAGCGCTCCCTTTATACCCAGTTTCAGCATCGAGCCCACCCTTTATACCCAGTGTCAGCATCGAGCACTCCCGGGACAGGTACAGCATGGGTTAGACACAGTGTAGAGCTCCCTCTACATTACCCTGACAGTGTGTCCCCCACTTTATACCCAGTGTCAGCATCGAGCGCTCCCAGGGCAGGTACAGCACGGGTTAGATACAGTGTAGAGCTCCCTCTACATTACCCTGATAGTGTGTCCCCCACTTTATACCCAGTGTCAGCAACGAGAGCTCCCAGGGCAGGTTCAGCACGGGTTAGACACAGTGTAAAGGTCCCTCTACATTACCCTGACCGTGTGTCCCCCACTTTATACCCAGTGTCAGAATCGAGCGCTCACTTTATACCCAGTGTCAGCATCGAGCGCTCACTTTATACCCAGTGTCAGCATCGAGCGCTCACTTTATACCCAGTGTCAGCATCGAGTGTTCACTTTATACCCAGTGTCAGCATCGAATGTTCACTTTATACCCAGTGTCAGCATCGAGTGTTCATTTTATACCCTGTGTCTGCATCGAGTGTTCACTTTATACCCAGTATCAGCATCGAGTGTTCACTTTATACCCAGTGTCAGCATCGAGTGTTCACTTTATACCCAGTGTCAGCATCGAGTGTTCACTTTATACCCAGTGTCAGCATCGAGTGTTCACTTTATACCCAGTGTCAGAATCGAGCGCTCACTTTATACCCAGTGTCAGCATCCAGTGTTCACTTTATACCCAGTGTCAGCATCGAGTGTTCACTTTATACCCAGTGTCAGCATCGAGTGTTCACTTTATACCCAGTGTCAGCATCGAGTGTTCACTTTATACCCAGTGTCAGCATCGAGCGCACACTTTATACCCAGTGTCAGCATCGAGCGCTCACTTGATACCCAGTGTCAGCATCGAGTGTTCCCTTTATACCCAGTGTCAGCATCGAGTGTTCACTTTATACCCAGTGTCAGCATCGAGTGTTCACTTTATACCCAGTGTCAGCATCGAGTGTTCACTTTATACCCAGTATCAGCATCGAGTGTTCACTTTATACCCAGTATCAGCATCGAGTGTTCACTTTATACCCAGTGTCAGCATCGAGCGCTCACTTTATACCCAGTGTCAGCATCGAGCGCTCCCTTTATACCCAGTGTCAGCATCGAGCGCTCCCTTTATACCCAGTGTCAGCATCGAGCGCTCCCTTTATACCCAGTGTCAGCATCGAGCGCTCCCTTTATACCCAGTGTCAGCATCGAGCCCTCACTTTATACCCAGTGTCAGCATCCAGTGTTCACTTTATACCCAGTGTCAGCATCGAGTTTTCACTTTATACCCAGTGTCAGCATCGAGCGCTGACTTTATACCCAGTGTCAGCATCGAGTGTTCACTTTATACCCAGTGTCAGCATCGAGCGTTCACTTTATACCCAGTGTCAGCATCGAGCGCTCACTTTATACCCAGTGTCAGCATCAAGGGTTCACTTTATACCCAGTGTCAGCATCGAGCGCTCACTTTATACCCAGTGTCAGCATCGAGCGTTCACTTTATAAACAGTGTCAGCATCGAGCGCTCCCTTTATACCCAGTGTCATACATCGAGCGCTCCCTTTCTACCCAGTGTCAGCATCGAGCGCTCACTTTATACCCAGTGTCAGCATCGAGCGCTCACTTTATACCCAGTGGCAGCATCGAGCGCTCCCTTTATACCCAGTTTCAGCATCGAGCCCACCCTTTATAACCAGTGTCAGCATCGAGCACTCCCGGGACAGGTACAGCATGGGTTAGACACAGTGTAGAGCTCCCTCTACATTACCCTGACAGTGTGTCCCCCACTTTATACCCAGTGTCAGCATCGAGCGCTCCCAGGGCAGGTACAGCACGGGTTAGATACAGTGTAGAGCTCCCTCTACATTACCCTGATAGTGTGTCCCCCACTTTATACCCAGTGTCAGCAACGAGAGCTCCCAGGGCAGGTTCAGCACGGGTTAGACACAGTGTAAAGGTCCCTCTACATTACCCTGACCGTGTGTCCCCCACTTTATACCCAGTGTCAGAATCGAGCGCTCACTTTATACCCAGTGTCAGCATCGAGCGCTCACTTTATACCCAGTGTCAGCATCGAGCGCTCACTTTATACCCAGTGTCAGCATCGAGTGTTCACTTTATACCCAGTGTCAGCATCGAATGTTCACTTTATACCCAGTGTCAGCATCGAGTGTTCATTTTATACCCTGTGTCTGCATCGAGTGTTCACTTTATACCCAGTATCAGCATCGAGTGTTCACTTTATACCCAGTGTCAGCATCGAGTGTTCACTTTATACCCAGTGTCAGCATCGAGTGTTCACTTTATACCCAGTGTCAGCATCGAGTGTTCACTTTATACCCAGTGTCAGAATCGAGCGCTCACTTTATACCCAGTGTCAGCATCCAGTGTTCACTTTATACCCAGTGTCAGCATCCAGTGTTCACTTTATACCCAGTGTCAGCATCGAGTGTTCACTTTATACCCAGTGTCAGCATCGAGTGTTCACTTTATACCCAGTGTCAGCATCGAGCGCACACTTTATACCCAGTGTCAGCATCGAGCGCTCACTTGATACCCAGTGTCAGCATCGAGTGTTCACTTTATACCCAGTGTCAGCATCGAGTTTTCACTTTATACCCAGTGTCAGCATCGAGCGCTCACTTTATACCCAGTGTCGGCATCGAGTGTTCACTTTATACCCAGTGTCAGCATCGAGCGCTCACTTTATACCCAGTGTCAGCATCGAGTGTTCACTTTATACCCAGTGTCAGCATCGAGTGTTCACTTTATACCCAGTGTCAGCAACGAGTGCTCACTTTATACCCAGTATCAGCATCGAGCGCTCACTTTATACCCAGTGTCAGCATCAAGGGTTCGCTTTATACCCAGTGTCAGCATCGAGCGCACACTTTATACCCAGTGTCAGCATCGAGTGTTCACTTTATACCCAGTATTAACATCGAGCGCTCACTTTATACCCAGTGTCAGCATCGAGCGCTCCCTTTATACCCAGTGTCAGCATCGAGCGCTCCCTTTATACCCAGTGTCAGCATCGAGCGCTCCCTTTATACCCAGTGTCAGCATCGAGCGCTCCCTTTATACCCAGTGTCAGCATCGAGCCCTCACTTTATACCCAGTGTCAGCATCCAGTGTTCACTTTATACCCAGTGTCAGCATCGAGTTTTCACTTTATACCCAGTGTCAGCATCGAGCGCTGACTTTATACCCAGTGTCAGCATCGAGTGTTCACTTTATACCCAGTGTCAGCATCGAGCGTTCACTTTATACCCAGTGTCAGCATCGAGCGCTCACTTTATACCCAGTGTCGGCATCGAGTGTTCACTTTATACCCAGTATCAGCATCGAGTGTTCACTTTATACCCAGTGTCAGCATCAAGGGTTCACTTTATACCCAGTGTCAGCATCGAGCGCTCACTTTATACCCAGTGTCAGCATCGAGCGTTCACTTTATACCCAGTGTCAGCATCGAGCGCTCCCTTTATACCCAGTGTCAGCATCGAGCGCTCCCTTTATACCCAGTGTCAGCATCGAGCGCTCACTTTATACCCAGTGTCAGCATCGAGCGCTCACTTTATACCCAGTGGCAGCATCGAGCGCTCCCTTTATACCCAGTTTCAGCATCGAGCCCACCCTTTATACCCAGTGTCAGCATCGAGCACTCCCGGGACAGGTACAGCATGGGTTAGACACAGTGTAGAGCTCCCTCTGCATTACCCTGACACTGTGTCCCCCACTTTATACCCAGTGTCAGCATCGAGCGCTCCCAGGGCAGGTACAGCACGGGTTAGATACAGTGTAGAGCTCCCTCTACATTACCCTGATAGTGTGTCCCCCACTTTATACCCAGTGTCAGCAACGAGAGCTCCCAGGGCAGGTTCAGCACGGGTTCGACACAGTGTAAAGGTCCCTCTACATTACCCTGACCGTGTTTCCCCCACTTTATACCCAGTGTCAGAATCGAGCGCTCACTTTATACCCAGTGTCAGCATCGAGCGCTCACTTTATACCCAGTGTCAGCATCGAGCGCTCACTTTATACCCAGTGTCAGCATCGAGTGTTCACTTTATACCCAGTGTCCGCATCGAATGCTCACTTTATACCCAGTGTCAGCATCGAGTGTTCATTTTATACCCTGTGTCTGCATCGAGTGTTCACTTTATACCCAGTATCAGCATCGAGTGTTCACTTTATACCCAGTGTCAGCATCGAGTGTTCACTTTATACCCAGTGTCAGCATCGAGTGTTCACTTTATACCCAGTGTCAGCATCGAGTGTTCACTTTATACCCAGTGTCAGAATCGAGCGCTCACTTTATACCCAGTGTCAGCATCCAGTGTTCACTTTATACCCAGTGTCAGCATCGAGTGTTCACTTTATACCCAGTGTCAGCATCGAGTGTTCACTTTATACCCAGTGTCAGCATCGAGTGTTCACTTTATACCCAGTGTCAGCATCGAGCGCACACTTTATACCCAGTGTCAGCATCGAGCGCTCACTTGATACCCAGTGTCAGCATCGAGTGTTCACTTTATACCCAGTGTCAGCATCGAGTTTTCACTTTATACCCAGTGTCAGCATCGAGCGCTCACTTTATACCCAGTGTCGGCATCGAGTGTTCACTTTATACCCAGTGTCAGCATCGAGCGCTCACTTTATACCCAGTGTCAGCATCGAGTGTTCACTTTATACCCAGTGTCAGCATCGAGTGTTCACTTTATACCCAGTGTCAGCAACGAGTGCTCACTTTATACCCAGTATCAGCATCGAGCGCTCACTTTATACCCAGTGTCAGCATCAAGGGTTCGCTTTATACCCAGTGTCAGCATCGAGCGCACACTTTATACCCAGTGTCAGCATCGAGTGTTCACTTTATACCCAGTATTAACATCGAGCGTTCACTTTATACCCAGTGTCAGCATCGAGCGCTCGCTTTATACCCAGTATCAGAATCGAGCGCTCACTTTATACCCAGTATCAGCATCGAGTGTTCACTATTTCCGAAGTATCAGCATCGAGTGTTCACTTTATACCCAGTGTCAGCATCGAGTGTTCACTTTATACCCAGTGTCAGCATCGAGTGTTCACTTTATACCCAGTATCAGCATCGAGTGTTCACTTTATACCCAGTATCAGCATCGAGTGTTCACTTTATACCCAGTGTCAGCATCGAGCGCTCACTTTATACCCAGTGTCAGCATCGAGCGCTCCCTTTATACCCAGTGTTAGCATCGAGCGCTCCCTTTATACCCAGTGTCAGCATCGAGCGCTCCCTTTATACCCAGTGTCAGCATCGAGCGCTCCCTTTATACCCAGTGTCAGCATCGAGCACTCACTTTATACCCAGTGTCAGCATCGAGTGTTCACTTTATACCCAGTGTCAGCATCGAGTGTTCACTTTATACCCAGTGTCAGCATCAAGGGTTCACTTTATACCCAGTGTCAGCATCGAGTGTTCACTTTATACACAGTATTAGCATCGAGCGCTCCTTTTATACCCTGTGTCAGCATCGAGTGCTCACTTTATACCCAGTGTCAGCATCGTGCGCTCACTTTATACCCAGTGTCAGCATCGAGTGTTCACTTTATACCCAGTATTTGCATCGAGCGTTCACTTTATACCCAGTGTCAGCATCGAGCGTTCACTTTATACCCAGTATCAGCATCGAGCGCTCACTTTATACCCAGTGTCAGCATCGAGCGCTCACTTTATACCCAGTATCAGCATCGAGCGCTCACTTTATACCCAGTGTCAGCATCGAGCGGTCCCAGGGCAGGTACAGCACGGGTTAGATACAGTGTAGAGCTCCCTCTACATTACCCTGACAGTGTGTCCCCCACTTTATACCCAGTGTCAGCATCGAGCGCTCCCAGGGCAGGTACAGCATGGGTTAGATACAGTGTAGAGCTCCCTCTACATTACCCTGACAGTGTGTCCCCCACTTTATACACAGTGTCAACAGCGAGCGCTCCCAGGGCAGGTACAGCACGGGTTAGATACAGTGTAGAGCTCCCTCTGCATTACCCAGACAGTGTGTCCCCACTTTATACCCAGTGTCAGCATCGAGCACTCCCGGGACAGGTACAGCACGGGTTAGACACAGTGTAGAGCTCCCTCTACATTACCCTGACAGTGTGTCCCCCACTTTATACCCAGTGTCAGCATCGAGCGCTCCCAGGGCAGGTACAGCACGGGTTAGATACAGTGTAGAGCTCCCTCTACATTACCCTGACAGTGTGTCCCCCACTTTATACCCAGTGTCAGCATCGAGCGCTCCCAGGGCAGGTACAGCACGGGTTAGACACAGTGTAGAGCTCCCTCTACATTACCCTGACAGTGTGTCCCCCACTTTATACCCAGTGTCAGCATCGAGCGCTCCCAGGGCAGGTACAGCATGGGTTAGATACAGTGTAGAGCTCCCTCTACATTACCCTGACAGTGTGTCCCCCACTTTATACCCAGTGTCAGCATCGAGCACTCCCAGGGCAGGTACAGCGCGGGTAAGATACAATGAGGCTCCCAGTAATTTCTGATTGTCATTATTTTGTAGATCGCGTACTATGGAGCCTCATCCCAAATCCTGGAATTCTTTGCTGCTGTCGGCCTCCAGTGTGCCCCTCACTACAATCCTGCTGACTTTATCTGTGAGTATCTCGATGTTCTGACCAGCCCTGAGATGGTACGAGATGCCCCGAGATCGAATTGTACTTTCAACTTTCTCTGCTACTGAATCTTTGGAATTCTCTGCACACAGAGGGCTGTGAATGCTGAGTCTTTGGGTATATTCAAGGCTGAGATCGATAGATTTTTGGACTCTAGGGGAATCAAGGGATATGGAGATCAGGCGGGAAAGTGGAGTTGATGTCGATGATCAGCCATGATCTTATTGAATGGCGGAGCAGGCTCGAGGGGCCGTATGGCCTACTCTTGCTCTTACCTCTTAGGTTCTTACATGTGGAACTCTCTCCCTCAAAAAGCGTTCGATGCTAGCTCAACTAATCATTTTAAATCTGAGAGCGATACATTTTTGCTGGACAAGGCTGTGAAAGGATATGGAGCCAAGGCGTGTGGATGGAGTTAAGATACAGATCAGCCATGATCTCACTGAATGGCGGAACAGGCTCGAGGGGCTGAATGGCCTCCTCCTGTTCCTATGTTCAAACAGGTGGGTTTTAAGGAGCGTCTTAAAGGAGGAGAGAGTTGGGGAGAGGTTAAGGGAGAGAATTTCAGAGCTCAGGGGCCTTGGCAGCTGAAGGCACGGCCGCCAATGGTGGAGTGATGGAAATCGGGTGGCGGGGGGGAGGCGCAAGGTGCCAGAATTGTAGGAGAGCAGAGATCTCAGAGGGTTGTAGGGGATGGAGGAGGTTACAGAGATAGGGAGGGTTGTAGGGGCTGGAGGAGGTTACAGAGACAGGGAGGGTTGTAGGGCTGGAGGAGGTTACAGAGATAGGGAGGGTTGTAGGGGCTGGAGGAGGTTACAGAGACAGGGAGGGTTGTAGGGCTGGAGGAGGTTACAGAGATTGGGAGGGTTGTAGGGGATGGAGGAGGTTACAGAGATAGGGAGGGTGGTAGGGGCTGGAGGAGGTTACAGAGATAGGGAGGGTTGTAGGGACTGGAGGAGGTTACACAGATAGGGAGGGTTGTAGGGGATGGAGGAGGTTACAGAGATAGGGAGGGTGGTAGGGGCTGGAGGAGGTTACAGAGATAGGGAGGGTTGTAGGACTGGAGGAGGTTACACAGATAGGGAGAGTTGTAGGGGCTGGAGGAGATTACAGTTGGGAGGTTTGTAGGGGCTGGAGAATGTTACAGAGATAGGGAGGGTTGCAGATCTGGAGGAGGTTACAGAGCTAGGGAGGGTTGTAGGGGCTGGAGAATGTTACAGAGATAGGGAGGGTTGCAGATCTGGAGGAGGTTACAGAGCTAGGGAGGGTTGTAGGGGCTGGAGAATGTTACAGAGATAGGGAGGGTTGTAGGGGCTGAAGGAGGTTACAGAGATAGGGAGGGGCGATGGCCATGGAGGGATGTGAACACGAGGATGGAGAATTTTAAAATCGAGGCGTTGCTGCTGAAGGAGCCAATGTACGTCAGAGTACACAGCGGGGTGATGGGTGAGCGGGACTCGATGTGAGTTGGTACATGGAGCGGGCAGGAATTTCGGATGAGCTGACGGTTATGGATGTTGGAAGCTGGGAGGCCGGCCAGGAGAACGTTGGAATCGGCGAGTCAGGAGAGCGGGAAATTTTGCCAAAGCGAGGTACAGAGCAGAATGCAGCACTATATTGACGGTGTCCCCACACATTCTCCAGACTGCAGTTTGAGGGAAAGGGTTTCCACACTAACCTGTCTCTCCTTTCTTTAGTGGATAAAGTCAAACAATCTCCCGAGGTGAGACAGAGGATAGTGGAAGCGGCGAATGTGTTCCGGTAAGAGACCGCAATCTTAACTTACACCACACCTCACACATTCAGCCACTCGTTCTAGATCTGAAAAACTCAGGGACCCCTTTTAAAGAGGGAGTCTCTCCATCAGGGACCCCTTTTAAAGAGGGAGTCTCTCCGTCAGGGACCCCTTTTAAAGAGGGAGTCTCTCCGTCAGGGACCCCTTTTAAAGAGGGAGTCTCTCCGTCAGGAACCCCTTTTAAAGGGAGAGTCTCTCCGTCAGAGACCCCTTTTAAAGAGGGAGTCTCTCGTCAGGGACCCCCCTTTTAAAGGAGAGTCTCTCCGTCAGGGACCCCTTTTAAAGAGGGAGTCTCTCCGTCAGGAACCCCTTTTAAAGAGGGAGTCTCTCCGTCAGGAACCCCTTTTAAAGGGAGAGTCTCTCCGTCAGAGACCCCCCCTTTTAAAGGGAGAGTCTCTCCGTCAGGGACCCCTTTTAAAGAGAGAGTCTCTCCCTCAGAGACCCCTTTTAAAGAGGGAGTCTCTCCGTCAGGGACCCTTTTTAAAGAGGGAGTCTCTCCATCAGGGACCCCTTTTAAAGAGGGAGTCTCTCCGTCAGGGACCCCTTTTAAAGAGGGAGTCTCTCCGTCAGGGACCCCTTTTAAAGAGGGAGTCTCTCCGTCAGGAACCCCTTTTAAAGGGAGAGTCTCTCCGTCAGAGACCCCTTTTAAAGAGGGAGTCTCTCGTCAGGGACCCCTTTTAAAGAAGAAGTCTCTCCGTCAGGGACCCCTTTTAAAGAGGGAGTCGCTCCGTCAGGAACCCCTTTTAAAGAGGGAGTCTCTCCGTCAGGAACCCCTTTTAAAGGGAGAGTCTCTCCGTCAGAGACCCCCCCTTTTAAAGGGAGAGTCTCTCCGTCAGGGACTCCTTTTAAAGAGGGAGTCTCTCCATCAGGGACCCCTTTTAAAGAGGGAGTCTCTCCGTCAGGGACCCCTTTTAAAGAGGGAGTCTCTCCGTCAGGAACCCCTTTTAAAGGGAGAGTCTCTCCGTCAGAGACCCCTTTTAAAGAGGGAGTCTCTCGTCAGGGACCCCTTTTAAAGAAGAAGTCTCTCCGTCAGGGACCCCTTTTAAAGAGGGAGTCTCTCCGTCAGGGACCCTTTTTAAAGAGGGAGTCTCTCCATCAGGGACCCCTTTTAAAGAGGGAGTCTCTCCGTCAGGGACCCTTTTTAAAGAGGGAGTCGCTCCTTCAGGGACCCCTTTTAAAGAGGGAGTCTCTCCGTCAGAGACCCCCCCTTTTAAAGGGAGAGTCTCTCCGTCAGGGACCCCTTTTAAAGAGGGAGTCTCTCCGTCTGGGACCCCTTTTAAAGAGGGAGTCTCTCCGTCAGGGACCCCTTTTAAAGAGGGAGTCACTCCGTCAGGGACCCCTTTAAACTGTCCTTGTCGAAGCCTTTGGGCACTCAAAGTGTTGTGATTCACACTCACACTTGACGCGTGCAGCCCTCACTCCTTGAACACTCCATCGAGGTCGGTGAAAGGGTGCGAGTTCCCTCGGTAATGTGAGTCAGGAACCGGGGGAGGTTACAGAGATAGGGAGGGTTGTAGGGGCTGGAGGTGGTTACAGAGATAGGGAGGGTTGTAGGGGCTGGAGGAAGTTACAGAGATAGGGAGGGTTGTAGGGGCTGGAGGAGGTTACAGAGATAGGGAGGGTTGTAGGGGCTGGAGGAGGTTACAGAGATAGGGAGGGTTGTAGGGGCTGGAGGAAGTTACAGAGATAGGGAGGGTTGTAGGTGCTGGAGGTGGTTACACAGATAGGGAGGGTTGTAGGGGCTGGAGGAGGTTACAGAGATAGGGATGTTTGTGGGGCTGGAGGAGGTTACAGAGATAGGGAGGTTTGTAGGGCTGGAGGAGGTTACAGAGATAGGCAGGGTTGTAGGGGCTCGGGTAGGTTACAAAGATAGGGAGGGTTGTAGGGCTGGAGGAGGTTACAGAGATAGGGGGGTTTGTAGGTCTGGAGGAGGTTACAGAGATAGGGAGGGTTGTAGGGCTGGAGGTGGTTACAGAGATAGGGAGTGTTGTAGGAGCTGGAGGAGGTTACAGAGCTAAGGAGGGCTTTCGGGGCTGGAGGAGATTAGAGATAGGGAGAGTTGTAGGGGCTGGGGGAGGTTACAGAGATAGGGAGGGTTGTAGGGCTGGAGGAGGTTACAGAGACAGGGAGGATTCTAGGGGCTGGAGGAGGTTACAGAGATTGGGAGAGTTGTAGGGCTGGAGAAGGTTACAGAGATAGGGAGGTGTGTAGGGGCTGGAGGAGGTTACAGAGATGGGGAGGGGTGTAGGGGCTGGAGGAGGTTACAGAGATAGGGAGGGTTGTAGGGCTGGTGGAGGTTACAGAGATAGGGAGGGTTGTAGGGCTGGAGGAGGTTACAGAGATAGGGAGGGTTGTAGAGGCTGGAGGAGGTTACAGAGATAGGGAGGGTTGTAGGGGCTGGAGGAGGTTACAGAGATAGGGAGGGTTGTAGGGGCTGGAGGAGGTTACAGAGATAGCGAGGGTTGTAGGGGCTGGAGGAGGTTACAGAGATAGGAAGGGTTGTAGGGCTGGAGGAGGTTACAGAGATAGGTAGAACATAAGAACATAAGAAATAGGAGCAGGAGTAGGCCATTCGGCCCTTCGAGCCTGCTCCGCCATTCAATCAGATCATGGCTGATCTTCTGCCTGAACTCTATTCACCGGCCCTATCGCCATATCCCTTGATGTCCTTACTAGTCAGAAATCTATCGACTTCTGTTTTGAATATACCCAATGACTGAGCCTCCACAGCCCTCTGCGGTAGAGAATTCCAAAGGTTCACCACCCTCTGTGTGAAGAAATTTCTTCTCATCTCAGTCCTGAATGGCCTACCCTTTATACTGAGGCTGCGGCCCCTGGTTCTAGACTTCCCAGCCAAGGGAAACATTCTCCCAGCATCCACCCTATCAAGCCCTGTAATAATTTTGTATGCTTCAATGAGATCCCCTCTCATTCTTCTGAATTCAAGAGAATACAGGCCTAGTTTACTCAATCTCTTCTCATAAGACAGTCCCGCCATTGCAGTCATCAATCTCGTGAACTTTTGTTGCACTCCCTCTATGGCAAGTATGTCCTTCTTTAGGTAAGGAGACCAAAATTGTACACAATACTCCAGGTGTGGTCTCACCAAGGCCCTATATAATTGGAGTAAGACTTCTTTACTCCTGTACTCAAATCCTCTTGTAATGAAGGCCTGCATACCATTTGCCTTCCGAATGGCTTGCTGCACCTGCACATTCACTTTCAGTGACTCATGTACAAGGACACCCAGGTCCCTTTGAGCATCTGCATTCCCCAATCTTTCACCATTTTGGAAATACTCTGCCTTTCTGTTTTTTCTGCCAAAGTGGATAACTTTGCATTTATCCACATTATATTCTATCTGCCATGTTCTCGCCCACTCACTGAGCCTGTTGAGCTCCCCTTGAAGCCTCTTCACATCCTCTTCGCAACTGACACTGCCACCTAGCTTTGTATCATCAGCAAATTTGGAAATGTTACATTTAGTCCCCTGATCCAAATCACTGATAAAGATTGTGAATAGCTGGGGCCCAAGCACCGATCCGTGTGGTAGCCCACTAGTCCCAGCCTGCCATCCTGAAAAAGACCCGTTTATCCCAACTCTTTCTTTTCTGTCTGTAAACCTATTCTCAATCCACGCTAGTATATCACCCCCAATTCCATGTGCTGGAGGAGGTTACAGAGATAGGGAGCATTGTAGGGCTGGAGGAGGTTGCAGAGATAGGGAGAGTTGTAGGTTCTGGAGGAAGTTACAGAGATTGGGAGTGTTGTAGGGGCTGGAGGAGGTTACAGAGATAGGGAGAGTTGTAGGGCTGGAGGAGGTTACAGGGCTAGGGAGGGTTATAGGGCTGGAGGAATTTGCAGAGATAAGGAGGGTTGTAGGGGCTGGAGGAGGTTACAGAGAGAGGGAGGGTTGGAGGAGGTTACAGAGATAGGGAGGGTTATAGGGCTGGAGTTGGTTACAGAGATAGGGAGGGTTGTAGGGCTGGAGGAGATTACAGAGATAGGGAGGGTTCTTGGGGCTGGAGGAGGTTACAGAGATAGGGTGGTTGATAGGGCTGGATCAGGTTACAGAGATAGGGTGGTTTCCAGGGGCTGGAGGAGGATACAGAGATGGGGAGGTTTGTGGGGGCTGGATGATGTTACAGAGATAGGGAGGGTTATAGGCCTGGAGGAGGATACAGAGATGGGGAGGTTTGTGGGGGCTGGATGATGTTATAGAGATAGGGAGGGTTATAGGCCTGGAGGAGGTTACAGAGATAGGGAGGGTTATAGGCCTGGAGGAGGTTACAGAGATAGGGAGGGTTGTAGGGCTGGAGGAGGTTACAGAGATAGGGAGGGTTGTAGGGCTGGAGGAGGTTGCAGAGATAGGCAGTGTTGTAGGGCTGGAGGAGGTTACAGAGATAGGGAGGGTTATAAGGGCTGGAGGTGGTTACAGAGATATGGTGGGTTGTAGGGGCTGGAGGAGGTTACAGAGATACGGAGGGTTGTAGAGGCTGGAGGAGGTTACAGAGATAGGGAGGGTTATAAGGGCTGGAGGTGGTTACAGAGATATGGTGGGTTGTAGGGGCTGGAGGAGGTTACAGAGATAGGGAGGGTTGTAGAGGCTGGAGGAGGTTGCAGAGATAGGGAGGTTTGTCAGGGCTGGAGGAGGTTACAGAGATAGGGAGGGTTGTAGGGCTGGAGGAGGTTACAGAGATAGGAAGGGTTGTAGGCCTGGAGGAGGTTGCAGAGATAGGGAGGGTTGTAGTGCTGAAGGAAGTTACAGAGATAGGGAGGGTTGTAGGGCTCTAGCAGGTTACAGAGATAGGGAGGTTTCTTGGGTCTGGAGGAGGTTACAGAGATAGGAAGGGTTGTAGGGCTGGAGGAGGTTGCAGAGATAGGGAGGGTTGTCGTGCTGGAGGAGGTTGCAGAGATGGGGAGTGTTGTAGGGCTGGAGGAGGTTACAGAGATAGGGAGGGTTTTAGGGGTTGGAGGTGGTTACAGAGATATGGTGGGTTGTCGGGGCTGGAGGAGGTTACAGAGATAGGGAGGGTTGTCGGGCTGGAGGAGGTTACAGAGATAGGGAGGGTTGTCGGGGTTGGAGGAGGTTACAGAGATAGGGAGGGTTTTAGGGGTTGGAGGTGGTTGCAGAGATAGGGAGGGTTGTCGGGCTGGAGGAGGTTACAGAGATATGGTGGGTTGTCGGGGCTGGAGGAGGTTACAGAGATAGGGAGGGTTGTCGGGCTGGAGGAGGTTACAGAGATAGGGAGGGTTGTAGGGGCTGGAGGAGGTTACAGAGATGGGGAGGATTGTAGGGGCTGGAGGAGGTTACAGAGATATGGTGGGTTGTCGGGGCTGGAGGAGGTTACAGAGATAGGGAGGGTTGTCGGGCTGGAGGAGGTTACAGAGATAGGGAGGGTTGTAGGGGTTGGAGGAGGTTACAGAGATAGGGAGGGTTGTCGGGCTGGAGGAGGTTACAGAGATAGGGAGGGTTGTTGGGGTTGGAGGAGGTTACAGAGATAGGGAGGGTTGTAGGGGTTGGAGGAGGTTACAGAGATAGGGAGGGTTGTAGGGGTTGGAGGAGGTTACAGAGATAGGGAGGGTTGTAGGTACCGGGGGAGGTTTCAGAAATAGGACAGTAAGTCTGAGAATTTTACGCTGTACATTCTCCCCACTCTCTGGGTAATGATGTTTCTCCTGAATTCCCTGTTGGTTTTATTAGTGGCGATCTTATATTGATGGACCCGAGTTCGACAAGTGTTAACATCCTCTCTACGTCTTCCCCATCAAACCCTTTCATAAACAGAAAGACGTCCATCAGGTCACCCCTCAGCATTCTCTTGTCTTGAGGGAAGAGCCCCAGCCTGTTGAATCTTTCCTTGCTATTAGAATCCTAGAATGATACAGCACAGAAGGTGGCGATTCGGCCCATCGTTCCTCTGCCCGGTCTTTGGTAGAGTTATCCAATTATTCCCACTCCCCACTGCTTGCTCTTTCTCCATGGCCTGGCAAATTATTCCCCGTCAGGTATTTATCCAATTCCCTGTTGAAAGTTACTATTGAATCTGCTTCCACCGCCCTTTCAGGCAGCGTATTCCAGATCATAACAACTCACTGCGTATAAAGATTCTCCTCATCTCCCCTCTGTTTCCTTTCCCAATTATCTTAAATATGTGTCCTCTGGTTATCGACCGTCCAGCCAGTGGAAACAGTTGCTCCTTATTTACGCGATCAAAACCTTTTATGATTTTGAACGCCTCCATTAAATTTCCTCTTAACCTTCTCTGTCCAAGGAGAACAATCCCAGCTTCTCCAGTCTCTCCAAGTAACTGAAGTCCCTCATCCCTGGTACCATTCTAGTCAATCTCCCCTTCACCTTCTCTGCTCCAAGGAGAACAATCCCAGCTTCTCCAGTCTCTCCACATAACTGAAGACCCTCATTCCTGGCAGCATTCTGGTATCTCCTCACCACCTGCTCCAAGGCCTTGACATCCTTCCTAAAGGGTGGAGCCCAGAAGTGGGACACGATACTCCAGCCGAGGCCGAACCAGTGATTTGTTTTTTAATTCAGTCTCGGGATGTGGGCGTCGCTGGGCAAGACCAGCATTTATTGCCCATCCCTAATTGCCCTTGAGAAGGTGGTGGTGGGCCGCCTTGAACCGCTGCAGTCCGTGTGGTGAAGGTGCTCCCACAGTGCTGTTAGGGTGGGAGCTCCAGGATTTTGACCCAGAAACAATGAAGGAACGGCCGATATATTTCCAAGTCGGAATGCTGTGCGCCTTGGAGGGGAACTTGGAGGTTGTAGTATTCCCAAGCGCCTGCTGCCCTTGTCCTCCTAAGTGGTAGAGGCCGTGGGTTTCGGAGGTGCTGTCGAAGATAAAGGTTTAGCAATAACTAATTATCTAATTGATTTCAGCATCGTGCCTTTAAACTAACGGAGCGACGCTCCTGTCTGTTACCTGTTTCCTCCCCTTTCCCAGAAAAACCAGCCTGGAATCACCATGGGATCCTGGTTACACTGAGGTACCAGATGATAAAATTCCCAATGGCCTCACCATGAAGAAGCATCTTCAGCAGACAGGATCCAACCCCGCACGGAAGCAAGGTACCGAATATTCCCCAAATCCCGGGGACTCACTGTCAGTGTAATGTAGAGGGAGCTCTACACTGTATCTAACTCGTGCTGTACCTGCCCCTGGGAGCGCTCGATGCTGACACTGGGTATAAAGTGGGGACACACTGTCAGGGTAATGTAGAGGGAGCTCTAAACTGTATCTAACCCGTGCTGTACCTGCCCTGGGAGCGCTCGATGCTGGCACTGGGTATAAAGTGGGGGACACACTGTCAGGGTAATGTAGCGGGAGCTCTACACTGTATTAAACCCATGCTGTACCAGCCCTGGGAGCGCTCGATGCTGACACTGGGTATCAGGACGCTTCTCTATCTGCTCCCCATGAACCTTGGATCTAAATTAAACTCTCCCTCCCCGTGTTTCAACAGAGTCGTCTCTAGCCTCGGAGGAGGAGCAGGACAGAAGATGGGCCTCCTCCTTTTGGACTCAGTACCGCACACTGACAGCCCGTAACTTCAAGCAAAGGCGAGAAATCATCCTGTCCTGGCTCAACGTCATCCAGACCCTGACCATGGCAATCGTCCCCGGGGCCATTTGGTGGCAAATCCCAAAGGTGGAGGAACAGATCCAGGCCCGTTCGGGATTGGTACGTCCATCCCATAATCCCTCTCTCTTCCATAGAAACTATTCGGGCAGCCGAGGGGCAGAACGGAGGGAACGCCAGTACTGAGGGAGCGCTGTACAGTCGGAGGGGCAGTACTGAGGGAGCGCTGTACTGTCGGAGGGTCTGTACTGAGGGAGCGCTGTACTGTCGGAGGGGCAGTACTGAGGGAGCGCTGCACTGTTGGAGGGTCAGTACTGAGGGAGTGCCGCACTGTCGGAGGGGCAGTAGTGAGGGAGCGCTGCACTGTCGGAGGGGCAGTAATGAGGGAGTGCCGCACTGTCGGAGGGTCAGTACTGAGGGAGCGCTGCACTGTCGGAGGGGCAGTACTGAGGGAGCGCTGCAGTGTCGGAGGGGCAGTACTGAGGGAGCGCAGCACTGTCGGAGGGGCAGTACTGAGGGAGCGCCGCGCTGTCGGAGGGGCAGTACTGAGGGAGTGCCGCACTGTCGGAGGGTCAGTACTGAGGGAGCGCTGCACTGTCGGAGGGGCAGTACTGAGGGAGCGCTGCACTGTCGGAGAGGCAGTACTGAGGGAGTGCCGCACTGTCGGAGGGGCAGTACTGAGGGAGCGCCGCACTGTCGGAGAGGCAGTACTGAGGGAGCGCTGCACTGTCGGAGAGGCAGTACTGAGGGAGTGCCGCACTGTCGGAGAGGCAGTACTGAGGGAGCGCTGCACTGTCGGAGAGGCAGTACTGAGAGAGTGCTGGAGTGTCGGAGGGGCAGTACTGAGGGAGCGCCGCGCTGTCGGAGGGGCAGTACTGAGGGAGCGCTGGAGTGTCGGAGGGGCAGTACTGAGGGAGCGCTGCACTGTCGGAGGGGCAGTACTGAGGGAGCGCTGCACTGTCGGAGGGTCAGTACTGAGGGAGTGCTGACCAACACGAGCTTGACTTGGGTGAACTGGAAGTTATTCTAAACTGTCGCCGTCATTATTGTTTCAGCTTTTCTTCATCCTCTTGTACTGGGCATTCACTCCAATCTTCGAGACCATAACCTCATGTGAGTTCACCCACCTTACACCAATTATAGAACATCTAGATTGCGTATACTCAGGGTGTGTGTATGTGTGCAGGGTGTGTGTGTGTGTGTGTGTGTGTGTGCAGGGTGTGTGTGTGTGCAGGGTGTGTGTGTGTGTGTGTGTGCAGGGTGTGTGTGTGTGTGTGTGTGTGTGTGTGTGTGCAGGGTGTGTGTGTGTGTGTGTGTGTGTGTGTGTGCAGGGTGTGTGTGTGTGTGTGTGTGTGTGCAGGGTGTGTGTGTGTGTGTGTGTGTGTGTGTGCAGGGTGTGTGTGTGTGTGTGTGTGTGTGTGTGTGTGTGTGTGTGCAGGGTGTGTGTGTGTGTGCAGGGTGTGTGTGTGTGTGTGTGTGCAGGGTGTGTGTGTGTGTGTGTGTGCAGGGTGTGTGTGTGTGTGTGTGTGTGTGTGTGTGCAGGGTGTGTGCAGGGTGTGTGTGTGTGTGTGTGTGTGTGTGTGCAGGGTGTGTGTGTGTGTGTGTGTGTGCAGGGTGTGTGTGCAGGGTGTGTGTGTGTGTGTGTGTGTGTGCAGGGTGTGTGTGTGTGTGTGTGTGTGCAGGGTGTGTGTGTGTGTGCAGGTGTGTGTGTGTGTGTGTGTGCAGGGTGTGTGTGTGTGTGTGTGTGTGCAGGGTGTGTGTGTGTGTGTGTGCAGGGTGTGTGTGTGTGTGTGTGTGTGTGCTGTGTGTGTGTGTGTGCAGGGTGTGTGTGTGTGTGCTGGTGTGTGTGTGTGTGTGTGCAGGTGTGTGTGTGTGTGTGCAGGGTGTGTGTGTGTGTGTGCTGTGTGTGTGTGTGTGTGTGTGTGTGCAGTGTGTGTGTGTGTGTGCAGTGTGTGTGTGTGTGTGTGTGCAGGTGTGTGTGTGTGTGTGTGTGCAGTGTGTGTGTGTGTGTGTGTGTGTGCAGGGTGTGTGTGTGTGTGTGTGCAGGGTGTGTGTGTGTGTGCAGTGTGTGTGTGTGCAGGGTGTGTGTGTGTGTGTGCAGGGTGTGTGTGTGTGTGTGTGTGTGCAGTGTGTGTGTGTGTGCAGGGTGTGTGTGTGTGTGTGTGTGTGTGCAGGGTGTGTGTGTGTGTGTGTGTGTGTGTGTGTGTGTGCAGGGTGTGTGTGTGTGTGTGTGTGTGTGTGGTGTGTGTGTGTGTGCAGGTGTGGTGTGTGTGTGTGTGTGTGTGTGTGTGTGGTGTGTGTGTGTGTGTGTGCAGGGTGTGTGTGTGTGTGTGTGCAGTGTGTGTGTGTGGTGTGTGTGTGTGTGCAGGGTGTGTGTGTGTGTGCAGGGTGTGTGTGTGTGTGTGCAGGGTGTGTGTGTGTGTGTGTGAGGGTGTGTGTGTGTGTGTGTGCAGGGTGTGTGAGTGTGTGTGTGCTGTGTGTGTGTGTGTGCTGGGTGTGTGTGTGTGTGTGTGTGTGTGTGTGTGTGTGTGTGCAGGGTGTGTGTGTGTGCAGGTGTGTGTGTGTGTGTGTGTGCAGGGTGTGTGTGTGTGTGCAGTGTGTGTGTGTGTGTGTGTGCTGTGTGTGTGTGTGTGTGTGTGTGCAGGGTGTGTGTGTGTGTGTGTGCAGGGTGTGTGTGTGCAGGGTGTGTGTGTGTGTGTGTGTGTGTGTGTGTGTGTGTGTGTGTGCAGGGTGTGTGTGTGTGTGTGTGCAGGGTGTGTGTGTGTGGTGTGTGTGTGTGTGTGTGTGTGTGTGTGTGTGTGTGTGTGCAGGGTGTGTGTGTGTGTGTGTGTGCAGGGTGTGTGTGTGTGTGTGTGTGCAGGGTGTGTGTGCAGGGTGTGTGTGTGTGTGTGTGTGTGCAGGGTGTGTGTGTGTGTGTGTGTGTGCAGGGTGTGTGTGTGTGTGGTGCAGGTGTGTGTGTGTGTGTGTGTGTGTGTGTGTGTGTGCAGGGTGTGTGTGTGTGTGTGTGTGTGTGTGTGTGTGTGTGTGTGTGTGTGCAGGGTGTGTGTGTGTGTGTGTGCAGGGTGTGTGTGTGTGTGTGTGTGTGTTGTGTGTGTGTGTGTGTGCAGGGTGTGTGTGTGTGCAGGGTGTGTGTGTGTGTGTGTGTGTGTGTGTGTGTGTGTGTGTGTGCAGGGTGTGTGTGTGTGTGTGCAGGGTGTGTGTGTGTGTGTGTGTGTGCAGGGTGTGTGTGTGTGTGTGTGCAGGGTGTGTGTGTGTGTGTGTGTGTGTGCAGGGTGTGTGTGTGTGTGTGTGCAGGTGTGTGTGTGTGTGTGTGCTGGGTGTGTGTGTGTGTGTGTGTGTGTGTGTGTGCAGGGTGTGTGTGTGTGTGTGTGTGCAGGGTGTGTGTGTGTGTGTGTGTGTGTGTGCAGTGTGTGTGTGTGTGTGTGTGTGTGTGTGCAGGGTGTGTGTGTGTGTGTGTGCAGGGTGTGTGTGTGTGTGTGTGTGTGTGTGTGCAGGGTGTGTGTGTGTGTGTGTGCAGGGTGTGTGTGTGTGTGCAGGGTGTGTGTGTGTGTGTGTGCAGGGTGTGTGTGTGTGTGTGTGTGCAGGGTGTGTGTGTGTGTGGTGTGTGTGTGTGTGTGTGCAGGGTGTGTGTGTGTGTGTGTGTGTGTGTGCAGGGTGTGTGTGTGTGTGTGTGTGTGTGCAGGGTGTGTGTGTGTGTGTGTGCAGGGTGTGTGTGTGTGTGTGTGTGTGTGTGTGTGTGTGCAGGGTGTGTGTGTGTGTGTGTGTGTGTGCAGGTGTGTGTGTGTGTGTGTGTGTGTGTGTGTGTGCAGGGTGTGTGTGTGTGTGTGTGTGTGTGTGTGTGTGTGCAGGGTGTGTGTGTGTGTGTGTGTGTGTGCAGGGTGTGTGTGTGTGTGTGTGTGTGTGCAGGGTGTGTGTGTGTGTGTGTGTGTGTGTGTGCAGGGTGTGTGTGTGTGTGTGTGTGTGTGTGTGTGTGTGTGTGTGTGCAGGGTGTGTGTGTGTGTGTGCAGGGTGTGTGTGTGTGTGCAGGGTGTGTGTGTGTGTGTGTGTGTGTGCAGGGTGTGTGTGTGTGTGTGTGTGTGTGTGTGTGTGTGTGTGTGTGCAGGGTGTGTGTGTGTGTGTGTGTGCAGGGTGTGGTGTGTGTGTGTGTGTGCAGGGTGTGTGTGTGTGTGTGTGCAGGGTGTGTGTGTGTGTGTGTGTGTGTGTGCAGGGTGTGTGTGTGTGTGTGTGTGCAGGGTGTGTGTGTGTGTGCAGGGTGTGTGTGTGTGTGCAGGGTGTGTGTGTGTGTGTGTGTGTGCAGGGTGTGTGTGTGTGCAGGGTGTGTGTGTGTGCAGGGTGTGTGGTGTGTGGTGTGTGTGTGTGTGTGTGTGCAGGGTGTGTGTGTGTGTGTGCTGGGTGTGTGTGTGTGTGTGTGTGCAGGGTGTGTGTGTGTGTGCAGGGTGTGTGTGTGGTGTGTGTGTGTGCAGGGTGTGTGTGTGTGTGTGTGTGTGTGTGCAGGTGTGTGTGTGTGTGTGTGGCAGGGTGTGTGTGTGTGTGTGCAGGTGTGTGTGTGTGTGTGTGCTGGGTGTGTGCAGGTGTGTGTGTGTGTGTGTGCAGGGTGTGTGTGGTGTGTGTGTGCAGGGTGTGTGTGTGTGTG
>JASTWF010001367.1:80000-88346 GCA_030390025.1 Squalus acanthias | reverse complement strand
AGAGAGAGAGACAGAGAGAGAGACAGAGACAGAGAGACAGAGAGACAGAGAGACAGAGACAGAGAGACAGAGAGAGAGAGAGAGACAGAGAGAGAGAGAGAGAGAGACATCCAGCTTCCCCTTAAATGTATCTGTGCTATTCGCCTCAACCACTCCCTGTGGTAGCGAGTTCCACATTCTCACCACTCCCTGGGTAAAGAAGTTTCTCCTGAACTCCCTATTGGATTTATTAGTGACTATCTTATATCGATGGCCCCTAGTTCTGGTCTCCCCCACAAGTGGAAACATCTTCTCTATGTCTACCCTATCGAACCCCCTTCATAATTTTAAAGACCTCTATCAGGTCACCCCTCAGCCTTCTCCTTTCTAGAGAAAGGAACCCCAGACTGTTCAGCCCACACCCAGAGAGAGGGGATGAAGGAGGATTAGGTGGACAAAAGTGAGAAGTCGCACAACACCAGGTTATAGTCCAACAGTTTTCTTTGAAATCACAAGCTTTCGGAGCTGCTGCTCCTTCGTCAGGTGAAGATTAGGTGGGGCACTGGTCAGACATTGAACTTTCACCCTCTGGGACCTGGGGTCAAGGGCTCCTGTCGCTTTTGAATTGTTTGTGAAATGATCAATGTGAAATTAGCAGTTTCTGATGGGACAGTGTAGAGGGAGCTTTACTCTGTATCTAACCCCGTGCTGTACCTGCCCTGGGAGTGTTTGATGGGACAGTGTAGAGGGAGCTTTACTCTGTATCTAACCCGTGCTGTAGCTGCCCTGGGAGTGTTTGATGGGACAGTGTAGAGGGAGCTTTACTCTGTATCTAACCCCGTGCTGTACCTGCCCTGGGAGTGTTTGATGGGACAGTGTAGAGGGAGCTTTACTCTGTATCTAACCCCGTGCTGTACCTGCCCTGGGAGTGTTTGATGGGACAGTGTAGAAGGAGCTTTACTCTGTATCTAACCCCGTGCTGTACCTGCACTGGGAGTGTTTGATGGGACAGTGTACAGGGAGCTTTACTCTGTATCTAACCTGTGCTGTACCTGCCCTGGGAGTGTTTGATGGGGACAGTGTAGAGGGAGCTTTACTCTGTATCTAACCCCGTGCTGTACCTGCCCTGGGAGTGTTTGATGGGACAGTGTAGAAGGAGCTTTACTCTGTATCTAACCCCGTGCTGTACCTGCCCTGGGAGTGTTTGATGGGACAGTGTACAGGGAGCTTTACTCTGTATCTAACCTGTGCTGTACCTGCCCTGGGAGTGTTTGATGGGACAGTGAAGAGAGTTCGGCACAGACCTGTTGGGCCGAATGGCCTGTTACTGTGCTGTACATTCTATGTAACCCAGGTGAAAATGCTTCAATAAAACCCCTCGATGCTAAAAGCTCATTCACACCCCTTTTTCCATCTCACCATTTTTGTATGTGTGCAGTTTGTAAGGATTCACCGGCCCAATGACAGTATTTCATCTCGCCATCGAATGCTTAAACCATACTTCTAAACTATTATCTTTAAGGCCTCTATTGATCTAACAATTCTGTAGAAACTACAGAGGAATAAATCCTGGGTGTCTCGATAAAGACTATCTCCCACTGAAGATTAGTGAATCCACCTACACCCAGAGAAGGTTTATTATGTATCACGACTGTTAAAATAGAATTGCACTGTCGAGTGTAAATCAACACAGACTGGCTATGGCCCAGCCACTTGATATAACATTGTTTCTCTAAAGTGTGTGTTATTAATAGGGATTGGGACGCGAGCTTAATTGCCAATACAGGGAGATGGGAGAATGGAAATTGCTCCCTCCCTCCCACCTCCTCTATCCTAACCGGCTAACACATAGGATTACACAGGATATACGGCACAGAAACAGGCCATTCGGCCCAACCAGTTTATGCTCCACTCGAGCCTCCTCCCATCTTTCCTCATCTCACCCTATCACCATATCCTTCCATATCACCATATGCAACACCTGCCCTTATACATCCCCCCTTCCCACTCTCCAGGGCCCCAAACACCCCTTCCAGGTGAAACAGCGATTTACTTGTACTTCTTGCAATCTAGTATACTGTATTCGCTGCTCACGATGTGGTCTCCTCTACATTGGGGAGACCAAACGCAGATTGGGTGACCGCTTTGCGGAACACCTCCGTTCAGTCCATAAGGGTGACCCCGAGCTTCCGGTCGCTTGTCATTTTAATTCTCCGCACCACTCCCACTCAGACCTCACCGTCCTCGGCCTCGTACATTGTTCCATGGAAGCTCAGCGTAAGGTCGAGGAACAGCACCTCATCTTTCGATTAGGCACTTTACAGCCTTCCGGACTCAATATCGAGTTCAACAATTTCAGATCATAACCTCGGCCCCTACCACATATATATACATTTTATCCACCCTTTTGGTTGGTGCCTTTTCCCTTTTTTTTCTCTCTCTCCCCCTACGGCAGCTGTCTCTCATTCTGCCAGCATTTCACACTTCACACCTCTGAGCCATCTTTTGTTTCTTAACCTGTCCCATTACCATCTCGTCGTGCCTTGAGCATCTCTTAATGTCTCTACTTACCATAGTTATTCCTCCCCCCCCAGCCTCCCCCTTGCTTTTTTATCTGTTTCATTTCCTGCTTTTTTCCTCAGTTCTGACGAAGGGTCTTCGACCTGAAACGTTAACTCTGTTTCTCTCTCCACGGATGTTGCCTGGCCTGCTGAGTTTTTCCAGCATTTTCTATTGTTGTTACCATATCCTTCTATTCCTTTTTCCATGATGTGTTTATCTAGCTTCCCCTTAAATGCATCTACGCTATTCGCCTCAACCACTCCCTGTGGTAGCGAGTTCCACATTCTCACCACTCTCTGGGTAAAGAAGTTTCTCCTGAATTCCCCATTGGATTTATCAGTGACCATCTTATACTGATGGCCCCTAGTTGAATGTTTATGGATTGCAAAACTTGGAACAAGACTGCAAAATATTGGATTTCTTGGTGACGATCTTATATTGATGGCCCCTAGTTATACTCTTCCCCACAAGTCACCACACTTTAGGAAGGATGTGAGAGGGTGCGGAGGAGATTTACCAGAATGGTTCCGGGGATGGAGGATCTTAGCTACAAGGACAGGTTGGAGAAGCTGGATTTGTTTTCATTAGAGCAAAGGAGGTTGAGGGGTGATTTGATAGCGGTGTACAAGATTATGATGGGTTTGGACAGTCTAGACGGGGAAAGGCTGTTCCCACTAGTTGACGGTACAAGGACTAGGGGACACAGATTTAAGGTTTGGGCAAGATATAGAGGGGGGGATGTGAGGAAAAACTTTTTTACACAGCGAGTGGTGGTGACCTGGAACTCGCTGCCGACGGAAGTGGTGGAAACGGAGACACTCAATGTTTTCAAGGGGAGACTGGATAGGCACTTGAGGGAAATAAACTTGCAGGGCTACAGGGAGAGAGCGGGGGAATGGGACTGACTGGATTGCTCTACAGAGAGTCAGCACGGACTCGATGGGCCGAATGGCCTCCTTCTGTGCCGTTATGACTCTATGACTATCTTACATTGATGGCCTCTAGTTATGCTCTTCCCCACAAGTGGAAACATTCTCTCTGTATCCACTCTATCAAAACCTTTCATGATTTTAAAGATCTCGATTAGGTCACCCCTCAGCCTCCTCTGTTTAAGACAAATGAGACCCAGCCTGTTCATCCTTTCCTGATAGGTGTACTCTCGCAATTAAGAAAATGATTGAGTGACCCTCACATGTAAGAAAATGATTAGGAATCTAGGAACCTAGGAACATAGGAACAGGAGGAGGCCATTCAGCCCCTCGAGCCTGTTACATTAGGAACAGGGGGAGGCCATTCAGCCCCTTGAGCCTGTTACATTAGGAACAGGAGGAGGCCATTCAGTCCCTCGAGCCTGTTACATTAGGAACAGGAGGAGGCCATTCAGTCCCTCGAGCCTGTTACATTAGGAACAGGAGGAGGCCATTCAGTCCCTCGAGCCTGTTACATTAGGAACAGGAGGAGGCCATTCAGTCCCTCGAGCCTGTTACATTAGGAACAGGAGGAGGCCATTCAGCCCCTCGAGCCTGTTACATTAGGAACAGGAGGAGGCCGTTCAGTCCCTCGAGCCTGTTACATTAGGAACAGGAGGAGGCCATTCAGCCCCTCGAGCCTGTTACATTAGGAACAGGAGGAGGCCATTCAGCCCCTCGAGCCTGTTACATTAGGAACAGGAGGAGGCCATTCAGTCCCTCGAGCCTGTTACATTAGGAACAGGAGGAGGCCGTTCAGTCCCTCGAGCTTGTTACATTAGGAACAGGAGGAGGCCATTCAGTCCCTCGAGCCTGTTACATTAGGAACAGGAGGAGGCCATTCAGCCCCCTCGAGCCTGTTACATTAGGAACAGGAAGAGGCCGTTCAGCCCCCTCGATCTACCCGCCTTTGCCCCGAATCCCTTAATACCCTTTGGTTAACAAAAATCTATCAATCTCAGATTTAAAATTAACAATTGACCCCCAGCATCAATTGTCATTTGCGGAAGAGAGTTCCAAACTCCTACCAACCCTTTGTGTGTAGAAGTGTTTCCTAACTTCACTCCTGAAAGGTCTGGCTCTAATTTTTAGACTCTGTCCCCTTGTCCCAGACTCCCCAATCAGCAGAAATAGTTTCTCTCTCTCTACCCTGTCAGTTCTCCTTAATATCTTGAAAACTTCGATCAGATCACCCCTTAACCTTCTAAATTCCAGGGAATACAACCCCAGTTTGTGTAATTAAGAGACTGAGTGATCTCCTGTGCAACCGATTACCCTGAACTCACTCAATCAATAAACACCCCTTTGACCTGCCCGAGTGGAAATGTGTTCTAACTGGAATCTTCGGTTTGCCAATTTAATTTGAGTTACAGCCCATATTTTCAGGCAACACACACTCACACACTCACACACATACTCACACTCACACTTTCACACACACACACTCACACTTTCACACACACACACTCACACACACTCACACACATACTCACACTCACACTTTCACACACACACACTCACACTTTCACACACACACACTCACACACACTCACAGACTCACACACATACTCACACCCACACTTTCACACACACACACTCACACTTTCACACACACACACTCACACACACTCACAGACTCACACACATACTCACACCCACACTTTCACACACACACTCACACTTTCACACACACACACTCACACACACTCACAGACTCACACACATACTCACACCCACACTTTCACACACACACACTCACACTTTCACACACACACACTCACACACACTCACAGACTCACACACATACTCACACCCACACTTTCACACACACACACTCACACTTTCACACACACACACTCACACACACTCACAGACTCACACACATACTCACACCCACACTTTCACACACACACACTCACACTTTCACACACACACACTCACACACACTCACAGACTCACACACATACTCACACCCACACTTTCACACACACACACTCACACTTTCACACACACACACACACTCGCACACTCACTCACACTCACACACTCACTTTCACAAACACACACTCACACACTCACACACATACTCACACTCACACTTTCACACACACACTCACTTTCACAAACACACACTCACACACATACTCACACTTTCACACACACACTCTCGCACACACACACACTCTCACACACACACACACACACACCACACACACACACTCTCTCTCACACATACACACATTCTCTCACACACACTCACACACACACACTCACACACACACACACATTCTCTCACACACACACACACATTCTCTCACACACACACACACATTCTCTCACACACACTCACACACACTCACACACACACACATTCTCACACACACACACACTCACACACACACACACACACACACATTTTACATATGCTGTTATGTAAATGTGTGACAGCACCAAGATAGAATTTTTACAGCACTAATTAACACCTGGTTAGATATTTTTTAATTAATTCATAAATGTTGCCTACACATCAGTAATGAAGGAAAACTGCAAAGCCCACGTTCAGTTCTGGGCCCCGCACCTCAGGAAGGATATACTGGCCTCGGAGAGGGTGTAGCGCAGATTCACCAGAATGATACCCCGGGGGCTAAAAGGGGTTAAATTACGAGGACAGGTTGCAAAGACTAGGCTTGTGTTCCCTCGAGTGTAGAAGATTAAGGGGCTGATCTGATCGAGGTGTTTAAGGATTCGATAGGGTCGATAGAGAGAGAAACTGTTTCCTCTGATGGGCGGAGTCCAGAACAAGGGGGGGCGTAACCTTAAAATTAGAGCCAGGCCGTTCAGGGGTGATGTCAGGAAGCACTTCTTCACACAAAGGGTAGTGGAAATCTGGAACTCTCTCCCCACAAAAAGCTGTCGATTGGAGCTTTCAAAACCGAGGTTGATAGATTTTTGTTGGGTAAGGGTATTAAGGGTTACGGAAACAAGGTGGGTAGAGGTCGCAGGTTTGAGAGGTGCTGCCAAATAATGGGAAGTGCTGCCTCCTCCTATTCATAATGTAACAGGCTCGAGGGGGGCTGAATGGCCTCCTCCTGTTCCTAATGTAACAGGCTCGAGGGGGGCTGAATGGCCTCCTCCTATTCATAATGTAACAGGCTCGAGGGGGGCTGAATGGCCTCCTCCTATTCATAATGTAACAGGCTCGAGGGGGGCTGAATGGCCTCCTCCTGTTCCTAATGTAACAGGCTCGAGGGGGGCTGAATGGCCTCCTCCTATTCATAATGTAACAGGCTCGAGGGGGGCTGAATGGCCTCCTCCTATTCATAATGTAACAGGCTCGAGGGGGCTGAACGGCCTCCTCCTGTTCCTAATGTAACAGGCTCGAGGGGGGCTGAATGGCCTCCTCCTATTCATAATGTAACAGGCTCGAGGGGGGCTGAATGGCCTCCTCCTGTTCCTAATGTAACAGGCTCGAGGGGGGCTGAACGGCCTCCTCCTGTTCCTAATGTAACAGGCTCGAGAGGGGGCTGAATGGCTTCCTCCTATTCATAATGTAACAGGCTCGAGGGGGGCTGAACGGCCTCCTCCTGTTCCTAATGTAACAGGCTCGAGAGGGGGCTGAATGGCTTCCTCCTATTCATAATGTAACAGGCTCGAGGGGGGCTGAACGGCCTCCTCCTGTTCCTAATGTAACAGGCTCGAGAGGGGGCTGAATGGCTTCCTCCTATTCATAATGTAACAGGCTCGAGGGGGGCTGAATGGCCTCCTCCTATTCATAATGTAACAGGCTCGAGGGGGTTGAATGGCCTCCTCCTGTTCCTAATGTAACAGGCTCGAGGGGGCTGAATGGCCTCCTCCTGTTCCTAATGTAACAGGCTCGAGGGGGCTGAATGGCCTCCTCCTGTTCCTAATGTAACAGGCTCGAGGGGCTGAATGGCCTCCTCCTGTTCCTAATGTAACAGGCTCGAGAGGCTGAATGGCCTCCTCCTATTCATAATGTAACAGGCTCGAGGGGCTGAATGGCCTCCTCCTGTTCCTAATGTAACAGGCTCGAGGGGGCTGAACGGCCTCCTCCTCTTCCTATGTGTGGCTGCAAGCGGTATCTGTTGACACTCCCTGGGTTCACCGTGAACAGCAGTTACTTGGGCAAAGGTCTTGAATTAAATAAACAACATAATATGCATTTCCTCAGTGCCTTCCCCCACCTCAGGACGTCCCAAAGCGCTTCACAGCCAATGAAGTACTTTTTTTGAAGCGTGGTCACTGTTGTAATGTAGGAAACGCGGCAGCCAATTTGCGCACAGCAAGCTCCCACAAACAGCAATGTGATAAATGGCCAGATCATCTGGGGGTTTCTTTTTAAGTGATGTTGATTGAGGGATAAATATCGGTCCCAGGACACTGGGGAGAACTCCCACCTGCCCCCTGTTCCTTTTCATAGAATCATAGAAATTTACAGCACGGAAGGAGGCCATTCGGCCCATCGTGTCCGCGCCGGCCGACCAAGATCTATCCCAGCCTAATCCCACTCTCCAGCTCTCGGTCCATAGCCCTGTAGGTTACAGCACTTCAAGTGCATAGCCAAGCGCTTTTTAAATGCGATGAGGGTTTCTGCCTCTACTTTCAGGCAGTGAGTTCCAGACCCCCAGCACCCTCTGGGTGAAAATAATTCCCTCAAATCCCCTCTAAACCTCCAACCAATTACTTTAAATCTATGCCCCCCTGGTTATTGACCTCTCTGGTAAGGGGAAATAGGTCCTTCCTGTCCACTCTGTCTCGGCCCCTCCTAATTTTATACACCTCAATTTTTCCAATAGTGGCCCTGGGATCTGTTACACAC
>JASTWF010001367.1:47500-70000 GCA_030390025.1 Squalus acanthias | reverse complement strand
TGTGAGTGTGTGATAATGAGAGTGTGAGTGTGAGTGTGTAAGAAGTAACTCAAACTGCGAATGGACTTTGAAAACAGGACCCTTCTAATAATCCTGACAACACGCGATCCTGTGAGAAAGATATATTGTATGCATATTTATACAGAGCACAGTTAGTCAAAAGAAACCGACCTTATTATTCAGCAGGGAATTGTCAATATTCATTCATTTAAAACAAGATGCGATGAGATTTCTCTTGTCCAACATTGAGACATATAAGATTCTGAGGGGGATTGACAGGGTAGATGCTGAGAGATTGTTTCCCCCTGGCTGGAGAGTCTAGAACCAGGGGTCACAGTCTCAGGATAAGGGGTCGGCCATTTAGGACTGAGATGAGGAGGAATTTCTTCACTCAGAGGGTAGTGAATCTTTGGAATGCTCTACCCCAGAGGGCTGTGGAGGCTCAATCGTTGAGTATATTCAAGGCTGAGATCGATAGATTTTTGGACTCTAGGGGAATCAAGGGATATGGGGATCGGGCGGGAAAGTGGAGTTGAGGTCGATGATCAGCCATGATCTTATTGAATGGTGGAGCAGGCTCGAGGGGCCGAATGGCCGACTCCTGCTCCTGTTTCTTATGTTAAGATCCAGACAGTGAGTGGATCTCCTAATAAACCCCCTCCTGTCGATGGGCGGGAAACTCGTTCCTTGTTCCCAATAAATGCTTGTACTTTCTGCTCATTTATCTTACAGAGGGCAAGAGAGGGCAGCGGAAAGGAAGTGGCAACTCTAGACACCCCCTCCCCCTCCTCCCCCACCCCCCAAGACCAGGACAACCCTTCAGCGAATGGGTATCGGCCCCAGGAAGTCGAGGGTCGCGGAGGGGCCACATGACTCATTAATACCAGGAGACCATCACAGCACCGTGAATCCACATTGCCGGGAATCGGCAGTGCCCACACTTAGACCGTGTCACACTCCCCCGTGACACACCCACCGAGTACACATCCAGTAACTTAAGATCATAAGAGTTAGCATGCAGGATTCAGCCATTCTGCTCTCGAGCCTGCTCCGCCATTCAATAAGATCATGGCTGATCTTTGACCTCAGCTCCACTTTCCCGCCCGATCCCCATATCCTTCGATTCCCTTAGTGCCCAAGAATCTATCGATCTCTGTCTTGAATATACCCAACGGCTGAGCCTCCACAGCCCTCTGGGGCAGAGAATTCCAAAGATTCACCACCCTCTGAGTGAAGAAAGTCCTCCTCATCTCAGTCCTAAATGGCCGACCCCTTATCCTGAGACTGTGACCCCTGGTTCTAGACTCTCCAGCCAGGGGGGAAACAACCTCTCAGCATCTACCCTGTCAATCCCCTTCAGAATCTTGTATGTTTCAATGAGATCACCTATTCTTCTAAACTCCAGAGAGTACAGGCCCAATCTGCTCAATGTAGTGCGCTAGTGCATCTAGTGAACATTGGCCAATTACAGACTCGCCCAGTATACACTCGCTCAGTGCCCACGTATCACTGACACACCTCACACTCCAATACTCCTTTAGTAGTACACACTCACCAGCTTTGCACTCAGCTTGGACACACTCACCTGTTACATTCTCACCTGTTACACACTCGCTTGTTACACACTCACCTGTTACATTCTCGCGTGTTACACACTCGCCTGTTACACACTCAAATGTTACTCACTCAACTGTTACACGCTCACCTGTTACACGCTCACCTGTTACACGCTCCCTTGTTACACACTCGCCTGTTACACACTCGCCTGTTACACTCTCGCCTGTTACACTCTCGCCTGTTACACTCTCCCTTGTTACACTCGCGCCTGTTACACTCTCACCTGTTACACACGCGCCTGTCACACTCTCATCAGTTACACTCTCACCGGTTACACACTCACCTGTTACATACTCACCTGTTACACACTCAACTGTTACGCACTCAACTGTTACTCACTCAATTGTTACACACTCGCCTGTTATACACTCGCACCTGTTATACACTCGCACCTGTTACATTCTCACCTATTATACTCTCACCTGTTACACACTCCCTTGTTACACACTCGCATGTTACACTCTCGCCTGTTATACACTCGCCTGTTATACACTCACACCTGTTACATTCTCACCTATTATACTCTCACCTGTTACACACTCGCCTGTTACACTCTCGCCTGTTACACACTCGCCTGTTACACACTCGCCTGTTACACACTCAACTGTTACACTCTCGGCTGGTGCACACTCGCCTGTTACACTCTCGCCTGTTATACTCTTGCCTGTTACACTCTCGCCTGTTACACACTCAACTGTTACACGCTCGCCTGTTACACTCTCGCCTGTTATACACTCGCCTGTTACACACTCGCCTGTTAAATACTTGCCTGTTACACACTCAACTGTTACACACTCAACTGTTACACTCTCGGCTGGTGCACACTCGCCTGTTACACTCTCGTCTGTTAAATACTTGCCTGTTACACACTCGCCTGTTACACTCTCGCCTGTTACACACTCACCTGTTACACACTCACCTGTTACACTCTTGCCTGTTACGCTCTCGCCTGTTATACACTCGCCTGTTACACACTCGCCTGTTACACACTCCCTTGTAATACACTCGCCTGTTACACACTCCCTTGTAATACTCACCTGTTACACACTCACCTGTTACACCCTCACCTGTTATACACTCGCCTGTTACACACTCCCTTGTAATACACTTGCCTGTTACACCCTCACCTGTTATACACTCGCCTGTTACACCCTCACCTGTTATACACTCGCCTGTTACACACTCCCTTGTAATACTCACCTGTTATACACTCGCCTGTTATACACTTGCCTGTTACACACTCGCCTGTTACACTCTCACCTGTTACACACTCACCTGTTACACACTCAATTGTTACACACTCGCCTGTTATACACTCGCCTGTTACACACTCCCTTGTAATACACTCGCCTGTAATACACTCACCTGTTATACACTCACCTGTTACGCACTCACCTGTTACGCACTCACCTGTTGCACTCTCACCTGTTGCACTCTCACCTGTTATACACTTGCCTGTTACACTCTCACCTGTTATACACCTACCTGTTACACACTCCCTTGTAATACACTCGCCTGTTACACCCTCGCCTGTTATACACTCGCCTGTTACACCCTCACACGTTATACGCTCGCCTGTTATACACTCACCTGTTACACACTCCCTTGTAATACACTCGCCTGTCACACTCTCACCGGTTACACACTCACCTGTTACACCCTCGCCTGTTATGCACTTGCAGGTTACACTCTCACATGTTACACACTCACCTGTTACACACTCACCTGTTACACACTCACCTGTTACACACTCACCTGTTACGCACTCACCTGTTATGCACTCACCTGTTACGCACTCACCTGTTACACACTCACCTGTTATACACTCACCTGTTACACACTCACCTGTTATGCACTCACCTGTTACACACTCACCTGTTATGCACTCACCTGTTATGCACTCACCTGTTATGCACTCACCTGTGATGCACTCAACTGGGAGAGCACCACAAAGGCGAAGCAGGCCCGTCCCTTCCATTGCTAAAATGCTGCAGGCGTGATTATTCACCAGCTCCGGATAATAAGAGGTTTGGAACATTACAGCAGGATTGCTGTTAAACGCTGGTTCATGCCTCGTTAAGATGCAGCGGTACCTGCTGTTTGATGTGAGCATCTATTCCCCGCTCAGTTGCTAAGATCATCTGGCATAGCGTTGCTGAGAGCAATCACACTGAGATGTATAATTGCCCAGGATCCGATTTAAAGGCAATTTATTCCTCTAATTTCTATATGTTTGGTGTGTGCGTGTGTGTTTTTGTGACATTTATTTGCTTCAGCTGAAATCTCTTAATGTTAAATCTACATCAAGTAAAATCTTGCAATAAACCCACAATGTGGTGCTCCCAGCTGTTTGCTTATTGGCGGTTGCATGGAGGGGATTAATAGAGTGTTAAACAACAGCACTTAATTTCCCTCTCACTCTCTCTCTCTGCCTCCAGTAACCAATATGCAGAACCAAATAATTGAAAAAGCATCCATTAGATTTTAAGTGGTGAATAATTATGGTTTGGAGGCTGGGAGGGGAACTGGGTTCGAGAGTGATTCTAACCAATGGAAGATGGGTCCAATCCAGATTAAAACATGAGGATAAAATATACACGGCCTTTCTGCTATAATGGTGAAATTAATTTCGGACAGTGTAGAGGGAGCTTTACTCTGTATCTAACCCCGTGCTTTACCTACCCTGGGAGTGTTTGATGGGACAGTGTAGAGGGAGCTTTACTCTGTATCAAACCCGTGCTGTACCTGTCCTGGGAGTGTTTGATGGGACAGTGTAGAGGGAGCTTTACTCTGTATCAAACCCGTGCTGTATCTGCCCTGGGAGTGTTTGATGGGACAGTGTAGAGGGAGCTTTACTCTGTATCTAACCCGTGCTGTATCTGTCCTGGGAGTGTTTGATGGGGACAGTGTAGAGGGAACTTTACTCTGTATCTAACCCCGTGCTGTACCTGCCCTGGGAGTGTTTGATGGGACAGTGTAGAGGGAGCTTTACTCTGTATCTAACCCTGTGCTGTACCTGCCCTGGGGGTGTTTGATGGGACAGTGTAGAGGGAGCTTTACTCTGTATCTAACCCATGCTGTACCTGTCCTGGGAGTGTTTGATGGGACAGTGTAGAGGGAGCTTTACTCTGTATCAAACCCGTGCTGTATCTGCCCTGGGAGTGTTTGATGGGACAGTGTAGAGGGAGCTTTACTCTGTATCTAACCCGTGCTGTATCTGTCCTGGGAGTGTTTGATGGGGACAGTGTAGAGGGAACTTTACTCTGTATCTAACCCCGTGCTGTACCTGCCCTGGGAGTGTTTGATGGGACAGTGTAGAGGGAGCTTTACTCTGTATCTAACCCTGTGCTGTACCTGCCCTGGGGGTGTTTGATGGGACAGTGTAGAGGGAGCTTTACTCTGTATCTAACCCGTGTGTACCTGCCCTGCGAGTGTTTGATGGGGACAGTGTAGAGGGAGCTTTACTCTGTATCTAACCCCGTGCTGTACCTGCCCTGTGAGTGTTTGATGGGGACAGTGTAGAGGGAGCTTTACTCTGTATCTAACCCTGTGCTGTACCTGCACTGGGAGTGCTTGATGGGACAGTGTAGAGGGAGCTTTACTTTGTAACTAACCCGTGCTGTACCTGCCCTGGGAGTGTTTGATGGGGCAGTGTAGAGTGTGCTTTACTCTGTATCTAACCCGTGCTGTACCTGCACTGGGAATGTTTGATGGGACAGTGCAGAGGGAGGTATACTCTGTATCTAACCTGTGCTGTACCGGCCCCTGGGATTGTTTGATGGGACAGTGTAAGGGGAGGAGAGGGACTGTCTTGGGTATATTAATGGAATAATGTGATTTTTTTAATACATTGGAAATGCAGGCAAGGTCGGCATAACCAGGACAAATTTTGTTACTTTAGACCCCCACCCCCTCCCCGCTCAGCACTGCCCCTCCGACAGTACGGCTCTCCCTCAGTACTGCCCCTCTGACAGTGCGGCGCTCCCTCAGTACTGCCCCTCCGACAGTGCACCGCTCCCTCAGTACTGCCTCACCGACAGTGCGGCGCTCCCTCAGTACTGCCCCTCCGACAGTGCGGCGCTCCCTCAGTACTGCCCCTCTGACAGTGCTGCGCTCCCTCAGTACTGCCCCTCCGACAGTGCACCGCTCCCTCAGTACTGCCCCTCCGACAGTGCGGCGCTCCCTCAGTACTGCCCCTCCGACAGTGCGGTGCTCCCTCAGTACTGCCCCTCCGAAAGTGCGGCGCTCCCTCAGTACTGCCCCTCTGACAGTGCGGCGCTCCCTCAGTACTGCCCCTCCGACAGTGCGGCGCTCCCTCAGTACTGCCCCTCCGACAGTGCGGCACTCCCTCAGTACTGCCCCTCCGACAGTGCACCGCTCCCTCAGTACTGCCCCTCCGACAGTGCGGCGCTCCCTCGGTACCGCCCCTCCGACAGTGCGGCGCTCCCTCAGTACTGCCCCTCTGACAGTGCGGCGCTCCCTCAGTACTGCCCCTCCGACAGTGCGGCGCTCCCTCGGTACTTCCCCTCCGACAGTGCGGCGCTCCCTCAGTACTGCCCCTCTGACAGTGCGGTGCTCCCTCAGTACTGCCCCTCCGACAGTGCACCGCTCCCTCAGTACTGCCCCTCCGACAGTGCGGCGCTCCCTCAGTACTGCCCCTCCGACAGTGCGGCGCTCCCTCAGTACTGCCCCTCTGACAGTGCACCTTACTGAAATTCCAGGCGCGACACCCACTCATTCAAGAGTTAAACTTGAGGTGGGGAAAGGGAATATGTTTTTATCAGACCTTTCAAACCGGTTACCTCCACCGCCTAGAAGGACAAGGGCAGCAGGCGTATGGGAACACCACCACCTCCAAGTTCCCCTCCGAGTCACACACACCATCCTGACTTTGGAAATATATCGGCCGTTCCTTCATCGTTGCTGGGTCAAAATCCTGGAACTCCCTCCCTAACAGCACTGTGGGAGCACCTTCACCACACGGGGCTCCAGCGGTTCAAGCAGGCGGCTCACCACCACCTTCTCAAGGGGCGACTAGGGACGGGCAATAAATGCCGGCCCTGCCAGCGTCGCCCACATCCCATGAATGAATAAAAGAAACTCTATATGTGACCAGTCCCTGAGACCATTACTGCATCTCTTAGTGAAAAGCAATGATGTTACTGATAAGAATATGGAATTAGTGGCTGCAGCTCATGATGAATACCGGAACGTTATAACACTTTGCAAAGCCCAGCGGGGTGTGAGAGAGAAATTGAACAATTAGCATTTTTACTTTCTGCACAGAAGCACTGCTTGCTTAACACGAGCTGCAACATCAGCAGAATTTTGAAGGGAGATCTATCAGCTGCAGGTCGAGGCCTTGGAGAGGGTGCGGAGGAGATTGACCAGAATGGTACCAGGGGATCAAAGAGTTCAGTGACGTGGAGAGACTGGAGAAGCTGGGGTCGTTCTCCTTGGAGCAGGGAAGGTTAAGGAGGGAGATTTAATAGAGGTGTTCAAAATTATGAGGGGTTTTTGATCGAGTCGAGAGGGAGAAAGTGTTTCCAGTGGCAGGAGGGTCGGTAACCAGAGGACACAGATTTAAGATAATCGGCAAAAGACCCAGAGGTGGAGATGAGGAGAAATGTTTTTAACGCAACGAGTTGTTGTGATCTGGAACGCGCTGCCTGAAAGGGCGGTGGGAGCAGATTCAATTGTAACTTTCAAAAGGAGAATTGGATAAATACTTGAAGGGGAAAAATTCACAGGGCTACGGGGGAAAGAGCAGGGGGGAGAGCGGGACTAATTGGAGAGCTCGTTCAAAGAGCCGGCACAGGCACGATGGACCGAATGGCCTCCTCCTGTGCTGCGTCATTCTAAGATTCTACAATCAGTCACACCAAAAGCATCTCATGTTCTACCTAAAGATAAGATGAGTTGGACAACCAGCTGGGCTTGTTTCTAATTACGAGCCAATTGCCCTCTGCCTTGCCCGTGGTGTTTGCATGAACATGCGTACATATATTAGTGTTGACAGAGTTGAGGGCAACCAACATCATTAAAAAAGAGGGAATTGTTGGCATAAATGCAGAGTGCCGCTGGATCTTTTACGTCCACCTGAGAGGGCAGACGGGGACTCGGTTTAACGTCACATCCAAAAGACGGCACCACTGACAGTGCGGCGCTCCCGCAGTACTGCCCCTCCGACAGTGCGGCGCTCCCTCAGTACTGCCCCTCCGATAGTACGGTGCTCCCTCAGTACTGCCCCTCCGACAGTGCGGCGCTCCCTCAGTACTGCCCCTCCGACAGTGAGGCGCTCCCTCAGTACCGCCCCTCCGACAGTGCGGCTCTCCCTCAGTACCGCCCCTCCGACAGTGCGGCGCTCCCTCAGTACTGCCCCTCCGACAGTACGGCACTCCCTCAGTACTGCCCCTCCAACAGTGCGGCACTCCCTCAGTACTGCCCCTCCGACAGTGCGGCACTCCCTCAGTACTGCCCCTCCAACAGTGCGGCGCTCCCTCAGTACTGCCCCTCCGACAGTGCGGCGCTCCCTCAGTACTGCCCCTCCGACAGTGCGGCGCTCCCTCAGTACTGCCCCTCCGACAGTGCGGCGCTCCCTCAGTACTGCCCCTCCGACAGTGCGGCGCTCCCTCAGTACCGCCCCTCCGACAGTGCGGCGCTCCCTCAGTACCGCCCCTCCGACAGTGCGGCGCTCCCTCAGTACCGCCCCTCCGACAGTGCAGCGCTCTCTCAGTACTGCCCCTCCGACAGTGCACCGCTCTCTCAGTACTGCCCCTCCGACAGTGCAGTGCTCCCTCAGTACCGCCCCTCCGACAGTGCGGCGCTCCCTCAGTACCGCCCCTCCGACAGTGCAGCGCTCTCTCAGTACTGCCCCTCCGACAGTGCAGCGCTCTCTCAGTACTGCCCCTCCGACAGTGCAGCGCTCCCTCAGTACCGCCCCTCCGACAGTGCAGCGCTCTCTCAGTACTGCCCCTCCGACAGTGCAGCGCTCCCTCAGTACCGCCCCTCCGACAGTGCGGTGTTCCCTCAGTACCGCCCCTCCGACAGTGCAGCGCTCTCTCAGTACTGCCCCTCCGACAGTGCGGCGCTCCCTCAGTACCGCCCCTCTGACAGTGCGGCGCTCCCTCAGTACTGCCCCTCTGACGGTGCGGCGCTCCCTCAGTACCGCCCCTCCGACAGTGCGGCACTAAGAGTGTGCTCAAGTCTCTGGAATGGGACCTGAATGTACGACCTTCTGACTCGGAGCTGAGTGAGAGTTATCTAGTTGGCCAAGGCTGGCACCTTAGCGAGATAGAAAATTCCAATTATAAATGTCAACTTGAAATGTTGACTTGAAAATGTTACACAAACATAATAACACAATGTTACGCTTTTGGGACAGAAAGTGGGTGCATATAAAAATGTTAATGTAATATCGCCACTAGCTAAAAGCCCATATCATTGGTCATGGGGAGTTGGGGGAAATGTTGGTTTATAATAGGAACAATTCCCTCCCTAAACCACTCTGCCTCTCTCTCTCCTCCTTTAAGATGCTCCTTAAAACCTCTCTCTTTGACCAAGCTTTTGGTCACCTGTCCTAATATCTCTTTATGTGTCTCGGGGCCAAATTTTGTCTGATATTCGCTCCTGTGAAGCACCCTTGGGACGTTTTACTACGTTAAAGGTGCTATATAAATGCAGGTTGTTTTTGTTGAGTGTGACGCGGAAAGTGTGACACTCACTGGAAGTGACTGTCCTAAACAAAGCATTTAATATATTAAATCAGTCTCTCGTGGCATACGGCGAGTCAAGAACAAGTGTCGTCTTCTGGCAAAGTGGGGTTAGGGGGTGTGCGATAGTAAGACCAATATACAAGGACATAATTCAGCCCCCATTTAAAAGTCATAGGGGTAGAAATTAGGTCGTGCCCCATTTGGGGCGCAAATATCGTCTGGACGCAAATATTAGCGCCTGGCGCTAATTATCGGCACTGACTGGAAACTTCACTTTTACCGCCCCGGGAGGTGAGTGGAGCGCTAAAGCAGGCGCTGCACACCTGTCTTAAGGCGCAAAGGCCAAGGAGTGAGGCGCTAACTCAGAGCGTTGGCGAAGCTCATGTAATGTCAGTCAGCAATGGAACACACACACAATGGAACGGGCCAGTTCTTAAAGGGGATGGTTAATCTTGCTTTCCATCCACATCCTGTTCATTGCAGCCTTGAATCTCGGCCTGGAGAGACTTGCACATCAAATGTGCTGGAAAGAACAATGGAGAGTACCAGGCAAAGAGCTCAGAGTGCAGCTCCCACAGTCTCTGCTAAATCGATACAAGGAATGGCAAATCAAAATGAACCTGCAAAGTGCTGCTCAGTACCCAAAACTCCTTCACACAACGTTAAATCTCTCCAGAAGTCTCTCCCTCTCTCTCTCAGAATGCGTAGTTCAAAAATGCCACCAACAATAAAAGACAGGAAGAGGCCCCCTTTAAATAGCGCCCCCCCCAGCCCCACAGCGATTGATAGCGTTCCAGTCTTCTGGTCGTTGGAAGCGCCAGGCGGTAAGGCAGGGGGCGCCACTCAATTTCCGCTCCGGGGCGCCACAAGGGCGTTGCACCATGGAATGACGTCACAATCTGCGCGCGCAGGTGGTCGCAGCGGTAAGTTTTAGCGCCGCCACACAATGTCAAGTTAAGTTCCCGAGCGGCGCAAACATCGCTGCGCCCGGGTGTTAGCGGCTTTGCGCCCCATTAGCGCCCTCTTAAGGCGCTAACGGGAGGCACAACCAACTGAATTTTTACCCCATAGAATCATAAAAATTTATGGCACAGAATGAGGTCATTCGGCCCATTGTGTCTATGCCGGTCGAAAAAGAGCCATCCAGCCTAATCCCACTTTCCAGCTCTTGGTCCGTAGCCTTGTCGATTACGACACTTCAAGTGCATATCCAAGTACTTTTTAAATGCGATGAGGGTTTCTGCCTCTACCGCCCTTTCAGGCAGTGAGTTCCAGACCCCCACCAGCCTCTGTGTAAAAAAAGTTCCCCTCAACTCTCGTCTAATCCTTCTACCAATTACTTTAAATCTATGCCCCCTGGTTATTGACCCCTCTGCTAAGGGGAAATAAGTCCTTCCTATCCACTCTATCTAGGCCCCTCGTAATTTTATACACCTCAATTAAATCTCCCCTCAGCCTCCTCTGTTCCAAGGAAAACAATCCCAGCCTATCCAATCTTTCCTCACAGCTAAAAATCTCCTCTGCACCCCCTCTAGTGCAATCACATCTTTCCTGTAATGTAGTGACCAGATCTGTACGCAACTTGAACATAATAATATAAGAATTAGGAGCAGGAATCGGCCATTCAGCCCTTCGAGCCTGCTCTTTCATTCAACAAGATCATGGCTGATCTTCTACCTCAACTCCACTCTCCCACACCATCCCCATATCCCTTGATTCCATTAGTGTTCAAAAATCAATCAATCTCCATCTTGAATATACTCAATGACTGAGGCGCCACAGCCCTCTGGGGCAGAGAATTCCAAAGATTCACCACCCTCCGAGTGAAGAAATTCCTCCTCATCTCAGTCCTAAATGGCCGACTCCTTATCCTGAGACTGTGACCCCTGGTTCTAGACTCCCCAGCCAGGGGAAACATCCTCTCAGCATCTACCCTGTCAAGCCCTGAAAGATGAGACGTCCTTATTTTTACATATAAAGAAAGAACTTGCATTTATGTAGCACCTTTCACGAGCCCAGGATGTCCCAACGTGCTTCACAGCCAATGAAGTACTTTCTGAACTGTAGTTACTGTTGTAGTGTAAGAAATATATATATATATACATAATATAGTCCCTCTCTAAATTCTATATCCATGTTTATAACAGAAATTGGCAATGTAAACATGTCACGGTGTAATTACACCCTCCCACCAGTTGCAGCAAGGCAGTTTACATTATTAATGTGGACATAGACATTTATGAGGGAAAAGTTGACAGGAAGTGCATGCAAGGATGTCAAATATATATATATATATATATTAATAGATGGATGGCTATATATTCCATGTTTACCTTCGTTGCATTCATCACTGTTTTAAATGAAATAAAATATTCCCCTTTGCTTAGTAATTAAATTAAATTGCCCCACAATTACTAAAATATTCATCTGGTTAAATCGCTAAAGCATGCAATTAGATGTTCAGACTGTAATGTATTGCATCGAGGAGCTCACATCTTATATTTTCCCCTTTTAATGTGTTTATTTTGTGATAGCTCATTAATTTTATGGCCCAGGTCCTTCAGGGGCCACTAATGTAATCAAAAGTGAATAGAGTGAATGTGCACTGCAGAACATTTTAACCAGGCACTTTGGAGCTTGATGATATTGCAATTTACAATCATAGAATTGTTATCCACTGATGATGGAACCACATGAGATCTGATCCCTATTATTCTTTCTTCTTCCACTGAACTCCCTTCATCTACCGTAGGCAACAACTGTTCACTGAGGTATGGGTTCTCTGGGAATTATACCCCCTCCCCACTTCTTCCTACTAACTTGTATTTTTTTTTTACTTCATTCTCAGAATGTAGGCATCACTGGCTCCCACTGAACAGCGCCTTCACCACATGGACTGCAGGAGTTCAAGAAGAAAGCCCACCACCACCTTCACATGAGCAACTGGGTATAGTCAGTAAATGCCGAACTTGCCAGCGACGCCCACATCTTGAGAATGAATAAAACAAACACAAAAATGACAGCTGTATGGCTTGGACCCAAAAGCCAACATGAGTTGAGTTGGGTTGGGTTGGGTTGAGTTGGGTTGTGTTGAGTTATGTTGAGTTGGGTTGGGTTGAGTTGGGTTGAGTTGTGTTGAGTTGGGTTGAGTTGGGATGAGTTGTGTTGGGATGAGTTGTGTGAGTTGTGTTGAGTTGGGTTGAGTTGGGTTGGGATGAGTTGTGTGAGTTGGGTTGAGTTGGGATGAGTTGGGATGAGTTGGGTTGAGTTGGGATGAGTTGTGTTGGGATGAGTTGTGTTGAGTTGTGTTGAGTTGTGTTGAGTTGTGTTGAGTAGGGTTGTGTTGAGTTGGGTTGAGTTGTGTTGGGTTGAGTTGTGTTGAGTTGTGTTGAGTTGTGTTGAGTTGTGTTGAGTTGTGTTGTGTTGAGTTGAGTTGGGTTGAGTTGTGTTGAGTTGTGTTGAGTTGAGTTGTGTTGAGTTGGGATGAGTTGTGTTGAGTTGGGTTGAGTTGTGTTGAGTTGTGTTGAGTTGTGTTGAGTTGGGTTGAGTTGAGTTGAGTTGTGTTGAGTTGGGATGAGTTGGCTTGAGTTGAGTTGAGTTGGGTTGAGTTGAGTTGGGTTGAGTTGTGTTGAGTTGGGTTGAGTTGGGTTGAGTTGTGTTGTGATGAGTTGTGTTGAGTTGGGTTGAGTTGGGTTGAGTTGGGTTAAGTTGTGTTGAGTTGGGTTGAGTTGAGTTGGGTTGGGTTGGGTTGGGTGGAGTTGGGTTGAGTTGGGTTGGGTTGGGTGGAGTTGGGTTGAGTTGAGTTGAGTTGTGTTGAGTTGTGTTGAGTTGGGATGAGTTGTGTTGAGTTGGGGTGAGTTGTGTTGAGTTGAGTTGGGTTGAGTTGGGGTGAGTTGGGTTGGGTTGTGTTGAGTTATGTTGAGTTGGGCTGGGTTGAGTTGGGTTAAGTTGGGTTGGGTTGAGTTGGGTTGAGTTGGGTTGAGTTGGGTTGAGTTGTGTTGAGTTGGGATGAGTTGGGATGAGTTGGGATGAGTTGTGTTGAGTTGGGGTGAGTTGTGTTGAGTTGAGTTGGGTTGAGTTGGGTTGAGTTGGGGTGAGTTGGGCTGGGTTCAGTTGGGTTGAGTTGGGTTGGGTTGAGTTGGGTTGAGTTGGGTTGAGTTGTGTTGAGTTGGTTGAGTTGGGATGAGTTGGGGTGAGTTGGGGTGAGTTCGGTTGGGTTGTGTTGAGTTGTGTTGAGTTGGGTTGAGTTGGGTTGGGTTGAGTTGGGTTGAGTTGGGTTGGGTTGAGTTGTGTTGAGTTGGGTTGGGTTGGGTTGAGTTGGGTTGGGTTGAGTTGAGTTGAGTTGGGTTGGATTGGGTTGGGTTGAGTTGAGTTGGGTTGAGTTGGGTTGGGTTGAGTTGGGTTGGGTTGAGTTGGGTTGGGTTGAGTTGGGTTGAGTTGGGTTGGGTTGAGTTGGGTTGAGTTGAGTTGCGTTGGGTTGGGTTGGGTTGAGTTGAGTTGGGTTGGGTTGAGTTGAGTTGGGTTGAGTTCAGTTCAGTTCGGTTCAGTTGACTTGAGTTGAGTTCGGTTGGGTGGAGTTCGGTTGAGTTGATAAGAACATAAGAACATAAGAATTAGGAGCAGGAGTAGGCCAAACGGCCCTTCGAACCTGCTCCGCCATTCTATAAGATCATGGCTGATCTTCAACCTCAACTCCACTTTCACAGCCGATCTCCATATTTCTAAGATTCTACGATACAGCCCCTGCCGCAATGAAGCATCCCATTGGCTGGTAAATGAATCCGAGGATTTTTGCCCCCATTCTCCCACCCATAGTCACCGCGTCAATCCGTGTGAAGAACTTGATACCAGTCCTAAAATTTCCCCTTTACTAGTTTGAACCTGTCCTACTTCCTCAGTTTAATTTAAAATAAGATTCTGGATTTTCTCTTTTCCATTCTCACTAACTATCACCTCGCATTTCTATAGCTACTTGCACGAACTCAGGACGTCCCAACATGCTTTACAGCCAATGACGTACTTTATTGAAGTGTGGTCACTGCTGCAGTGTAAGGAAAAGAGGTAGCCAAATGGCGCACAGCAAGATCCCACAAACAGCGATGTGATAAATGACGGGGTAATCTGTCTCAGTGATGTTGGTTGACGAGGGGACAATATTGGCCCAGACTGACATTGACTGAGCCACGGCTCACACCATAAATGCATTATTTTGAGAAGATGGGTGGGAGTGGGGGTGCACCTACACAAACCTTTGAAGGTGGCAGGACAAGTTTAGAAGGCTGTTAAAAGAGCTTACGGAATCCGTGGCTTTATAAATAGAGTGAAGTACAAAAGCAAGGGAGTTACGCTAAAGCTTTATAAATCACTGCTTAGGCCCCAGCTGGAGGATGTCAAGGGCCTTGGAGAGGGTGCAGAGGAGATTTACCAGAATGGTACCAGGGGATGAGGGACTTCAGATATGCGGAAACACTGGAGAAGCTGGAATTGTTCTCCTTTGAGCGGAGAAGGTTAAGGGAAGATTTAATAATGGAGTTCAAAATTATGAAGGGATTTGATTAGAGTAGATAGGGAGAAACCTTTTGGCCTTTATTACAAGAGGATTTGAGTATAAGAGTAAAGACGTCTTACTGCAATTATACAGGGCCCTGGTGAGACCACACCTGGAGTGCTGTGTACAGTTTTGGTCTCCTTACCTAAGGAAGAATATACTTGCCATAGAGGGAGTGCAACAAAGGTTCACCAGACTGGTTCCTGGGATGAGTGGGGTTGTCCTATGATGAGAGATTGAGTAGACTAGGCCTATATTCTCTAGAGTTTAGAAGAATGAGGGGTGATCTCATTGAAACATATAAAATTCTTACAGGGCTTGACAGGGTAGATGCAGGGAGGATGTTTCCCCTGGCTGGGGAGTCTCGAACCAGGGGTCACAGTCTCAGGATAAGGGGTTGGCCATTTAGGACTGAGATGAGGAGAAAGTTCTTCACTCAGAGGGTGGTGAATCTCTGGAATTCTCTACACCAAAGGGCTGTGGAGGTTCAGTCGTTGAGTACATTCAAGACAGAGATCGATAGATTTTTGAATATTGAGGGAATCAAGGGATTTGATTAGAATAGATAGGGAGAAAAGGCAGAGGACACAGATTGAAGATAATCGGTAAAAGAACCAGAGGGGGAGATGAGGAGGATTTGTTTTTTACGCAGCGAGTTGTTGTGATCTGGAACGCGCTGCCTGAAAGGGCGGTGGGAGCAGATTCAATAGTAACTTTCAAAAGGGGAATCGGATAAATACTTGAAGGGGAAAAATTCACAGGGCTACGGGGGAAAGAGCAGGGGGGGGGAGAGTGGGACTAATTGGAGAGCTCGTTCAAAGAGCCGGCACAGGCACGATGGGCCGAATGGCCTCCTCCTGTGCTGTATGAGTCTATGGGACTGGGAGGGGGGAGAAAGGATGGGCTCCGAAGAAATTCCAAACCTGTTATGTTACAAAAAAAGAGTTTGCAGTGATTCAGCTGACAGGAACTGTAACAGTCATTAGGATTCGACCTCCTCACCCTTGAACTGCCCGGGGACCAATCTGACCAGGTCACTCCCTCAGAACTGAGCCCAGAGATCCATCCACCCCACTTGCCTGAACCCGTTGTCACTTTGACAAATTAGGTCGAGGGATGAGCGTCTAACAGGGTCGGTGCCTCTCTGTAGAATTGCACCCACCCCCTTTTAAGTCTGTGTTTCTTGGAATCGGCCCGTGTGCGGGAATCACGGGCTATATTGAGAGCGGGCAAGGTACCTGGGGAATAATTCAACCAGCTCTGGAACTCACACCGGGCATCGAACTCGATCCGAATCAGACACATAAACATCACTCAACACAGGCAGACAGACTGACAGGCCGAGAGACAGACAGTTGTACACAGAGATATACAGAGTGCCCTGGGAGATTTATTCTGTATCTAACCCCGTGCTGTACCTGCCCTGGGAGTGTTTGATGGGACAGTGTAGAGGGAGCTTTACTCTGTATCTAACCCCATGCTGTACTTGCCCTGGGAGTGTTTGATTGGACAGTGTAGAGGGAGCTTTACTCTGTATCTAACACCGTGCTGTACCTGCCCTGGGAGTGTTTGATGGGACAGTGTAAAGGGAGCTTTACTCTGTATCTAACCCCGTGCTGTACCTGCCCTGGGAGCGTTTGATGGGACAGTGTAAAGGGAGCTTTACTCTGTATCTAACCCCGTGCTGTACCTGCCCTGGGAGTGTTTGATGGTCATGATGCGGAGATGCCGGTGTTGGACTGGGGTGGACAAAATTGAGAGGTCGCACAACACCAGGTTATAGTCCAACAGTTTTATTTGAAATCACAAGCTTTCGGAGCTATCGATTGCCCCTTCCTCAGGTGAAGTAAATTAGATACAGTGTTTGATGGGGCAGTGTAGAGGGAGCTTTACTCTGTATCTAACCCCGTGCTGTACCTGCCCTGGGAATATTTGATGGGAGAGTGTAGAGGGAGCTTTACTCTGTATCTAACCCCGTGCTGTACCTGCCCTGGGAGTGTTTGATGGGGACAGTGTAGAGGGAGCTTTACTCTGTATCTAACACGTGTTGTACCTGCCCTGGGAGTGTTTGATGGGACAGTGTAGAGGGAGCTTTACTCTGTATCTAACCCCGTGCTGTACCTGTCCTGGGAGTGTTTGATGGGGACAGTGTAGAGGGAACTTTACTCTGTATCTAACCCGTGCTGTACCTGCCCTGGGAGTGTTTGATAGTGGTCATGATGCGGAGATGCCGGTGTTGGACTGGGGTGGACAAAATTGAGAGGTCGCACAACACCAGGTTATAGTCCAACAGTTTTATGTGAAATCACAAGCTTTCGGAGCTATCGATTGCTCCTTCCTCAGGTGAAGCACTTCACCTGAGGAAGGAGCAATCGATAGCTCCGAAAGTTGTGATTTCACATAAAACTGTTGGACTATAACCTGGTGTTGTGCGACCTCTCAGTGTTTGATAGGACAGTGTAGAGGGAGATTTAACCCATGACCTGGGATTGCCTCATGTTGATGCTATTCTCCGCCCGCAGGAGGAGTGTCCAGTGAAACCGATACGTGACCTTGTTCCTTCTGTAACTCCTCATTGATCCTGCGTTCAGGGAGCGCAGACATTGAAAAATATTCTCCTTCCTTCATGTAATTTTTCATACACTGAAGGATATTCCCTGAAGCCCTATTCGTGTTCCAACTCATGCACGAACCTATTTCTGTCTCTTGCTGGGTAAGTGGTGAGTTAAGGTGTGGAAGGAAAATGCTCAGAGAACGCGGGCTCAGTCTTGTTGTCGCCTGTCTTCTCTCGACACCAAAACGCATTTGCTACGAATTCAGGTCTGTCGTAAATACATTCTGGGGATCTGTCGTTCCCTCAAGCCCCCTGAGGGTCGTCCTGTTACAAGAACTCGCATCTATCCAGCGCCTTTCACCTTGGAAAACATTCCAAGGCGTGTCACAGGAGAGTAAAATCAGGCAAAATTCCACTCCGAGCCCCATAAGGAGATATTAGGACAGGTGACCAAAAGCTTGGTCAAAGAGGGAGGTTTTAAGGAGCGTCTTAAAGGAGGAGAGAGTGAGAGGGAGAGGCGGAGAGGTTTAGGGAGGGAATTCCAGAGCTTAGGGCCCAGGCAGCTGAAGGCACGGCCGCCAATGGTGGAGCGATGGAAATCTGAGTGCTGAGGGAGCGCCGCACTGTCGGAGGGGCAGTACTGAGGGAACGGCGCACTGTCGGAGGGGCAGTACTGAGGGAGCGCCGCACTGTCGGAGGGGCAGTACTGAGGGAGCGCCGCACTGTCGGAGGGTCAGTACTGAGGGAGCGCCGCACTGTCGGAGGGGCAGTACTGAGGGAGCGCCGCACTGTCGGAGGGGCAGTACTGAGGGAGCGCCGCACTGTGGGAGGGGCGGTACTGAGGGAGCGCCGCACTGTCGGAGGGGCAGTACTGAGGGAGCGCCGCACTGTCGGAGGGGCAGTACTGAGGGAGCGACGTACTGTCGGAGGGGCAGTACTGAGGGAGCGCCGCACTGTTGGAGGGTCAGTACTGAGGGAGCGCCGCACTGTCGGAGGGGCAGTACTGAGGGAGCGCCGCACTGTCGGAGGGGCAGTACTGAGGGAGCGCCGCACTGTCGGAGGGGCAGTACTGAGGGAGCACCGCATTGTCGGAGGGGCAGTACTGAGGGAGCACCGCATTGTCGGAGGGGCAGTACTGAGGGAGCGCCGCACTGTGGGAGGGGCAGTACTGAGGGAGCGCCGCACTGTCAAAGGGGCAGTACTGAGGGAGCCCCGCACTGTCAGAGGGGCAGTACTGAGGGAGCGCCGCACTGTGGGAGGTGCTGTCTTTTGGATGAGACATTAAACCGAGGCCCCATCTGCTCTCTCAGGTGGATTTAAAAGATCCCACGGCCACTATTTCAAAGAAGAGCAGGGGGGAATTCTCTCCGATGTCCTGGGAGCAATATTTATCCCTCAAACCAACATCACTAAAACAGATGATCTGGTCATTTAACTCATTGCTGTTTGTGGGAGCTTGCTGTGCGCAATTTGGCTGCCGCGTTTCCGACATTACAACAGCGACTACGCTTGAAAAAAAGTACCTCATTGGCTGTGAAGCGCTTTGGGACTTCCTGAGCTGGTGAAAGGCGCTGGAGAAATGCATGTTTGTTCTACCTTGTTCTTCATGTTGTCTGGCCCATTTATGATCTCATGTAACGAGACTTGCTCTCTGTGTAATAGGTACAAGGAAGGTCGACAGGGTTAAACCTGTGCAGGATTTTCAAGCGAGTCGAACCCAGCCTTGAGGCTCTGCTTGACAATCAGGACCAAGGGTCTTGCTTTGAACTGAGCAGCCTCAGACTAGCTATTCAGATGCGAAGGAGATACAATCTTAAACCGTCTGTCCCACTGCTGCGCCCAGTCTGGTGTGAAGACTGTGAATCTACCTTCACAGTTAGCTCGCTCTCTCTCTGCTCTTTCACAGCATCTTCTACCTCCTCTCTCCCTCCGTCTCCCTCCCCGCATCTCCCTCCGTCTCCCTCCCTCCATCTCTCTCTCCCCGCAACTCCCTCATTCCGTCTCTCTCCCTCCCTCCGTCTCCCTCCCTCCGTCTCTCTCTCTCTCCCTCCCTCCATCTCCCTCTGTCTCTCTCTCCCCACATCTCCCTCCCTCCGTCTCCCTCCCTCCATCTCCCTCTGTCTCTCTCTCCCCGTACCTCCCTCACTCCATCTCCCTCCATCTCTCTCTCTCTCCCTCCCTCCATCTCCCTCTGTCTCTCTCTCCCCACATCTCCCTCCCTCCGTCTCTCTCTCTCTCTCTCTCCCCATCTCCCTCCCTGGCCGAAAGGCCTGTTTCTGTGCTGTGAATAATGTGTGCCATATCCTCTCTCTCTCGCTCTCTCTGTTTCTGTCTTTCTCTCCCTCCCTCCTTCTCTCTCTCTCTATCTCGCTCTCACACTCTCTCCCTCCATCTCCCTCTCCCTTCTCATCTCATCCTCAGACTCGACTATTCCAACGCTCTCCTGGCCGGCCTCCCACATTCCACCCTCCGTAAACTTGAGCTCATCCAGAACTCTGCTGCCCCCCGCCGGTGTCCTAACTCGCACCGAGTCCCGTTCACTCATCACCCCTCCCTGTGCTCGCTGACCTACATTGGCTCCCGGTCCGGCAATGCCTCAATTTTAAAATTCTCATCCTCCTGTTCAAATCCCTCTGTGGCCTCCTCGCTCCCTCCCTCCCTATCTCTGTAATCTCCTCCAGCCCCCTACAACCCTCCCTATCTCTGTAATCTCCTCCAGCCCCCTACAACCCTCCCTATCTCTGTAACCTCCTCCAGCCCCCTACAACCCTCCCTATCTCTGTAACCTCCTCCAGCCCCCTACCACCCTCCCTATCTCTGTAACCTCCTCCAGCCCCCTACAACCCTCCCTATCTCTGTAACCTCCTCCAGCCCCCTACAACCCTCCCTATCTCTGTAACCTCCTCCAGCCCCCTACAACCCTCCCTATCACTGTAACCTCCTCCAGCCCCCTACAACCCTCCCTATCTCTGTAACCTCCTCCAGCCCTCTACAACCCTCCCTATCACTGTAACCTCTTCCAGCCCCCTACAACCCTCCCTATCTCTGTAACCTCCTCCAGCCCCTACAACCCTCCCTATCTCTGTAACCTCCTCCAGCCCCCTACAACCCTCCCTATCTCTGTAACCTCCTCCAGCCCCCTACAACCCTCCCTATCTCTTTAACCTCCTCCAGCCCCCTACAACCTCCCTATCTCTGTAACCTCCTCCAGCCCCCTACAACCCTCCCTATCTCTGTAACCTCCTCCAGCCCCCTACAACCTCCCTATCTCTGTAACCTCCTCCAGCCCCCTACAACCCTCCCTATCTCTGTAACCTCCTCCAGCCCCCTACAACCCTCCCTATCTCTGTAACCTCCTCCAGCCCCCTACAACCTCCCTATCTCTGTAACCTCCTCCAGCCCCCTACAACCCTCCCTATCTCTGTAATCTCCTCCAGCCCCCTACAACCTCCCTATCTCTGTAACCTCCTCCAGCCCCCTACAACCCTCACTATCTCTGTAACCTCCTCCAGCCCCCTACAACCCTCCCTATCTCTGTAACCTCCTCCAGCCCCCTACCACCCTCCCTATCTCTGTAACCTCCTCCAGCCCCCTACAACCCTCCCTATCTCTGTAACCTCCTCCAGCCCCTACAACCCTCCCTATCTCTGTAACCTCCTCCAGCCCCCTACAACCCTCCCTATCTCTGTAACCTCCTCCAGCCCCCTACCACCCTCCCTATCTCTGTAATCTCCTCCAGCCCCCTACAACCCTCCCTATCTCTGTAACCTCCTCCAGCCCCCTACAACCTCCCTATCTCTGTAACCTCCTCCAGCCCCCTACAACCCTCCCTATCTCTGTAACCTCCTCCAGCCCCCTACAACCCTCCCTATCTCTGTAACCTCCTCCAGCCCCCTACAACCTCCCTATCTCTGTAACCTCCTCCAGCCCCCTACAACCCTCCCTATCTCTGTAATCTCCTCCAGCCCCCTACAACCTCCCTATCTCTGTAACCTCCTCCAGCCCCCTACAACCCTCACTATCTCTGTAACCTCCTCCAGCCCCCTACAACCCTCCCTATCTCTGTAACCTCCTCCAGCCCCCTACCACCCTCCCTATCTCTGTAACCTCCTCCAGCCCCCTACAACCCTCCCTATCTCTGTAACCTCCTCCAGCCCCTACAACCCTCCCTATCTCTGTAACCTCCTCCAGCCCCCTACAACCCTCCCTATCTCTGTAACCTCCTCCAGCCCCCTACCACCCTCCCTATCTCTGTAATCTCCTCCAGCCCCCTACAACCCTCCCTATCTCTGTAATCTCCTCCAGCCCCCTACAACCCTCCCTATCTCTGTAACCTCCTCCAGCCCCCTACAACCCTCCCTATCTCTGTAACCTCCTCCAGCCCCCTACCACCCTCCCTATCTCTGTAACCTCCTCCAGCCCCCTACAACCCTCCCTATCTCTGTAACCTCCTCCAGCCCCCTACAACCCTCCCTATCTCTGTAACCTCCTCCAGCCCCCTACAACCCTCCCTATCACTGTAACCTCCTCCAGCCCCCTACAACCCTCCCTATCTCTGTAACCTCCTCCAGCCCTCTACAACCCTCCCTATCACTGTAACCTCTTCCAGCCCCCTACAACCCTCCCTATCTCTGTAACCTCCTCCAGCCCCTACAACCCTCCCTATCTCTGTAACCTCCTCCAGCCCCCTACAACCCTCCCTATCTCTGTAACCTCCTCCAGCCCCCTACAACCCTCCCTATCTCTTTAACCTCCTCCAGCCCCCTACAACCTCCCTATCTCTGTAACCTCCTCCAGCCCCCTACAACCCTCCCTATCTCTGTAACCTCCTCCAGCCCCCTACAACCTCCCTATCTCTGTAACCTCCTCCAGCCCCCTACAACCCTCCCTATCTCTGTAACCTCCTCCAGCCCCCTACAACCCTCCCTATCTCTGTAACCTCCTCCAGCCCCCTACAACCTCCCTATCTCTGTAACCTCCTCCAGCCCCCTACAACCCTCCCTATCTCTGTAACCTCCTCCAGCCCCCTACAACCTCCCTATCTCTGTAACCTCCTCCAGCCCCCT
>JASTWF010001367.1:32500-42500 GCA_030390025.1 Squalus acanthias | reverse complement strand
ACCCCCCCACCCCTCACAGAACCGTTTCCTCCAATCAATTCCCTCCTCTCCTGAAAGCGCCAGCTCTCCTAAGCCCGAGTCCAAGCGGGATATTCGGCCGCAGAGGGCATCACAGACACAGTCCTCGCCTGATGTCCAGCAAGGGGCGGGGTGAGAGGGGGTGGTCACAGAATACAGCGGTCAGGACTGGGAGCCCCAGGCTGTTCTCTTCTCCGCTCTACGATCCGAAATTCGTAGCAATTGGGGTTTTACTTATTCATTCTTGAGATAGGATCAGGAGGAGGTCAATTAGCCTCCTCGAGCCTGTTACATTAGGAACAGGGCGAGGCCGTTCAGCCCCCCTCGAGCCTGTTACATTAGGAACAGGAGGAGGCCATTCAGCCCCCCTCGAGCCTGTTACATCAGGAACAGGAGGAGGCCATTCAGCCGCTCGAGCCTGTTACATTAGGAACAGGAAGAGGTCATTCAGCCCCTCTCGAGCCTGTTACATTAGGAACAGGAGGAGGCCATTCAGCCCCCTCGAGCCTGTTACATTAGGAACAGGAGGAGGCCATTCAGCCCCCCTCGAGCCTGTTACATTAGGAACAGGAGGAGGCCATTCAGCCCCTCGAGCCTGTTACATTAGGAACTGGAGGAGGCCATTCAGCCCCCCTCGAGCCTGTTACATTAGGAACAGGAGGAGGCCATTCAGCCCCCCTCGAGCCTGTTACATTAGGAACAGGAGGAGGCCATTCAGCCTCCTCGAGCCTGTTACATTAGGAACAGGAGGAGGCCATTCAGCCCCCTTGAGCCTGTTCAGCCATTGAATCAGATCATGACTGATCTGTATCTTAACTCCATCTAACTGTCTTGGTTCCATAACCCTCGATCCCCTTACCCAACAAAAATCCATCGATCTCAGTTTTGAAAGCTCCAATTGACCCCCAGCCTCGACAGCTTTTTGGGGGGAGAGAGTTCCAGATTTCCACCACCCTTTGTGTGAAGAAGTGCTTCCTGACATCACCCCTGAACGGCCTGGCTCTAATTTTAAGGTTACGCCACCCCCCTTGTTCTGGACTCCCCCCACCAGAGGAAATCGTTTCTCTCTATCGACCCCATCGAATCCTTTAATCATCTCAAACACCTCGATCAGATCAACCCCTTAATCTTCTACACTCGAGGGAACACAAGCCTCGTCTGTGCAACCTGTCCTCGTAATTTAACCCCTTTTAGCCCATTCTAGATTTGATATGACCGAGTGGCCCACTTCAGAGGGCGGTTAAGAGTCAGCCACGTTGGTGTGGGACTGGAGTCACATATAGGCCCAGACCGGGTAAGGACGGCAGGTTTCCTTCCCTCCCTTGAGCATGTAAATCTAGGCTGACACTCCAGTGCAGTACTGAGGGAGCGCCACACTGTCGGAGGGGCAGTACTGAGGGAGCGCCGCACTGTCGGAGGGGCAGTACTGAGGGAGCGCCGCACTGTCGGAGGGGCAGTACTGAGGGAGCGCCGCACTGTCGGAGGGGCAGTACTGAGGGAGCGCCGCACTGTCGGAGGGGCAGTACTGAGGGAGCGCCGCACTGTCGGAGGGGCAGTACTGAGGGAGCGCCGCACTGTCGGAGGGGCAGTACTGAGGGAGTGCCGCACTGTCGGAGGGGCAGTACTGAGGGAGCGCCGCACTGTCAGAGAGATAGTACTGAGGGAGCGCCGCACTGTCGGAGGTGCAGTACTGAGGGAGCGCCACACTGTCGGAGGAGCAGTACTGAGGGAGCTCCGCACTGTCGGAGTGGCAGTACTGAGGGAGCGCCGCACTGTCGGAGGGGCAGTACTGAGGGAGCTCCGCACTGTCGGAAGGGCAGTACTGAGGGAGTGCTGCACTGTCGGAGGTGCCGTCATTCGGATGTGACGTTAAACCGAGGCCCCGTCTGCCCTCTCAGGTGGATGTAAAAGATCCCACGGCCACTATTTCGAAGAAGAGCAGGGGAAGTTATCCCTGGTGTCCTGAGGCCAATATTTATCCCTCAATCAAAATAACAAAAACAGATGATCTGGTCATAATCACATTGCTGTTTGTGGGAGCTTGCTGTGCGCAAATTGGCTGCTGCGTTTCCCACATTACAACAGTGACCACACTTCAAAAAAAGTACTTCATTGGCAATAAAGCGCTTTGAGACGTCCGGTGGTCGTGAAAGGCGCTATATAAATGCAAGTCTTTCTTTTTTTTTTAAATTGCATCAGAGAATCTCTCAGCACAGGAGGAGGCCATTCGGCCCATCGTGCCTGTGCCGGCTCTTTAAACGAGCTCTCCAATTAATCCCACTCTGCCCCCCCCCCCTGCTCTTTCCCCACAGCCCTGTGAATTTTTCCCCTTCAATAGGAATCGTGGGATATGGGGATCGGGCGAGAAGGTGGAGTTGAGGTCGAAGATACGCCGTGATCTTATTGAATGGCGGAGCAGGCTCGAGGGGCCGAATGGCCTCCTCCTGCTCCTAATTCTTATCTTAGCTTATCCAATTCCCCTTTTGAAAGTTACTATTGAATCTGCTCCCACCGCCCTTTCAGGCAGCACATTCCAGATCACAACAACTCGCTGCGTTAAAACTATTTCTCCTCATCTCCCCCCTCTGGTTCTTTTGCCGATTATCTTCAATCTGTGTCCCCTGGTTACCGACCCTCCTGCCACTGGAAACAGTTTCTCCCTCTCTTCTCGATCAAAACTTCACGTAATTTTGAACGCCTCTTTTAAATCTCCTCTTAACCTTCTCTGCTCGAAGGAGAACAATCCCAGCTTCTCCAGTCTCTCCACATCACTGAAGTCCCTCATCCCCTGGTAACATTCTAGTAAATCGAGTTGGGTTTTTATGACAATCACACACGGAGAATGTTTACTGGTAACTCTAGCACCAGTCAGCATACCCAGGATTGAAGAGAAGAGAAAGGAGTGAGATTTCTCCTTCACAGTATCATCAAATATGGCAGAACAGATAAGCATACGAAGGGATTCGAAGTCCAATTTAATCTTTCTTAGTCGTGTACTTATTAAGCATTCACCCATCTCAAAATAATCAGGATATCCTTGAAAGGTTAATCTGTACAGTACGGGGTTAGATACAGAGTAAAGCTCCCTCTACACTGTCCCGTCAAACACTCCCAGGGCAAGTACAGCACGGGGTTAGATACAGAGTAAAGCTCCCTCTACACTGTCCCCATCAAACACTCCCAGGGCAGGTACAGCACGGGGTTAGATACAGAGTAAAGCTCCCTCTACACTGTCCCATCAAACACTCCCAGGGCAGGTACAGCACGGGGTTAGATACAGCGTAAAGCTCCCTCTACACTGTCCCATCAAACACTCCCAGGGCAGGTACAGCATGGGGTTAGATACAGAGTAAAGCTCCCTCTACACTGTCCCATCAAACACTCCCAGGGCAGGTACAGCACGGGGTTAGATACAGCGTAAAGCTCTCTACACTGTCCCATCAAACACTCCCAGGGCAGGTACAGCATGGGGTTAGATACAGAGTAAAGTTCCCTCTACACTGTCCCCATCAAACACTCCCAGGGCAGGTACAGCACGGGTTCGATACAGAGTAAAGATCCCTCTACACTGTCCCATCAAACACTCCCAGGGCAGGTACAGCACAGGGTTAGATACAGAGTAAAGCTCCCTCTACACTGTCCCCATCAAACACTCCCAGGGCAGGTACAGCACGGGGTTAGATACAGAAACACAAAATCTTAGCATGCAGGTACAGCAAGTAATTAGGAAGGCTAATGGAATGTTGGCCTTTATTGCAAGGGGGATGGAGTATAAAAGTAGGGAAGTTTTGATGCAACTTTACAGGGCGCTGGTGAGACCGCACCGGGAGTACATCGTACAGTTGTGGTCTCCATATTTAAGGAAGGATATACTTGCATTGGAGGCAGTACAGAGAAGGTTCACTAGGTTGATTCCTGGGATGAAGGGGTTGACGTATGAGGAAAGGTTGAGCAGGTTGGGCCTATACTCATTGGAGTTGAGAAGAATGAGAGGTGATCTTATTGAAACATATAAGATTCTGAGGGGTTTGGACAGGGTGGATGCTGAGAGGATGTTTCCCCTCGTGGGGGAATCTAGAACGAGGGGGTCACAGTCTCAGGATAAGGGGTCGGCCATTGAAGTCGGAGATGAGGAGGAATTTCTTCTCTCAGAGGGCTGTGAATCTCTGGAATTCTCTACTCCAGAGAGCTGTGGAGGCAGAGTCATTGAATATATTCAAGGCGGAGATAGACAGATATTTGAGCTACAGGGGAGTCAAGGAGTATGGGGAGCGGGCGGGAAAGTGGAGTTGAGACCAAGATTGGATCAGCCATGATCTTATTGAATGGCGGAGTAGGCTCGAGGGGCCGACTCCTGCTTCTGGTTATTATCTTGATATTAGAGTAAAGCTTCCTCCACACTGTCCCCATCTAACAAAGGGCAGCGAGGGAGAGAGACTCATTGGATAGCGAGTCCGAAGAGCCGTAGGAGGGACGATGGGCCGAATGGCCTCCTCCCGCGCTGTATGATTCTATGAATATATCATAAAAGGTAGTTTTCTCTTGCAGACGCCAACAGTGTCATTTACACACACACACATACACACACACTTGAAAAACGCACACGTTTGTAAATTGTGAAGATGTCAGGGCTTCTGTGGAGGGGCTGATCAGTCAACTCTCCTCCGACGGAGACACTTGTGATTATAAGGCGTAAAAGCTGACAAAGAAACTCTGTCAATCACTGCCGGCGAATCGTTCGGAGGGGGATCGCCTGGGCTGTCAGGACGAGCGGGGCTGAGTGACTTAATTGCGAGTTAATTAGCGAGCGTGCCGAACATCTGGCCCGATGTTTTACTTTCTGTTGCTCAGGAGACGGGGTGGGCGGGTGGGTGGGTGGGGGGGTGGAAACGGTTCGATCATTAAGACGGTAGACAAGGACAGCACTGCTGCTAAACCGTCGGGAGTGCTGACTCAGTCCCGGCAGGAGACCGTCCCGAGGAAGCACTCCCGTTCAGGAGATGCAGAGCGAGTGCATTGTCAATTCAGGTGTCAGCCCGTAAGCTCAGTGGGTAGCGCGCTCTCTCTCGCCTCTGCGTCAGAAGGTCGTGGGGTTCGAGCCCCCCTCACTTGAGCACAAAATCTAGACCGACACTCCCAGTGTCAATGCTAAGGGAGCGCCGCACCGTCGGAGGTCTAGTACTGAGGGAGCGCCGCACTGTCGGAGGGGCAGTACTGTGGGATCACCGCACTGTCGGAGGGGCAGTACTGAGGGAGCGCCGCACTGTCGGAGGGGCAGTACCGAGGGAGCACCGCACTGTCGGAGGGGCAGTACTGAGGGAGCGCCGCACTTTCGGAGGGGCGGTACTGAGGGAGCGCCGCACTGTCGGAGGGGCAGTGCTGAGGGAGCGCCGCACCGTCGAAGGTCTAGTACTGAGAGAGCACTGCGCTGTCGGAGGGGCAGTACTGAGGGAGCGCCGCACTGTTGGGAGTTGCAGTACTGAGGGAACACCGCACTGTCGGTGGGGGGCGGTACTGAGGGAGCGCTGCACTGTCGGAGGGGCAGTACTGAGGGAGCGCCGCACTGTCGGAGGGGCAGTACTGAGGGAACGCCGCACTGTCGGAGGGGCAGTACTGAGGGAGCGCCGCACCGTCGGAGGGGCAGTACTGAGGGAGCGCCGCACTGTCGGAGGGGCGGTACTGAGGGAGCGCCGCACTGTCGGAGGGGCAGTACTGAGGGAGCACCGCAATGTCGGAGATGCCGTCTTTCGGATGAAACATTAAACCGAGGCCCCATCTGCCCTCTCAGGTGGATGTAAAAGATCCCACGGGCCACTATTTCGAAGGTGAGCTGGGGGGGGGGGGGGGGGGGGGGGAGTTCTCCCCGGTGTCCTGGGGCCAATATTTATCCCTCAATCAACATCACTAAAAAAACAGATTATCTGGTCATTTATCACATTGCTGTTTGTGGGAGTTTGCTGTGCGCAAATTGGCTGCCGCGTTTCCTACATTACAACAGCGACTACACTTTTAGCTCACTGGCTGTGAAATTAGCTCTCTCTCTCTCTCTTTCTTTCTATTTATCTGTCTTTCTGTCTTCCTTCCTCTCCTCCCTCAGTCTTGCCCCGTCCGCCGATTATCTACAGATTTTACAAGAAGCCGAATTTGGCGTCACCTCTGCCTTTTATGAAATTATTTCTTTCCTCTCCTAGTTTTTTTTTGGAGGTTTGAACCGTGGCAAAACCTCAGCCCCTTTTATCGGATATAGGGCACAGAAACAGGCCGTTCGGCCCAGCCAGTCCATGCCGGCGTTTATGCTCCACTCGAGCCTCCTCCCGTCTTTCCTCATCTAAATCTATCAGCATAACCCTCTATTCCCTTCTCCCTCATGTGTTTATCCAGCTTCCCCCTTAAATGCATCTACGCTATTCGCCTCAACCACTCCCTGTGGTAGCGAGTTCCACATTCTCACCACTCTCTGGGTAAAGAAGTTTCTCCTGAATTCCCTATTGGATTTATTAGTGACTATCTTATATCGATGGCCCCAAGTTGGGGTCTCCCCCCACAAGTGGAAACATCTTCTCTGCGTCTACCCCATCCTATAGAACATTCGCGCCACACAAGTGCCAGGCAATGACTATCTCCAACAAGCGAGAGTCTAACCACCTCCCCTTGACATTCAACGGCATTACCATCGCCGAATCCCCCCACCAATCAACATCCTGGGGGTCACCATTGACCAGAAACTTAACTGGACCAGCCACATAAATACTGTGGCAACAAGAGCAGGTCAGAGGCTGGGTATTCTGCAGCGAGTGTCTCACCTCCTGACTCCCCAAAGCCTTTCCACCATCTACAAGGCACAAGTCAGGACTGTGATGGAATACTCTCCACTTGCCTGGATGAGTGCAGCTCCAACAACACTCAAGAAGCTCGACACCATCCAGGACAAAGCAGCCCGCTTGATTGGCACCCCATCCACCACCTTAAACATCCACTCCCTCCACCACCGGCGTACCGTGGCTGCAGTGTGTACCATCTACAAGATGCACTGCAGCAACTCGCCAAGGCTTCTTCAGCAGCACCTCCCCAGCCCGCGACCTCTTCCACCTAGAAGGACAAGGGCAGCAGGCGCATGGGAACACCGCCACCTCCAAGTTCCCCTCCAAGTCACACACACCATCCGGCCTTGGAAATATATCAGCCGTTCCTTCATCATCGCTGGGTCAAAATCCTGGAACTCCCTCCCTAACAGCGCTGTGGGAGCACCTTCACCACACGGACTGCAGCAGTTCAAGAAGGCGGCTCATAATTTTAAACACCTCGATCAGGTCACCCCTCAGCCTCCTCTATCTAGAGAAAAGACTCCAGCCTGTTCAGCACTCTCAGTTCTGGTATCATCCTTGTTTAGCACCTCTATATCCTTTTTACAACATGGCGAGGGCGAGGGCAAGGGGCAAAAAGAGTTCAGAGGGTAAATTTCAAAAATAAAATGATTTCAGTTTCAACGAGAAGATTTTTATTATTTTTTTTGTACATTGTTCAGTCACAGCAGTTCATTCTGGTTCTCGTCTTCCCCCCCCCCAAAAGTAACAGCTGGAACCGCGACAGGACAGAACACTCCATGAGTACACAAGGGAGCGAGTCTCAAGGTGAAACGCAACATGATTTTAACGTCAGGCTGAGATACTCGTGGATTCAGCACTTACCTACGCAAGTAGGGGGGAGGGGAGCGGGCAACAGCCCAGCGATTCCTTCAAGCAGGGAGCTTTCAGGGGAATTATTAATCCTTTTCAAGAACTCCAAGGTCAAACCGCAGGAGTTAGATGCAGAGTAAAGCTCCCTCTACACTGTCCCATCAAACACTCCCAGGGGCAGGTACAGCACGGGTTAGATACAGAGTAAAGCTCCCTCTACACTGTCCCATCAAACACTCCCAGGGCAGGTACAGCACGGGGTTAGATACAGAGTAAAGCTCCCTCTACACTGTCCCATCAAACACTCCCAGGGCAGGTACAGCACGGGGTTAGATACAGAGTAAAGCTCCCCCTACACTGTCTCATCAAACACTCCCAGGGCAGGTACAGCACGGGGTTAGATACAGAGTAAAGCTCCCTCTACACTGTCCCATCAAACACTCCCAGGGCAGGTACAGCACGGGGTTAGATACAGAGTAAAGCTCCCCCTACACTGTCTCATCAAACACTCCCAGGGCAGGTACAGCACGGGGTTAGATACAGAGTAAAGCTCCCCCTACACTGTCTCATCAAACACTCCCAGGGGCAGGTACAGCACGGGGTTAGATACAGAGTAAAGCTCCCTCTACACTGTCCCATCAAACACTCCCAGGGCAGGTACAGCACGGGTTAGATACAGAGTAAAGCTCCCCCTACACTGTCTCATCAAACACTCCCAGGGGCAGGTACAGCACGGGTTAGATACAGAGTAAAGCTCCCTCTACACTGTCCCCATCAAACACTCCCAGGGCAGGTACAGCACGGGGTTAGATACAGAGTAAAGCTCCCTCTACACTGTCCCATCAAACACTCCCAGGGCAGGTACAGCACGGGTTAGATACAGAGTAAAGCTCCCCCTACACTGTCTCATCAAACACTCCCAGGGGCAGGTACAGCACGGGGTTAGATACAGAGTAAAGCTCCCTCTACACTGTCCCATCAAACACTCCCAGGGCAGGTACAGCACGGGGTTAGATACAGAGTAAAGCTCCCCCTACACTGTCTCATCAAACACTCCCGGGGCAGGTACAGCACGGGGTTAGATACAGAGTAAAGCTCCCTCTACACTGTCCCATCAAACACTCCCAGGGGCAGGTACAGCACCACTTCTTAACTTTAACTACCAAAAAAATATAACATTGAGCAAATCACAAGTGTTTTACATTGTCATAGCTTATTGAGGAACATTTAAAAAACACAAGACAATCAGAGTCACGTAAATGTTCAATGCTGGTGTGATTGTAGTGTGTCCCAACCCTCCCGGATTATCCTGGGATCCTCGAGTATAAAAGATTAATGTCACAGGCACCTGCTGCAAGCAACAAGCGATCGGGGTGGGGAGGGTGGGGAGGGTGGGGAGGGGGGGAGGGGGGGAGGGGGGGAGGGGGGGGGGAAGTGGGTGGGAGATAGAAATCGCAGGATCTATAATGAAACGGATTCTGTGTGTGTTTTTGAATTTTATTTCTGCATGATCGCATATTAGTTCTAAAAACATCGCAGACCAAAGGGCTTGTTCGACCGACAGTCACGATCACCCAATCGAGCGAGGGGGAATCTGCTGGCTTTCTGATTAGCAGGAGGAACAAGACATCGAATTTCCCACAGCACAGAAACAGGCCATTTGGCCCAACTGGTCCGTGCCGGTGTTTATGCTCCACACCAGCCTCCTCCCACCCCTCTTCATCTCACCCTATCACCATATCCTTCTATTCCTTTCTCCCTCATGTGTTTATCCAGCTTCCCCCTTAAATGCATCTGTGCTATTCACCTCAACCACTCCCTGTGGTAGCGAGTTCCACATTCTCACCACTCTCTGGGTGAAGAAGTTTCTCCTGAATTCCCCATTGGATTTATTAGTGACTATCTTTTATCGATGGCCCCTAGTTCTGGAGTCCGCCACAAGTAGAAACATCTTCTCTACGTCTACCCTAGCGTAACATTGCAACAATTGTGATTAACATAATAAAATTAGCATATTCAGGACTCAGCTTATTATTCAGTGTAGTGTAGTACAGCACGGGGTTAGATACAGAGGAAAGCTCCCTCTACACTGTCCCATCAAACACTCCCAGGGCAGGTACAGCACGGGGTTAGATACAGAGGAAAGCTCCCTCTACACTGTCCCATCAAACACTCCCAGGGCAGGTACAGCACGGGGTTAGATACAGAGGAAAGCTCCCTCTACACTGTCCCATCAAACACTCCCAGGGCAGGTACAGCACGGGTTAGATACAGAGTAAAGCTCCCTCTACACTGTCCCATCAAAC